>CM069307.1:1977500-2365000 GCA_035609425.1 Epinephelus awoara
ATAAACCAAAGAAGACAGCGGGAGGAAGGAAGAAGGAGGAGGAAACAGCAGAGTGTTAGTAGTTCGTCGATAGAGAGTAGTGAAAAGTTTTTTTAGTTATAAAGTTTGCAAATGGACCACACTTACCACACAACAGGAGAGAATGAACCCGAACTGTCATCTGCAAGGAAAAGAAGACGCAACTTCACTCCTTGTGATGCACTCTCTGCAGCACTTTTCCTCCTAATGATATATCTCCCCAACAATGGTAGCACCAAATCCCATTCTGTGCAGCAAAATGGGAGCAGGGGATTCAGCCTCTCTTCTCGCCCACTCAGCATCCAACACATGGAGTTCCTCATCTGTGTACTCCAGCTCAAACAGGTATGGCTCTGGATCTGTGTCCGCTACAAGAAACTCTTCAAAATCGCGAGCAGTCACTGGTGGTCGTAAAATCTTGCGGACGTCCGGTTTGAGTCTGCGCAGACCTCCCCAGAGTCCGTTCCGCATACGTTCCGCCCAAGTATGTTCGGGCCTTCACAGACACACATCACATGTGTGGAGATACTTCACTTTCCTCCGCCGTGTTAATGTGATGACATCATCAAATGACTTGTCGACTCGACTTCGACTTTATTGACAGATAAGTCGACGTGAAAAAAATCAAAGTCGTTAATGCCCTAGTATGAAGTGTGTGTTACGCTAGAAGAGTCAGAGTTTGGGATGGAGTCTTTTACGTGCTACCCCCTGGAGTGTTACCGGAGTTTTTGGAGTGCTCAAATAAACAAGCCTTTTTCCCCAAATGCTACTCTGGTCTCCTGCTCGTGAGTGACATTACAATATCGTAACAGGGTTTAGATTTCTATATAAATATTCACCTCGTCACTAGATAGACCTACTACTGAAAAACTTATGTCTGCGCAAGGCTTTTGGTCCTACGAGGCCACCGTCATTTACCCGATGGGAGGGGTGAGCTAGTGAGCCCTGCAATCTAGAATTTGACAACTAATGTCACTGTTTTCAACCCATTTTACACACTGGCCCTTTAAGAAATATTAGAAATTGTAAAAATGGTATTGCAAGTTAAATCCTAGTGTTGTACAACTGTAGAACTGAAGAAAGCACAATAACAATTTATTCTGCACAAACATGTCAAAATGCACAAAATGTGTGTAAGAGTGCTCTTGAGTATGTAGCGTCTGTTCTTTAGAACAAATCCCAAATAAGCAAATATCAGCCAATGTCAAAATCTTTGTGAAGACTGTGTAAGTGGGCTTTAAGAAATTTCTTCTTAAGAAGGGTAGGTGAATGAGGCCCCTTGTTTGCTGCCATAGCTGTATGTAAATGATATCTAACTATCTTGCGATGAGATCACTCCAGCTGTGATACGACAATCAGAAACTCAAACAATTGTCAGCCAGGGGCATAAAGTGTGGGGGCTAAGGGCCCTTCCCTATTTCCCACCATCCTATTTTCAGCTCCCTTGCTTACACCACACCCAACTCTGAACTCAGCTTTCATTTTGATCTCAACTGTACAAAGTGTATAGTTCCCACTACACCAGGCATCACCAGGACCACATTTTGCCATAATCACACACACACACACACACACACACACTGACAAGGTGGAAATAATACTAGCCGTTGTGACGTAAATGTATAGCAACTGATTTTGAAACCTGTAAAGGACTGGTGTATTTAAAGGCTTGGCCCAGTATTGTGAACATTCAAATTTTTAACGAAGTACTTATGTTTCAGTGTCAAAATGCAATTTTTCCAAGCCCTTCTTAAAATGTTTTATTGAGAGACCTGATGTAGGTTTGTGCATGATAAGGTTGCTGCATATAAACCCCCTAGCCTACTGAATGTGCCTCCTTATGACTGAGCCAAATCCTCTTTGAGAATTGTATGTTATCAATCATCCTAATTAGCTATATTCCTTGAAACCCCTCACTAGAATGTAAGCTAAGTAAAGTATTGCTGTGGACACCACGTTAGTTTAGATCCGAAAGTCAATACAGTAATGAGGTAAAACTGCTGTTTCTGCCAAAGGAGTCTGATCTATAACAGTTTTAGTTTAGAGTCCTGCACGGGTCCCTTTTTGAAAACCTGCAACCACCCATACTGGTAAAGTCCAGTACCAGAACCAACCCATTACCTGTAATTATGTCGTAGTCAAAGGTGCACCCACCCACACTTGTAATTAAACACACACAGGCTACAGTCACTCACATTAAGCTGGGTTCTACGTTCTTAAATTACAAATCCTGTGGTGGAGACGTCTCTTTCACTGGCTGCACCTCCATAAACCTCAATGTAGGCTGCCACCTCATCCTTGGGCTGCAAATTTTCATGGCTGGAGTCCTCCATGTCGGTGACCAATGAGATGATGGATTCAAAGGTTCAATTTTGAATTTAACATCTAATCCTAACCCTGTGTCACTGCCTTTTGCTTATGACTAAGCAGATGTTGGAAATACCCAGAAATGAATGTAGATGGAATCAGCCTTTAACAGCTACGGTCATCGTTGCTTGGCTGAAAAATATCTGACACACTAGACTTAAGATCAGTATTTAAGGTATTGTTATACCCAACAGCATGATTAGCTGATCCTCGACCAGCTTCAACTGAAAAGTAATTAGTAAATGCCCCATAGTATGCCACATAATAAAACTTACAGCACAGCTGTTATCTGATGAATACTTTTACTCTTTATACTTTAAAGACAATGAAATGAAGAATACATTTTCCAAGTTTCCTGCGTCCCTGCGGTAATTAGTTACGTAGAATTAACCAATCAAACGTGATTTGGGGTGACTTGCTAACTCCGCCCACTATATAAAACCATTGACTAGTGGGTAGCTACTTTGCCAGAGCAAAGTCAAAGCTGTAAAAACTTTGTTTAAATTTCCAAAGACTGTGGTCGATGTTTTCATTAACCCATTCTCTTTTTCCTCCAGATCTAACAGCACGGTGAGGGCCAACATTCCTCTGCAGCTCCTTTTATAGTCCCCTATCCCTCTACAGCTCAGTATCCTGATTGCTAAGCAATGATTACTTTGAGAAATTCCATTGACTCATTCACAAGTCAAAAATATGTTTTATTTGAAAGAAACATTCAATATCAGTATTTACATCTAAGATAATAGAAAAATAGTCAACCAAGTGCAATGATGTCCTCCAAGATAATATTTGCCACTTTGTTTGCAGTAAAAAAAAATTCTGGACGTTTTCTTTTTGACATGATCTTGACTTACTTCTTCGTGCTCTGTGCTGCTCTTTGACCTGACCTGAACTGACCTGCCCCGAATGTGACCTGAGGTTACGTCACACATGCATAATTAGGCTACAGTTGTCTGGGTGCGCAAAGGTGAAGTGCGCTGGTCTTCTTATGAATGCTTCAATCATTGGAACAAAAGGCAAATTGCAGAAATACTTTGTCATACAAAGTTTGATGGAGTGTCAACCATATATTGGACAATATGGAGACAAATGTAGATAGAAATGGAGAAACTCACACAAGCCTAAGACTTGACTGATAATAAGATCTGTGTAATGGATTGTAAAGAAATTTGTCAGGTTTTTATATATTGTAGACAATTGTTCTGTATTCATAGCATGATGACAGCACAATGATGTGTTTATTATCATCGGAAAGTTCCGGTCCTGCGCTTTCATGTGATATGCATGGCATTTCTGTGCGACCCTGCATATCGCGAGTAATCCACGTATATTATACGTTATACGTACATATGTTATACATAATTTTAGTGTAACTTCATAATTGTTTTCCTTGTGAAAACATTGGAGTACCGACAAGTGCTTGGTCTTGTCAGAAAGCTGTGGTTCCCCTGTTTCACGTGATATAAGTGGCTTCTCACTATAACGAACGGTTGCAGAGAAAATCCATAGAGTAATCCAGGGGCCAAGGCAGATTTTGGTATCACTCAAAGGGACCAAACAATTTTGGTATTTTTGATTTCCTCTATGTCTCTAGTTTACATTTTGGTATGATAGACTTGCCCATCTAGTAGTTTAATAAAAAATTTTGGATGATCTTTGGGTCCTCCCCAAAATTGAATATAGTCAAAATTGAGGCTTATCCAAAAGGGACAGTATCTGCCTTATCACATGAATCTCTGGAAATAATTATCAGAATGTCATGAAATTTGGACTGAATGTTCACATACAGTTGCTACACACAATGCAGCAAAGATTTCATCAGTACCTTGCTCCTTCTAAAAAATGTATACACCTAAACACACATGAATTATAGGCGGATATGGAATAAGGAATAAAAAAATCCAAAAGGCATGTATATATGTGTTTGCCATTATTAACGTAAATAAGCCAGTCACCCCAAAATTGCATTTATATGTACCAAAGAATGTTATCTTATCATAAAAGTAGGTTATTAGATTATACACCTCACCATCTGATGTCACCAGCCCCTGACAGGTAACTAGTGCAGCCAGAACTTCAAACAGACAAATAGAATGGGGCCCTATTAGTCCAGGTGCTAAAGGGATCGTTTTCACTACTTGGTAGGCCCCTATCAAACACGGGGACCAAACAACTTTGGCATTTTTATCTCTCTACAGGTCTCTAGTTTATATTTTGGTATGATAGCCCTGCCTATTTAGTAGCTTAATTACAGTTATCACTCTGTAAACAAACTTACACCCATGTAGGCAAAACACTACATTTGAATAGGGAACACTATTTAAGATGCCAATATCTATAAAATGTCATTTGTATATACCAAATAATGTTATCTTTTCATAATAGTGGGTTATTAGACTATTCACTTCACCCTCTGATGCCACCAGCACTTAACAGGTATAGTGAAGCTAGCACACAACAGACCTATTAGTGTTACACAAACCATAGATTAAAGCCAGAATCCTTACATATTTATATTTATTTATTATGCTGAAGTGAGGTGAATAGTCATACATGATGCATGATTCTTTTAGCACAGGTTTTGAATCTTAGTAGGCTATTAGAGTGATAGGGTCACGTGACACAATCCGAACACTATAGGCCTAATATAAAAAATATATGGGAATAGCATTCATGCAGTAATAAAACAAGTTATTATTTCAATACTTTAGTGTCATATATATCAATAAACTTGTTTTATCATGTCAAAATGTTATCATGTCTGATTTGTTTTTCACAAGTCAGAATGTTATAAAGTGGCTCATGCACAGAATGTTTATAGATTTTGACAAGTTTTCAGTTGGTTACAGTTGGTTCACTTGGTTACAGTTAATTCACTGGGTTACAGTTGGTTCACTTGGTTACAGTTGGTTCACTTGGTTATAGCTGGTTAAAAACTGCAGCAACAATGTAACAACTTCTCAGCAGCAACAACGTCACAACAATTCAACTTCTAATGGATCATTTCCAGATTGAAATGTAAGTAGCTACAATATATTTTTCTCTTCTGCTCATGAATTGATTGGAAATAGAAGACAATTATGCCTATTGCTGTACCTGTAACAGTAGCTAAAATTGGAGGGTCACATTTTTTGCAGGCTAGCATAATTGTCAAGCTACATCAGTTGCACAACTTTCAACATTTCCAGTGATACAGAATGTAAGTGACTATTTTTTTCTCCCTCTTCAGCACATTATTTAGGCTTACAGTAATAAGGCCCACATTACTGTCTTGGAAAGTAGTTGCAGTAGCCTACACTTGCACTGGTTGTACTCAGTAAGCCTTAAATGTTAAATATTATTAATAGACTATAAGAGATATATTTTGTGCCTTGTGTGTGTATGTTACAGATTGGTGAAGAATACAATGGATTTCACACGTTCTGACCAGGGCCCTACACCACAAAAACGTGCAAAAATAAGCTGCATCATTCACTGCGCTAACGATGATTCAGAGCTGGCAACATTGCACGGTCTGGAATCCTGGAAAACACTGCTTAGAGCTGCAGAAATAAGAAAACACATTAGACTCCTGGATATAGCCAGTACCCTTGGAGAAACCGAGGTACCACAAATTCAGTATCATCGCAAATGTCACTGTGTTTTTACTATGAAAAAAGATCTTGAATCCATCACAAACCGGTGTACACAAAAAAAAAAGTGATGATGAGGATAAAGAAAATTACATATTAAGAACATCATCTAGGCACCAAGTACAGCAAGAATGTATGAAAGGTTCTGTGTCTTCTGTAAAAGCTCGAGCAAATACCTGCCAGGAACACGTACACGAGAACGTCTCTCGCAGTGTTTGGAGTTAAGAGCTGATGCCAAGGTCCGTGAAGCAGCAACAAGGAAACTTGATGGAGATGTTCTAATGGCAGTAAGTCAAGACCTTGTTTCAGCGCAGGGACATTACCACAAATCCTGTTACAAGCAGTACACAAAAAAAGAGACCACAGACACATTTAGTATGAGTGAAGAAGACCTCGAGAAACACTCAGAGTACGAAAAAGCAGTGGAACAAGCCTATGAGCAGCTCTTCATGTATATCAGGAATGATCTTTTGCCACATCCAGATGTTATTCCATTGAGGGACCTCACATCAAAGCTTGAAGACTCCCTGAAATCTCTTGGCATTGCACAAATTAAACCAACAACTAAAAAAAACAATCGCCGAAAGTTGGAGAATGAGTTCACTGGATCACTCCACTTTGTCTGTGAAGAGAATGGTAAGGTGCTTGTCTATCCAGACAGTTTAACGATTGGAGCTCTTGTTAAAAAAGTCCATCAGCTGAAACAAGATCTCAAGGCTGCAAGAACTATAATAGAAGAAGATACAATCGTGAAAGCGGCCATGGAGTTAAGGAACAGCATCAGTACGCAGGATGAACCCCAAACATGGCCAACTGACACAGAAAAAAGAGTATTCCTGAAAATGTTACTGCATTCCTGAAGACAATGCTGACTGGTGAAAAGAAATGTGTCAATCCTTCACCAAGAGTCCAACGCCTAGTAACATCATTTGGCAGTGATCTGATATTTGCTGTCTCAACTGGCATGACAAAACCACCAAAGCATGTTCTCCTGCCTTTTGCCATCAAATCTCTGACAGGAAACAAGGAACTGATACATATCATGAGCAGACTTGGTCACAGCATGTCTTACTCACAGCTGGAGGAAATTGATACAGCATTGTGTCTTCAGAAGCTGGAACTCGCACAAGAAAATACACTTCTTCCAAATGCCCATCCCCATGTGTTGACAACTGTTGCATGGAATAACATAGACAGACTTGAAGAGACGCTCAGTGGTGGTGGAACATCTCATAGGGTGAATGGTATTGCTGTCCAACCAAAAATTGAAGGACCTTTACAACAGTCAGCGCTGCCTACAGTAACAAAAACAAAGAAGAGAAGCATCTCCCCAACCCCACTCAGACTGCCAACTTATAATGTTGGACAGAGAGTTGGACCTTCAAAAATTGAGACTGCAGACACTGATACCACACATGTGACCCAGGAGGCAAAGTATAAAAATCGTATCTGGCTCCTTACACGAATCACAGCTGCTGATAATCAAACCATCCGTAGCTGGACAGGATTTAACATCCAGATCCGCAATGACATCACAGTGGTTCAGGACATAGTCACATACCTACCCACCATCAATGCACCTGCAATTGACATGTCCACGGTGAATGAGGTTTTGGAAAAAACACTTTCCATCATGCACTCTCTACATCTTAAAGAGATAGTGTGTGTCTTCTAAAAAGGCTCTGTTTGCCAAGGCTGCAGAGATAGTTTGGAAGCAGGAGAAGTTAAATCTAGTGTCTGTGATGCTCTGATTGGAATGCACTCATTTACAGGCTGTGATACAGTTAGCGCTTTCAGTGGCCGTGGAATATCAGCCATATTTAAAAAACTGAAGATTAACAAGACCTGCCAAGACACATTCAGGGAGTTGGGAAGCTCCTGGGAGGTCTCATGTCAGATGTACCTGCCTTCCACCAGCACAACTAAAGTTAACACACTTTGCTACCAGCTATTTTGTGCAAGGTGTGGAGAAATAGACTCCAGTCAGCTTCCACCTTGTGAAGATTGTCTTTACATGCATGCCTTACGAGCAAACTATCAGGCTGCTATCTGGCGGAGGAGTCTGGAGTGCAATCCAGGTGTACCAAATCCAAAGGATCATGGATGGAAGATCCATGATGGGGGTCTGGCCATTGAGTGGATGCGAGGTACGCCTGCACCAGAAGCTGTGTTGAACCTATTATCATGCTCCTGCTCACGAACATGTAAACTTTCACAATGCCCATGCCTGCAAAATGGTCTGCATTGCACAGACATGTGCAAACTACAAACCTGCAGCAACCAGGCAAATGAGCTGGAATGTTTCCCGGACCTGAATGATAGTGATATGGATGATGAATGATGTGACAGAGTAAGTGCTACTATATAACAGCTCCAGATGACATTATCTCTGTGCTCTGCCATATGCCATTTCTCCCTCAGTTTTAAGGACTCACCAGCCACAGCTCCTGTCTCTGATGCACCTGATTTGAAGTCTGCCATTGCTGTCTCTCCATGCTCTCCGCTGACATTCAATTTCATTATAGTAGCTCTGAGTGTTAGTTAGGATGAGGGCAGCAGGTGGGCCCCCCTATTTTAGGACGGCCTACAAGGCACCTCCTTCCCTCTGCTAGCCTGGGAGTCAGCCTTAGGCAAGCGGTAGCACTCCCTTTGCCTCCTAGTTATGGGTCAAATAGCAAC
The DNA here is from genome assembly GCA_035609425.1 of Epinephelus awoara. Classification (NCBI taxonomy): domain Eukaryota; kingdom Metazoa; phylum Chordata; class Actinopteri; order Perciformes; family Serranidae; genus Epinephelus; species Epinephelus awoara. The sequence continues at coordinate 1,986,197 of CM069307.1, forward strand.
TGGGCAGCTCTGAGTGCTAGTAGGCCTACTGTAGGCTACAGTAACACTGAGTGTTAGCACAGTAACTGAATAATCAATCTCACCTCCTTGTGATTTTCTTTATTAACAGAATTGTTGTTTATTTAAATAAAATATTTCAGAAAATGTGTAATACAAAAAATACTTGTCTTAATATGAGTGATCAACTTGGCAAGTTTCATGGGGATATCTATTAGTTAATTTTTCATCCTATTTGTAGTGTTTTGCCTACATGGGTGTAAGTTTGTTTACAGAGTGATAACTATAATTAAGCTACTAGACAGGCAGGGCTATCATACCAAAATATAAACTAGAGACCTGTAGAGAGATAAAAATGCCAAAATTGTTTGGTCCCCATGGATTAGCCCCTGGACTAATAGGGCCCCATTCTATTTGTCTGTTTGAAGTTCTGGCTGCACTAGTTACCTGTCAGGGGCTGGTGACATCAGATGGTGAGGTGTATAATCTAATAACCTACTTTTATGATAGGATAACATTGTTTGGTACATATAAATGCAATTTTGGGGTGATTGGCTTATTCACATTAATAATGGCAAACACATACAGTATATACATGCCTTTTGGATTTTTTATTCCTTATTCCATATCCGCCTATAATTCATGTGTGTTTAGGTGTATACATTTTTTAAAAGGAGCAAGGTACTGATAAAATCTTTGCTGCATTGTGTGCAGCAACTGTCTGTGAACATTCAGTCCAAATTTCATGATAGTCTGATAATTATTTCCAGAGATCCATGTGATAAAACAGACACTGTCCCTTTTGGAGAAGCCTCAATTTAGACTATTTTCAATTTTGGGGAGGACCCAAAGATCATCCAAAAGTTTTTATTAAGCTACTACATAGGCAGGTCTATCATACCAAAATGTAAAGACAGAGACATAGAGGAAGTCAAAAATACCAAAATTGTTTGGTCCCTTTAAGTGATACCAATTTGTGAAAATTAGCCCCTTGGCCCCTGGACTAGAGAAGAACAGGTGTGAATTTGAAGCACTTTGCGTCATTTTGGCAATCAATCAAAAGATTAGCAAATGTGGATCAGTGTTTTGTTCCATTTGCAACAAGAAAGTGTTCTGGATGTGTTCTAGGCTGGTTCCAGACCTCTAAATTGGGGTCCAGTCATTAAGAGCTGTTGCCCATCTCAGAAAAAAATAAAATTAGGACTGAAGATGTCATTTTACCACACCAAAATACCATGGATAAGACCAGTGGTCTAGTGGCAGTGGTCTACTAGGCAGATGGGTAGTTTACTGAGAAAGTGGGTGTACTCTCCTATATATTCCAATTTATTGTGAACACCAGGAAAAAGGTGAGTATACCCTGTCTTACCACTGGATACAGGAATAACAGTTGACTGGCAGACCCGAGGTGTGAGTGGGCGGACACATCTCTTCCACCCTCATCCTTAACACCGGAGCACCGCAGGGCTGCATTTTGAGTCCCTTGCTGTACTTCTTGTACACACACGACTGTGTAGCCACTTCAGATTCCAACACCATCATCAATTTTGCTGACAAAACAGGTGTGCTGGGCCTGATCACAGAAAACAATGAAAAGGCCTTCCTGATAGAAGTAGAGGACCTGACGTGCTGGTATCAGGACAACAAGCCCCTGTTGAATATGAGAAAAACAGGAGATGATGGTGAACTTTGGTAAGAAGCAGCAAAGAAACTACACTCCCCTTAATATAAACAGGTCCTCGGTGGAGATGTTGGACAGCTTAAAATACCTTAGTGTCCACATCACTGACAGCCTGACCTGGGCGCTGCATACTGACTCAGTGGTGAGAAAAGCAAGGCAGAGACTGTTTTACCTGTTATGTCTGAGGAAATTCCAGATATCCCCTTGTCAGGTAGCTCTAGTAAGTCCTTAAAAACTCCCCAGCTAATTCAGAATGCAGCAGCACGTGTACTAACAGGAACTAAGAAGCGAGATCATATCTCTCCTGTTGGTCATGCCATGTTATCCCACCAGAACTCTGCGCTAGGAGAATGCAGGGTTACTCGTGGTCCCTAAAGTCTCCAAAAGTAGATCAGCAGCCAGAGCCTTCAGCTATCAGGCTCCTCTCCTGTGGAATCATCTTCCTGTTGCGGCCCGGGAAGCAGACACCGTCTCCACATTTAAGACTAGACTTAAGACTTTCCTCTTTGATAAAGCTTATAGTTAGGGCTGGCTCAGGCTTGCCTTGTACCAGCCCCTAGTTAGGCTGACTTAGGCCTAGTCTGCCGGAGGACCCCCTATAATACACCGGGCACCTTCTCTCTCTCTCTCTCTCTCTGTCTCTGTCTCTGTCTCTCTCTCTCTGCACTGCATGCTGGGAGTCTGAGTGAGTGTGTGAGTGGCTGTGTGGAGCGAGTGAATGGGAAAATTTGTGACACCTTGATCTTCCTTTTTCCTCTCTGCATGTTTCTTGGTGACAGCTAAGAGAAGTTTAATTCACTGATTTGTTGTTATCGCTGTAAGGAGCAAACTAGTGGCGTTTGTACCGTGAACCATGGCGTCCCTCCCTGAGGAGGGCTTGCCACCCATGTCAATCAGGCATCAATCAATCAATCAATCAATTTTATTTATAAAGCCCAATATCACAAATACAATTTGCCTCACAGGGCTTTACAGCATACGACATCCCTCTGTCCTTTAGACCCTCACAGCAGATAAGGAAAAACTCCCCCAAAAAAAACCTTTACCGGGGGAAAAAAATGGTAGAAACCTCAGGAAGAGCAACTGAGGAGGGATCCCTCTTCCAGGACGGACAGATTGGGGTCATGGGGTCAGAGTAGTGGCTGACGCTCGGTACACGGTAGAGCAGGTGCTCCTGGCTCTAGGAGAACAGATTGGACACGGAAACATTACGTACGGCTCTCGGATGAGCAAAGCCGTGGTGGCTTTTGTTCGGGAGGAGCGTTTGGTTCACCTGTTGGTTGAAAAAGGCCTGGTGCTGGATTATCAGTATGTTGCGGTGTCTCCACTGTTTGTGCCATCTACATCAACAGGTGTACCTCCTTTCATCCCGAACGAGCGGCTTGAAAAATAACTGACGCGGTTTGGAAAGTTCGCTAGTGGTTTCAGAACAGTTCGTCTGGGCTGCAAAGACGCCAGACTGCAGCACGTTCAGTCCCTGTGGAGGCAGGCTTTCATGTATTCAAATAATCAATCGCAAACTCTGGAGGTGTCCTTTAAAGTAAAGTTTGAAAACGTGTTTTACACTGCCCGCACAGGGGAGCAGGCAGTGGGCAGTTCAGGTGCGCAGCAACCTGAAGGTGAGGCTGGCAACGGTACCTCGCACAAGACGCAGCCAGCAGCGGGTGCCACCGCAACCGGTGACCCGCAGCCTGCTGAGCAGGAAAATGAAGTGAATGAGCGACATAACCATGGTGTTCACGGAAGTGATGTGAATGAGACTGAGGCTCAGCCTGGGTGCAGCCACAATGGACAGGAAGGGACAGCTGACTCTGTAACTTCTGAGTCATACAGAAGAAATGTTGAGGATGAAGATGATGAAATGTGTGAAGATGACAACCTGTCGCAGTTTTCTGAAACTGTGTCACAGGTGACCCGAAGTCATATACATTACAGGAAATTAATGATTTCCTCGATGAAAGTTATGGCAGGCTGGATGTGGAAGTAACAGATTTCTTTCCAAATGTGGACATGTTCATCCGCTCGTTCGTAGAGTGGTTGGTTATGAACAACTGAGCAAACAGAAGAGGTTTCGACTGAAAAAACTACTGACCAAAATTAGAAAAGAAAAGCGAGAGAAGACTTCTCTCAATGTATGAATATTGAAATGGGTGGTTCACAAGAGGTGTCTTTTTCCTGGAAAGGTTTTTCTGTCCTCTTCTTCCTCTTTTGTTTATTATCAATGGAAAGGCTGCAGATAGGAAGCTTAAACATTAATGGAGGATGGGATAGGGATAAGCGAGGGATGATAGCTGAGCTGAGTAGAACTAAAATCATAGATGTGTTACTCTTACAGGAGACACATAGCTCAGCTGATAACGAGGTAGACTGGGAAATGGGCTGGGCGGGTCAGGTTTTTTTTAACCATGGCACCGATCTTAGTGCAGGGGTTGCTATTCTTTTCTCACAGTGCCTCCATTTAACAAATGTCTCAGAATCCAAATTATTCAGGCAACAATTCAAGAGTCTTTATTAATGTGTATGCACACACATCTGGTGCTGATCAATTAAGGTTGTTTAGAAAACTAAATGACAAACTTAAAGAGTTAAATAGCAGCACAGTGATAGTGATGGGAGGGGACTGGAACTGTACTACACATCATACAGTTGATAGAAACTCAGAGGAGCCTCATCCACCGTCAGCCTCACTTCTGTCCAGTGTAATCGCAGGAAATGACCTCACAGATGTCTGGAGAAAACTTAACCCGACAGTTAGGCAGTACACATGGGTGAGAGCTGTGGAGGGTAATGTGAGAGGTGCTAGGTTAGACAGGATTTACATAAATCAAACATACAACAACAGGTTACTTAACTCCACAATATCACCTGTTGGCGCCTTCTCAACGCCGTCCATACTGGCACTTTAGTGTTAAGCTGATTCATGACAAAACTTTCTGTCACTGCTTCTCTGATTTCTGGAGTCAGTTGAGGCTCAGGAAAGATGACTTTGAAAATTTCGCTCGGTGGTGGGAGATAGGAAAAACACAAATTAAAATTTTCTGTCAGCAGTACATGAAACACACTGGTGCTGTAGAGAGAATTTGCTTTGAAGAGCTGGAGAAAGAAGTTAAGGTCCTGGAAGAAGAAATAATCTCAGGCTGCTAATAGCAGAACCCTGGATAACAGTAGAAGGGCTCTTGGTAGGTTTCTGCATGAGAAAGCAAAGGGTGCTTTGATTAAGACTTGAATCTCCACTATTAAAGATATAGACGCCCCAACTATTTCTTTAAGCTGGAGAAAAGAATTAGAGAAAATAATGTGATGATGCATCTTAAGCTTCCAAATGGAACAACAACAACAGATCCAGTAAAGATGAGGAAGCTGGCCATAGACTTTTACACTGACCTCTTCAGTGCTGGGAGCCGTGACTAGAAGGACGCTGGAAGGACTACCTCAGCTGGGTGAAGCACAGGTAGCATCGCTGGAGTCCCCCATCTCCTTTGAAGAAATGACTGCAGCAGTCCAACAGCTCAGCAGTGGTAAAGCCTCAGGGGTTGATGGACTTCCCTCAGAGATCTACAAGAGGTTCTGGACTGTGATGGGCAAAGACCTGCATGAAGTTTTCATGAACTGCTTGGATTCTGGGACCTTACCATCAAGTTGCACACGAGCAGTCTTAACATTACTGCCAAAAAAAGGAGACCTTGGACTACTAAAAAATTGGAGACCAGTATCACTGTTATTTACAGATTATAAGATAATGGCAAAATGCTTCTCGAACAGACTCAAGGAGTGCATGGACACTGTTATACATTACAGTCAAACTTATTGTGTCCCAGGGCATACAATTATGGACAACTTATTCTTAATTAGAGACATTATTGACATATCCAAACTATACGAGTTGAATGTTGGCCTATTTTCCATTGATCAAGAGAAAGCTTTTGATAGGGTGGATCACTGTTTCTTGTTCAAAACACTTGAAGGTTTTGGTTTTGGGGGGAAATTCGTTTCATGGATTAAGTTGTTGTACTCTGAAGCCAGTGCTCTTTTAAAGGTGGGGGGCAGACTCAGTTGACCAGTGGCTGTCAAGAGGGGCATCAGACAAGGCTGCCCCTTATCTGGAATGCTCTCTTCCCTGTCCATTGAGCCTCTCTTAAATCGGCTCAGACAACGTCTGTCAGGGCTAACCTTCTCCGAAAGTAGTACTATTTCTGTTAGTTTGTCGGCCTATGCTGATGACGTTACAATCTTTCTAAAGAGTCAGAATGATGTCAAAATTCTTGAGGAGAAGTTGGCTCTATGTGAACAAGCATCTTCCGCAAAAGTTAACTGGTCCAAATCTGAAGGTTTGCTGCTAGGAGAGTGGAATAATAAACAGAAGCCAACGTTACCAGCTGGGCTTCAGTGGAACACCGAGGGAATGAAATTCCTAGGTGTTTTCCTGGGCAGTGAGACCTTCATGAATAAAAACTGGGAGGGTCAGTAGTTGAGAAGGTCAGTGCCCGATTGTCTAGATGGACTTGGATCCAGCCTCAGCTGTCTTATAGGGGGAGGGCTTTGGTTGTTAATAACTTGACTGCCTCAATGTTCTGGCACCGGTTTATAGTTGTAGAGCCTCTGGACAGTCTTCTGAAGGAGGTGCAGGAGAGGCTGGTGAATTTTTTCTGGGGAGGCTGAACTAAAGCTGCTGTCTTGTTTCTGCCTGTGGTGGAAGGAGGTCAGGTCCTGATTGACCTTCGCAGTCGTGTCACAGCTTTTCGTCTTTAAACAGTGCAGCGCCTGTTATACCATAAATCACAGGTATGGAGTGAAACAGCATCAGTGTTGCTCCGTAAAGTCATGAAACTGGAATATGATAAGCACCTGTTTCTTCTGGAGCTTTCTGACATGGACTTCACAACAACCTCAGCTTTTTATCAGTCTGTGCTCCGTGCTTGGAGAACAGCTTTAAGAACAAAGAGGGACTGCTCCCAGGTCTATGGCAGTGTAGGGGAAGAGCCCCTGTTCTACAACCCACTGATACGCTGCAGGATGCTCAGTTCTGCCAGTATATGGAGAACTCTCATCAGAGCTGGGCTCACATAAATGGCTGATCTAAGATCTGGAGGACAGTGGAAAACAGCTGCCATGTTAAGTCAGGAGACCAGTATAAAATCCCTTCGATTAATGGAGAGGCTGATAAAAGAGGTTATCGGTGCACTTCCTGGTTCCTTCAGGAGAACACTGGCAGAAGAGTCTGTGGAGGATCAGCCGGTTACTGGGCTTGAGTTTCCTTCGCTGTAAACAATGTGAGCAAGTTGCCGCCTTCCCCCTCTGAGACGGTTTGCCAGAACCTCTTTGGAGCCAATCGATAGTCTTTCTCCATGGCCTCACTGAACTCCTCCCACGCCCGAGTTTTTGCCTCCGCGACTGCTGCTGCTGCTCTCCACTTGGCCCGCCGGTACCCATCAGCTACTTCTGGAGACCCACAGACTAACCATGCCCTGCAGGCCTCCTTCTTCAGCCTGATGGCTCCCCTCACCTCTGGTGTCCACCAGCGGGTTCGGGGGTCACCGCCGCGACTAGGCCAGGAGAATCAGAAAAGATCCCAGCCACCAGGATAACTGCCTTTTCTTCTTGCTGAGGTCAGGAGGAAAGTACCTGTTACACCAGGCAGCACCAAAAGGCTCAGGTGGAGTTTCTACCCTCAGGACACAATAAAGCTGAATGAAGATGCTACCTAATCCTAACCATTGACATTTTTTGACTGATATTTTTACGAATGTATTGGAGGAACTGCCAAATATTAATTTTACTGAAATCATATTTATGATTGCATGTAACAAATTAACAGAATAGCATTGAATAAAACTGCATTAAATTGACTTTTTCAAGATGACGCAGCGAGTGGCAGCTGCTTACAGTAGCTCCAACCCCTTTATGCCCTTTAAATGCATTTTTTGTGTTTTTTTGTTATTTTCTTCCTAGCCAATCTCACTCGTTTGCGTTCAACAATGGTTGTGCAACTGCTGAGATTTGTTTTATGCTTTTTACTCACTTATGGACTGTTTAAAGTTACTTCTGGAGAGCCATTCAGCCACAGCTCGATTGTTTACACCCATGATCAGCTGTTGGTACTGTGCCACACTCGTGTATTCCCCAACGAGACACCGGAGATCCCCAAGGAGTTAATGAGAAGGAGGCGGGGGTGCAGAGATGGTACAAACCATCTATACCGTCCGTTATTATGGGGAATGTGAGATCTCTCTCTAATAATATGGAGGAACTCACGGCGCTGACCAGACTGCAGAGGGAGTACCTGGAGTGTAGCATGATGTGCTTCACGGAGACCTGGCTGAACAAACTCACTTGCGTGTGGTAACTCTCAACAGAGCGGACAGGAGAGCAAAGGAGACTGGTAAGAGGAAGGGAGGGGGGATAGCGATGTATGTGAACGAGAGATGGTATCATCAGGGGCACATCAGTGTTAAAGAGCAGCGCTGCATCAGGGACATCGAGCTGCTAGCGGTTAGCATCCAGCCATACTACCTACCGGGGGAGTTACCGGATGTCATCGCGATGACGATGTACATTCCGCCGTCGGCTGATGCTGTGGCAGCCTGTGAGCTCCTACACACCGTTGTGTCTCAGCTCCAAACATCGCACCCCCAGTCCCTTATCCTCGTCTCTGGTGACTTCAATCATGCTGCCCTGTCCTCCATCCTCCCCACTTTCACACAGTATGTGGACTGCCACACCAGGGACTGCAGAACACTGGACTTGCTGTATGCAAACATCAAGGATGCATCACCCCTCCCCCCACTGGGCCGCTCAGACCCCAACCTGGTCCATCTTTCCCCTGCTTAAGTCTGATTTATGGTCCTGCGTTAAATCAACGACGTACCTACATCGTTGCTGTGACGCCATCGTGAACCCTTCGAACTTCTCCGTCACTCCATTTCATCACGGTGCAATTCACCGCCAGAGCGGTAGGGGGCTGCGTTCCTTTCCTGAATGGTTATCGTTGTCTCTAGTTGATTCTTTGTTTAGCTTCCTGCTTTTCCGGTCACAGTGAACAATGGCGACCGAGAGAGAGAGAGAATCTTGCTGGAGTTGGAGTTGTTCGATGTCAAAGAAAGTATGTTAATACTGCAACATCTACATCGCAACAGAAGGAGGAGAAGTAGGAGATGGGATGTGCGGAACCGGAAATGCGTTGCTACCAAGCAAACCAATCACAGCCCTCTCGGTCTGCACTGGGTCTGTGTCGCCTCGACGTGTAGTTACATTTTTGGGAGGTGCACGTCAGGCTACACCGGGGGCTACGGCGAGTCTCCTGCGTAGCCACGTACCCTAAGACGTAGGTACGTCGTTGATTTAACGCAGGACCATAAATCAGACTTTACATACCTGTGGTGAGTAGACAACCCCCCACCATAAGGTATGTGAGAAAATGGTCTGCGGAGAACAGCATGTCAGTGCACAGCACTCCACATGGGGAGGACATTGACAGTTTGACCGACTGCATCCCGGACTACATAAACTTCTGTGTGGAGAACACTGTACTGACCAGCTTGTTGTTGCTTCTTCAACAACAAGCCGTGGGTGACCCCTGATCTGAGAGTGCTTCTGAACGAGAAGAAGAGGATTTTTAGATCGGGGGACAAAAAAGAGCTGAGGAGGGTCCACAAGGAACTTAAAAGAGAAGTAAGGAGGGGCAAAGACAGCTATAGGAGGAAGTTAGAGGAGCGCCTTCAACAAAACAACATTCGGGATGTATGTAGAGGCCTGAATACAATCTCGGGCCACAACAACAGCGGGAGGGGCCCAGAATCCAGAGACCTGGGGTGGGCAAATGAACTGAACCTGTTTTTCAACAGGTTTGATTCTGCTCCCTCTCTCTCCCCCTCCCACCAGAGGGAGGGGGAGAGAGAGGGGGAGAGAGAGGGAGCACAGACCCAGGGCCCTCTCACCCTCTCTGGCACACCTCCTCCCCCTCCCTCAGGACATCAGGGACATAAGCTGCACCCTCCCCTCACCTTTTAACCCCACCTCCACCTCACATCTCCCTCCCCCCATCCTCCTCAACTGGAGTTAGCCCCCACCCCCCGCTGCAGCCTCTCCATAACAGCCGAACAGGTGAGGAGGGAGCTCATGAAGATCAAGGTGAGAAAGGCTACTGGTCTGGATGGCAGGGACTGTGTTCATCTTCAATTTCAGCCTCAGTCTGGAGAAGGTTCCTGTCCTGTGGAAAACTTCCTGCGTGTTTCCTGTAACAAAGACTGCACACCCCAGGGAGCCCAACCACTTCAGCCCTGTATCCCTGACCTCCCACCTGATGAAGACCATGTGGAGGATTATACTGAACTACCTCCGACCCCTGGTGAGAACGGAACTGGACCCACTGCAGTTTGCATATCAGACAGGCATTGGGGAAGATGACCCAGTCATCTACCTGCTCCACCGAACACTGTCTCACCTGGAGCACACTGGCAGTGCTATGAGAGTCATGTTTTTTGACTTTTTCAGTGCATTCAATACAATACAGCCATCTTTGCTCAGGGGGAAGTTGGAAGGAGCTGGAGTCGACCGCCACCTGGCTAGGTGGACCATCGACTACCTCACCAGCAGACCACAGTATATGACGCTTCATGACTGTGTGTCTGATGTGGTAGTCTGCAGCATGGGGGATCCACAGGGGACAGTCCTCGCCCCCTTCCTCTTCACCCTGTACACACTGGACTTCAAATACAACATGGACAGCTACCACCTCCAGAAGTTCTCTGATGATTGTTGGATGTGTGTCAGAGGGGAATGATCTGGAGTACAGGGGGGTCATCACAGACTTTGTCAACTGGTGTGAGGTCAACCGCCTTCACATCAACGGCAGCAAGACAAAGGAGTTAGTGACTGACTTCTGCAGGAAAGTGCCCCAGACTACTCCAGTGAACATCCAGGGTTTGGACATTGAGGTTGTGGAGAAGTAGAAATACCTGGGTGTTCACCTCAACAATAAACTGGACTGGTCCACAAACATTGACATCCTGTACAGGAAGGGCCAAAGTCGTCTCCACCTGCTGAGGAGACTGAGGTCCTTTGGAGTGTGCAGGAAACTGCTAAGGACTTTCTATGACACTGTGATAGCATCTGTCATCCTCTATGCAGTGGTCTGCTGGAACTGTGGAAACACGGGGAGGGACAGGAAAAGACTGAAAAAGCTGGTCAGGAGTGCCGGCTCGGTCCTGGACTGTCCCCTGGCAACCATCGAGGAGGTGGGTGAGAGGAGGATGTTAGCCAAGCTGATATCCATCATGGACAACACCTCTCACCCCCTGCATGAGACTGTCCGTGCACTGAGCAGCTCATTCAGCAGCAGATTGCTGCACCCACAGTGCAAGAGGAAGCGTTACCGCAGGTCATTCATCCCATCAGCTGTGAGACTTTTTAACAGCAACATCTGATGTAATGCAGCACTGTCATGACTGCTGCATAACACCGAATAAGGTCATCGCTGCCAAGACTGTGTCTTACCAACATTCCGCATCCATTTTGTATATAGTGTAAATAATCTTGTGTGTACAGTTCATTATATATACATACATATATACATATACATATATTATACACATATATATACACACACACACACACATATATATATATATATATATATATATGTGTGTGTGTGTGTGTGTGTGTGTGTGTGTGTGTGTGTGTGTGTGTGTGTGTGTGTGTGTGTGTATGTATATGTGTATATATATATATATATATATAGATATCTATATATATATATATATATATATACACATATACATACACACACACACACACACATATATATATATATATATAATTCTTTTTTTTTCTGTGTATATTGTCACTCTCCACTTTCTGTCTGTGTTTTGAGCTGCTGTGACGTGAATTTCCCCAGTGTGGGATCATTAAAGTTTATCTTATCTTATCTTGCACTGGGGAAGCTTCATCTTATAATGGTAAATTAGGTTCCAAATGAACAAGTTATTTTAACTGGCTAAGCTGTCTTGTCTTTAGGGCTTTACATCAACATCTGAGTTACAACTTGAGGTTGCCTGAACAAACTGTTTGCTAGCAACTATGTAACAGGTTCACTCAGCAAAGCAGCAAGGATTTAAATGTTACACTGAAGTTGTGGGCCAAAATAAATCTCAGCTGATGTATAACAAGTGTGTGAGTATGCATTATTAGCATGAATCTTATGTGTGTGTGGCTAAAAGTTTGAGCAGAACTACGGTTGAGTACAGCCTGCTATTGCCGGCTGCGTGTCTCAGTGACTAGACCTACTGTACTCAAATAAATGCAGTGCAGTTATGAATGCAGAAAGATAACACTCCGCATAAATAACTTATTAATTTGCTTTCAGGCAAATTCCTTTCAATACCCTTACAATTTATAAAAAAAGTGTCTCTCAAATATTTATCAGCCAGGGTAAGTGGGCAATTTGTGCCTGACTAATGACAAGAGCATTCCCTCTAATTACACAAGTTGCAATGGGATTAGACAGTTTTTATTTCTTAAAGGCCATTGACTGGCATAACCACCAGTGTCAGGCATTCACCGCTGACAAGAATGGAACCCACCATTACACGCTGTGCTAATAAAAGTGTGTCGTTTAATTAAGGCTAACGTTTCCTCTCATAATAAAGCAGCATGTTTGAAGACCATGCCTGACGTATCAAGAGATTTGTACTAACACCCCCACACGTAATTAATAAGACAACAATATCGCAAAGCGCCCGTGGTTCCAAATTCAAATTTTGCAGTTCTGGCAAACACACAAAGCTGCTAATAAACAATATGGAAATGGGATTCCCTGATGACCTCCGGAGGGTTTGAGAATTCACACGCACTTGTGCAAAATTCAGGCAGTGGTTATGAATACAGAGTGCTTCAACCTTGTGAAAGTGGCAGAGAGAACAGCTCAAAACCTTTGTTACATTTACTTCAGTTCCCCAGCAGTGGCTCAGAATAAGTGAGGCTACATTACCCCCCCCCCAAAAAAAAAAACTACTCCATACAAGCGAGACAGAAGGTTATTGCTGATATAGCGAGGCTTTGAGGGCCATTATGAGACAGCACAAACAATTAAGGGTGTCAATAATGAGAGAATAAGAGGGTCTTTTGTGGACAGCCTTTTGTGGCAGAGGCCCCTCTGGCATGAAAAGACCTAGACACACTGTTGGACCTCCTCCTCACTGGTGTGCCGATGTAGTCATTAGCTAGTGATAAGCCTGGAGAGGCGGCGCTAAGAGATAGAGTGCAGGATCCAATTTGGGAGGAAAAAAGATGTGGAGTGGGGACAGTGTGAGCTATAAACCTATGGAGTACACACTGCTCTTACATGATAAAAGATGATGATTTCTAATCAAGATCAAAATATTATTTCACCTTTCAATGTAGCACTGGGACCCCAGATTGCCTGAACACAGAATGTGGTAGTATCATGACTGCTATCAGTGACAGTGCCAGATAAATATTCAATCTGCTGTCATCATCAGCACCGTTTTTTCCCCACTGTCCTTTCCTTCCATGATTGACACCTGCATCTGCCAGGCCTTAGAGAGCAGCCAGTCATTCTCTTGTGTTGCAGCTCTGCATGGACGATCACGGGGGTCCCGCCCTCGGACCCTGGCTGCCAAAGCTCAACGGGGAATTGCTCGGCCCCCGATGACACGTTTAGGAAGTAGCGCTGGCTGGTAATTGTCCTGTGCCAGCAGGGAAGATGGAGTGGCACAGGGACAAGACAAAGGGAGGAGAGGATGAGTGTGAGGGACAAGGTCTCTGAGCCTTTCATGGGAGAGTAGTCGTCTAGACATCAGTGCTTCACAAGAGAGAGTGAGCCTCTTTTTATATGACTTTCAGAAACTCTTGTTCCCTCCTTTAGGAAGAGAAAGGAAGGCTGGTTTGTTTTTCAGGGTGAGGTGGGGAGGTCAGATTCAGTGATCCAAGACAGAACTAGAGCTTGACCTTGCTGATACAACTTGATGTCGGACATCCGAAGACAACAGTCTGTGCCAGGCTCTACATGTTGTAATACCTACTCATGTTCAGATCATTATTGGGTGACAGCTTTTGGCTGGATACTGAAAATATTTACATCGGCTGTGCTTTTAGAACAGTTTCTACCAGAATTTTGTGACTGTTGTGTAGGCCCATGGAATGACATTTACCCAAGCGGCAACCTCTAGTACTGAAAACTGAACATGTGCCAAAGACTGTCATCATGTTTACAGTCTGGTACAAAAAAGGCTTTAAGTTACACATATTTAACATATCTAAACCATGGATTTACTGCACTACCACTTTTATGTATGTATACATACATATACATAGAGCGTTTCAGGAAATCCCTCATCCCCATGCCAATAAGACTATTTAACGCCTCCTGAATCCAGTCTCACACACATCATGTTAGCCACAACTGACTGGACTGTGGAATGGACAGTTTTATTTTATACATAATTCTATGTATGCACTTATTTCAACTTATTTTATGTCACTTTATTTTAATACCAATGTACTGTTGCTGTTGTTGTTGTTGATGAGGGGATGTGTGGTTGTTGTTTTTTGTCTAATATATATATATATATATATATATATATATATATATATATATATATATATATAGACATACATACATATATATATTCATTCATTCATCTTCTAACCGCTTCATCCTCTTGAGGGTCGCGGGGGGGGGGGGGGCTGGAGCCTATCCCAGCTGACATCGGGCAAGAGGCAGGGTACACCTCAAAAGACATGGCACCATACACATTTACCCTTCTAACACACCTCAACATGACACTGTTTTCAAGGGAAAAGCATTTCCTAGAAGATGAAATCCTTTGTGGAGCCCCACAGGGATCAATCTTTGGCTCTTTATCATTCTGTTCACATTTATTTGACCTTGGTGTTTTTAAGAGGTTTTGCTGGTGCTGAATGTCACTGTGGTAACTGTCATTCATGAATGTATTATTCTGTTGATGCCAAATGTATTTCCACTTATTCGTAGTAATACATTGTAACACCACTGTCAATCACTTCACTGTATGTATGTATATGAATGAAGTTAGTTTGTGGCATGTTGACAGCTAATATAGTGATAATGTGCAGATTGACATACTGCCACAGTCTGACCTAAGGTGGCACAGTACTGACATATGAAGACCTGCACAGACCTCAGAAGCTAAAATAAATGTGACCAGCTGGACAGTAAAGATAGTAAGGTGACAGTGAATCCTTAGATCAAATGTATTACACATATTCTGCACAGCTGCCTAATTTGCCAAGATCTCCCATCAGTGATGCAGTGTGGACTGAACTGTGATGTTTCCTTCCCTTTGTCCAGCCATGGTGGACCTCCTGGATCACTCTTCCTGTTTTACATTACTTTCAATTTTTTCCAATGAAGCCCAGACACAAAGGGACAGACTGATAAAGCCTTTCACACTTTATTTGTGACACATTGTGCACCCACAGAAGAGCATATTATTTATCATACAAATGCATCGATTCAGCAAATCCTAACCATGAACTTAATACACTTTTAAAACTCAGCTTGACTTGCAGAATGTGGCTGACAGCAGTCGCAGTTGCTGATTGTGTAATGAGCTGCTGCCTGATCATAATTTCATGCAGACTGTGGGTGCAAAAAGACTGAAAGTGTAAATTCACTTGTGTTTTCATGCATATAAAGCTGATTGGGAAGTAGTTAGATCCTTTAGATTATAAAGTAGCGGTACCCCATCATTTTATTACTGATATTATTATCGATCCAGTCATGTATAAGCAGCATTATAATATTTCATTTCATTTCCATAATTTTTAGTCATTTAATTTTTGAAAATGTGTATTTTCAAGATGACAGCATGTTGTACATATGGGTGTCCACAGGTGCAGTAAGACTGCCTCAGGGTAACAGAAGAAAGTTCAATTTGTATTTTGCCTGTCTTGGTCCCTGTCACCTGCAATATCTTTGTTAATTTGTTTTTTGATTAGTAATTATGTCATTTATTTTTGCATAGTTTAGAGGCCTGTATTATAATTGGTAAACCGATTAGGTTTAACAGTTGAATACAACTGCATTTAAAACAAATAACCTATGTCACAGCTTTCCTGATGGTATCCTATAATATTTAGTGTCCCATATAGTATTTTGTGTACTGCCTGTCCTCATTTATTGTGGCAGGATTTAGAAAGCCATTCAACCCCAGCAGAAAGAAAATATTAAAGTTCAAATGCTGTTTTTCAACCAAACGATCATGATTATATTACAGTCATGTGTGTGCTGTTCAGCAATGAATTCTTCTTTCTGGGGTCCAGGGTGAGGGGTCAGGGGTTGTTTATATGTTAAAGCTTAATCTGCAATGTAAATTGTAACTACAGGTGTTGCAAATATATAGTGGATAAAAGTACAGTGTTTCCCTGTGAAATATAGTCCTACATTACATTATTTACACCACTTGGTAGAAGTAGAAAGTAGCATAAAATAGAAATGGTGTGTACCACAGATTTTCCAGCGCTTGTACTAATTTTCTGCCACCAACCTGAGTTTTTAGCTTTCATAGCTTTCTATAGGTGGAATAACTAAAATTATTGTTATTTTCCCAAGTGTGATCCTTCTAATATTGTCTAACTATGAGTATTTGCCTTGTCTCCACTTCCCTACTGATCTCTGACAGCAATGAAAGATTTCATGCGCACATGTATGTGAATGTTTGTATTAGTGGGGTTGGGGTTGAAGTGTGTGTTTTGCAGCAGAAGCAGACAGGGTTTTCCTCTTCATTTCAGTGTGGCTCTACGATTCCTCAGATGCATGGGGTCAAGGGTTCATCCTGGGACAACGCCCTCTATCACTCAGATGTTGTCACACTGCCCCCTCAGCCACAAGGGCAACAGCACCCTTAACAATAATCTAATTAGTTATCAATGAGCTCCGTAGCCCTGGATGTAATTGGGCTTTTGTAGGGGGTGGGGGGTGGCGGGTGGCGGGTGTACAGCTGGTGGCAGTTAATGAGACAGGCTACATCCTCATAAATGTTTATCATGTGCCACAGGCGCACATGACATGCATTGACACTTGCAGACAGCAGGACGCACACACAAAGCTTTATATGGAGTCCAGTCAACAGTTTTAAAGGCTGAATCAAAGTTTTTTGAACACATTAGTGTGAGGTATAAATGTATGAAGCATTTTTGACATGCTAAGCCCTCCTGTCATGCAAAACCAACCTGTTCTCATCCCAAGTCATCATATACTCAGTGGACTTTGACAAATTACATGCTAGGTATCCTCCTGTGTTTGCTGCTGACATTCTGGGACACTGCAACCGATGCCGGGACAACAAAAGCACATGTTAGATTCAGAATAAAACATCATGGTTTGGCTATACATTTATACAGCAAGCAAACACCAGGCACTGCGTGAAAATGCGGGTCTTGTTGGACCCATCTACCACCACTCCCGCCCACCCTACACTTCCATCTTCTTATGTTACATTGTTACTTTCATCATTTCAAACTGACGCTGTCCTGTGGCATATTATACCACCACGACAGGTGCTGTCACTGCTAATGAATGTGGTCAAACTGTCAAATTAGGCAGCGCTGATCAAATAAGAATCAAGATTCTGTTACTGCATTGCTTATTTCTCACCTCAGATGTTTTCAGAAACATATTATAGGGGCTTCGGTGGCTTAGTGGATAGAGCAGGTGTCCCATGTACAAGGCTGTTGCCTCAGCGGCCAGGGTTTGAGTCCCGCTTGTGGCCCTTTGCTGCATCTTTCTCTCTCTCTGTCTCTCTTTCTGTCTCATTGTGTCATACAGATTACTGTTAATTTATCATGTTGATCTGTTGATCGTCCTGAAAGAGGGATCCCTCCTCAGTTGCTCTTCCTGAGGTTTCTACCATTTTTTCCTCTGTGAAAGGGGTTTTGTTGGGGATTTTTTCCTTATCTACTGTGAGGGTCCTAAGGACAGAGGGATGTCGTATGCTGTAAAGCCCTGTGAGGCAAATTGTGGTCTGTGATATCGGGCTTTATTAATAAAATTGAATTGAATTGAATTATCAATGTCACAGAGAGAAATACTTTATAAACAAACCTGCTACAGTAATAATAGTAAAAGTGGTAACTAGTAACACTTAAACAACATGTACAAATGTTGAACAACGCAAATACAACCTTAAATTGAAATTGTGGCATACTGAATTTCAACCTATTCTTAAAATGAGGCCTTCTGACACTGCCTTTCCCATAAAGTATTTCTAATCAGCGTTGGGATCTCTGCAGTGATCAATGATTAGGTTTTCGTGGCATATACAGCAGGATGTTTATTCATGTATTGTAAATACTTTAATTGATTGGCTAATCATGTTATAGTCTGGTTTGGAAGTACTGTACTGTACTGTTTCCCGATTGGCAAAGGGTATTCTACAATCCCAATTTTACTACCCCCTCCACCCCCCCATTCCCCGCCCCGCCACCCGGTCCACTTCCTCTATGCTCTCATCCCTGCCTTGTCTTGCCTTGGTCTTATGAGCCTACAGAGCGTTCTTGCCTGGGCTAGCCACGCTGGTCGCAGTGCCGACGCGCTACATTAGCTCAACGCCAAAGAGTAGGGGCGCACTAATGAGACACGGGCATGGGTTCTGTAGCTCGTTCATCATCCTGCTCCCTCCAATCCCAGCGCCCTTTTATCAGGCCCCAGCCGGGCCCCGTGTCTTCTCCTCCAACATTAATCAGCTGTCCGGCCAGGCAGGGGCCGTGATAATGCCCTATTAGCTGCTGAGCCTGGAATCATTACAGGCCGATGAAAAGGCCAAGGATTACGCTCCCACCACCCCACTTGCCACCAACCCCTCCACACACTCAGAGAGAGAGAGAGAGCCTCCTGGAATCAACAATGCCTGACCAGGAGGCGGAAATTAGCAAACTGGCACAATGGCTTAGCCTCAGGAAGGGGTTTGTTGGGCTTGTTTACCTTCCCTCCCTCCTTCCAGCTTTCTCTCTGTGCTGGATGAATACATTTCAGCTATTCTAGAGGCTTTTGTTTTGAGTCTTTAGAGCTTGTTGTCTGCAGAAGATGGTAGAAGAGCTTCTGTAAATTGGAGTTAAGGCTATATAGGTGGCAAAAAAAATCATCCCTGGCCTTACAATGCATTTTCTGAGCCAGGTTTGTCCAGAACACATCAGCATTGAGATGGCCTGCGTTTGTCTCTTGGCTCACAGTGGGATGAAGATTATCTTTGGGGAAACCTGTGCTCTCACAACAACCTCAATTTAACCCATATATCTTTTCATTTCCATATCCAGTCAGACACCTCCCATCCGTCTTTCAGCCCTTTGCCATAACTCATTTATTATCACCACTGGGATCTCCACAGTGATCAATGATTATGAATGTCAGCAGAGAGCGAGTTGCAGAGTGCCAAAACCCCTCAGTAGTAATTCGGCGGTATGGATCATAATCGTAATGATGAGATATGCTTTCACTTCCCTTTCTGATTATCTGTCTGCATGCACGAGTGAGCTGGCATTAGAGGTAGCAAAACATCCATCATGTGCAGACACAGGCAGATTAGTAGGGCTAGCCTGTTGATAGATAGCCACTGAAAGGGTAATGATTAGCTCCTTTAGTGTCCGTGGAGCCGGGCCTGCTGGTGTCACACACTGCCCTCCACCAACCATGCAAAGTGGAGCAGATGAGGGCCCATTTGTATTCATTAGAGCATGGAGTTAGCTCGTAAAATGGTACTCCTCTTTCTCTCCTCCGTGTCTGCTCCCATCTGACTCTGTTACTATCACACACAAAATGTGCACAGCCTCAGCAGGAAAGAAATCAATTCTGAATCAAAACATTTGCACAAGGTGACACAAAACACAGCACTACAAAAAATGCCCAGGTGAGCTGCATGCACTCTCTTCCTGCAGTCTTGCCCACTGTGTTGAAATGCAGCCTGTAAGTTCAGACCTAGTGAGGCTGACTCTCTGGCCCTGGCTATGAATCCTGTGGAGCTGACAAATCAGCTTATCCTGCAATCTGACAGTATCTTTTCTGTCTGCTCACAGCCTGGAGGGGAATGCACTGCTGTACATCATGGCAACAAAACAAATGGTCAGAAACACTGATCCAAACCTTTCTTTGACCCAGACCACAAGAAATTAAGATTTAGGCCTCTAGTTTAATTTTTAAGAAAAAGATGTACTGTCTGCTTTATGAAGCAGTCATTGCACTTATTGCATCTCCATACTCTCATTTATGCATGTTGTTGGCAATAGAAGAGTCTCAGGCTCAAGTTGTCTTACTGAAGATCTCTGACACTAATTAAGCACGGTCTTATGCAGCTGCTGATGTCATTTATAATGCATGAATACCTTTTAACATTAGGAACTGTGATAGCTACAGCCACACATGGTAATGCTTTCCCAATTCACACTCTTTAAACTCATTAATTTGTCACCTACACAGGTTAATTTAATTTACAGTTAATCATACCTAAACATTACCATCACACAGTTGGTTTAATTTAGAATCTGTTTGTTTGCTTTTAGCTTTACATTGTCTATTTTTTGTGTACACATTCTAGCATTGTAGGGCTACACAGGCAAACTGTTTGATATTAATCATCTGTTTCTTTGTTTTTGAGTTACCGTGGTTGTTTGGGCAAGTCCATTCCTGATGGAGCAAAATGTGTGGCTGTGGGCTGAGGACTCTTAAATCCTGGAGCCAACTCATTGGACAAAACCATGTGCTGCCATGTCATGGGGGGAGATTTGAGTTTAGTTAGTCTTGTACTATTGTACTATTTAGTTGTAGTTCCTGTCCATTTTGGTTACCTCTTGTGTATTATTTGGTTTGGCCAAGCCATTACATATGCTCCCTTGTGTGTCATTCTGACAGGTCAGTTTGTTCAATTTATACCTTGTTTAGTTATTATACTGTGCATAGTTACATTATATTGACCTCTTTTATAGGCCTAGTTTAATTTAGTTCTAGTATTAGTATTTTTCATGCATTTTTTGGGTAAATAAAAACCCTGCATTTTGTCAACAATTCCTGCGTCCTTGTTGCCTCACTGCAATGTCCCTAACAGGGACATTTAACTTCTTGAGGGGTGCTGCTTTTTAAGCATGCATGTTGTTTTAGGATGTGATTGCGTCACCAGTTGGATTCTAGACTGGAGACCTGGTTGGACGTCAGCCCCCTCACCATGGACACTGATACCACCATAGGGTATGCTTTCAGTGAAATCAACAGATTCCTTCATATAAAAACTACAGGTGCTCTTTTCGGTGGAAAGCAGAAATGTAATGCTTTGATGTATTTCAGTTAAGGGTACTTAATTCGTTTTGTTAACTTAAAGGGCCAGTGTGTAATATTTGGCATGGTTTATTATCAAATCTGAATCTGAATATTCTAACCATTAATGTGTTTATATAAGTGTATAATCGCTATAAAATAAAATTCGTTTGGTTTTCGTAGTCTTATAATTATGCTTTTATATATATATGTATAGCAAGGGCCTTGCTTTAGAGAGATCGCCATCTTGCGCCGCCATGTATGTATGGCAGACCAAGTGGACAATCCAGCCAGCCAGAGAACACGTTTCGCGTGTATAAATAAAACAACAAAGACAGCGGCAGGAAGGAAGGAAGAAGGAGGAGGAAACAGCAGAGAGTGTTAGTAGTTTGTCGATAGAGAGTAGTGAAAAGTTTTTTTAGTTATAAAGTTTGCGAATGGACCACACTTACCACGCAACAGGAGAGAATGAACCCGAACCGTCATCTGCGAGGAAAAGAAGATGCAACTTCACTCCTTGCGATGCACTCTCTGCGGCATTTTTCCTCCTTCCCCAAAGATGGTAGCAGTGAATCCCATTCTGTGCATGAAAATGGGAGCGGAGGATTCAGCCTCTGTCCTCGCCCGCTCATCACATGGAGTTCCTCATCTGTATGCTCCGGCTCAAACAGGTATGGCTCTGGATCTGTGTCCGCTACAAGAAAGTCTTCAAAATCGCATTCAAAGTTGTCCATTTCAGCTGCTACAGTCCGGAGATGTTGCTAGGCTAAATAAACAGCTGAGCTTTGTTTACAGGCTACGCTGTCAGTCAGTGTGCGGAGCAGAGAGGGGAGGGGGTCCCCGCTACGTACTGTAAACGAGTATGTGTGTATTAAGTACGTGTGTTATGCTAGAAGAGTTTGGGACGGAGTCTTTTACCCCCTGGAGAGTTACCGGAGTTTTTGGAGTGCTCGAATAAACGGGCCTTTTTCCCGAACGCTACTCTGGTCTCCTGATCTTGAGGGATTCATTACAATATCGTAACATGGTTTAGATTTCTAAATAAACATTCACCTCATTGCTAGATAGACCTACTCCTGAAAAACTTGTCTGCGCAAGCCTTTTTGTCCCTACGAGGCCACCGCCATTTACCCGACGGGAGGGGTGAGCGAGTGAGCCCTGCAATCTAGAATTTGACCACTGATGTCACTGTTTTCAACGGTTTTCAACAAATTTTACACCCTGGCCCTTTAAGATGTCCTCTGCAACATATTGTTATAGAATGGGAACACACTAATTCACATTTAACATTTCAGAAGTGCACTTGTTAAATAGTGAAACATTTGACTGGTTAATGGAGCATTTGGTGCTTCTTCCGACATTTTCACCACCCTTATCTTTGATGTGT
This sequence comes from Epinephelus awoara, assembly GCA_035609425.1. Classification (NCBI taxonomy): domain Eukaryota; kingdom Metazoa; phylum Chordata; class Actinopteri; order Perciformes; family Serranidae; genus Epinephelus; species Epinephelus awoara. Next base: position 2,008,559 of record CM069307.1, read on the forward strand.
ATCATTTGAGCTTATTTTGATATTTGGAAAATTTATAATGGGCAAAAAACCCAAAATATAAACACTGAATAATAAATAACACCATCAGTGCAGATACCGTCAAAATAACATGTTAATCTGCTATATAACTAGTGTGTTTTTTAAATAGATTACTACAGTATAATGCAGGCTGCATGTGACTTGATAAAGTCATGCATGCAATACAGTATTTATACTGTATTGCATTTATGCATTTATAAATGCATGTTACCTTACATTAGTTTATCATCGCCAATTTTCAACACATTGGCGTCTACACTATGACTATATTTTTATGTTACTTTCCGGAATATTTCTAAAACATATGTTCCTATTAACAGACTAGTGTGTGGTATTCAGTCTACACACGTTCAGTTGATGCTTTGTTTCTCACTATCCTGTTGACATTGTTGATGAGGTGAGACGAGACAATAAAACATGTTGGCCAATTAAAACCACTGTGTTGACATGATGAAGGTTAGATGACACATTTGATGTTCTAATTAGTCCAGCTGGGTATTTTACAACATGTTGGTTCCATACAGTTAACTCTGATGGCATACAAGCAACACAAACAAGTTCCTGCTTTAAAGGAGTCATTCAATGTTTTAATAAGCCTAACTATACAGCAATGTAACTGTACTGGCAAAGGGCTGGTGCCATTTAAAGTTGGTTGTGAAATGTGTTGGCAGACAACAAACAAAGACTTAAAGGAGTAGTTCAACTTTTTAAGCAGCCAAATTAAGAATTACATTTAAGGTTAAAGTGGAAATGTTATTATTTAGATTATTTATGATTCTATTTATACTAATGTGGGATTTATACTTCAGTGTCAAATTTGCGCCATACCATGCTGTGACAGTGACACAGACCTGCTGTTTATTTCTTTAAACTGAAAATCATTTCCCTCAGTGGAAATGAAGCTTTTATGTACTTTTATTTCACAAATAAGGAACAATAAATTGTGAAGACAATAAAGCCCCCACAAAATAGTCTTTTGTGTGATTTATCCAGGCTTAATATGAGTAGAAGAAAGTCTGCCAGCTGCTTGTCTAATTAATTCAATGTAAAATGTCACAACCTTATGCTTATAATGTAAGCATGTTGTATATGTAGGGAAAATGTATCTAGTATAAGACAATGTTTTCTCGGTGAACCTTGTGAGTTATAATGGAGCCTAATTTTGTAACAATACCTTTGTTAGATGTTGCTGTTGTTCCTGGCTTCATATGAGTAGAGGAAAACTCTGTTAGCATGTTGTATTTGTGGGGAAAACATGTCCGCAAAAGACAAGTGTTTTGTCTGTGTGTTATAATGGAGCTGATTTGTGTACTTGTGTGTGATATTGTTGCTATTATGTCATGTTAAAAGTATGTTTCAGGTGTGTCTTAAATTAATCAAACTTTACAGAAACCCCACTGTCTTTTGGAGGTGTAACTGCTATAAATCTGCCTTAAGGTATTTCAAACATTAGTCTTAAAGCAATCAACTGTGACATTTCAAAATAATTACTGTATATATATTGCTCCTTTTTCCCCCAGTGATGTTTTTAACTAACCACTGTCCAGTTTTTCTCCTAGTTAATGGTCTAAAACACTTGTCTGGATGTTTGTTCAGAACAGCATATGTGCTAGATATTTCCCACTATTTGGAAAATCCCTTTTCCACCCTACCCAGGAAAGTGGATAGGGTGGCAGTGAACAGTGATAGCAAAATTCTAATTGTACGACCGCTCAAAGCGCTTTTAGATTACTTCACATTACTTCACAGTCACCCATTCACACACTGGTGGCTGAGGCTACCATACATGGTGCCACCTACTACTCAGTAACCATTCATATGCCACACCAATGCAACAGCCATCAGGAGCAGTTTGGGGTTTAGGATCTTGCTGAAGGATACCTCGACATGTGGAATGGAACCACCGATCTTTCGATTAGTGGACGAGCTGCTCTACCTCTGAGCCACAGCTACCCAAATAAAAGAGGGATAATAAAAACAACAGTAATACATACTGTTAGATGACAGCTAAGCCCTGCATGGGAAATGCCAAGACATCACAGGAATGAGAGTTTAGCACCAACAATGGAGAAAAAAAGAAAATCTCCTAGGAATAGAAAATCAAATCAAAGTCTTACAGTAACAAAACAACACCAAATTAATATTTCAGCACTGAGGTATGCATATTGTAGAAGTAGAGTAAAACAGTTAGCCAGAGGATGGTAAAATGCCTAAAACACACTTCAACTGAAGCAAACTGAAGTTGGTGGTGATTCTCTGTGGGTTCATCACATACACACATTAATTTGATCTGCTGTTCATACAAATACAGGGTCTGACATTAACGGTTGCCGGAATGCCCGGAGCAAGTAAAAATAGCCGACAGGCCAGCAGACCCTGCGCAGACATGCCCGATCGGGTAAGCAGCAGCGACTCGGACACACACACACACACACACACACACACACACACACACACACACACACACACACATATATACCGGACAGCCTCTCAGTCCTTAGCTGCTAACGTTAGCTCATGTACAACACAGGTACCACACAGGAACTTTTACAAAGGGTCATAATGTGCTTCTAGTGACTGTCAAATCGCCAGCGAAAGTTGTTTTAAATGGACAAGGAGAGCATGCTGCCTGCTCTCATGGGACAAAGATCCTCTGAGAAGAAAGACAGTTCACTCTGCTCTGCCGCCAGGAACAAACTGGGAGGCAAAGATCCTCTCTGAGGAAGAGGGTTCACTTTGCTGCAGGGTTCACCAAAACGTTTTTTTGTTTTTTTCTTTTAATAAATTGAACACACATTAAAGAACATACAAGATCCTGTAGAGAATTAATACATATAATACAATACAATAAACATTGTCAAATTAAATGAAGGAAGAGGATTTTTTTTAAAGGCAAATTAAATATTGGGGATTTATGTAAAAATATACATAGAGACATATAAATAATCATATAATTAAAGATATGTAGGCTATGCTAGGTGAATACTCCTGTCAGTGACCCTGACCACTGGCATTGGCAAAAGAACTGGAGTTGGTCCCCGGATGCTGCACTGTGGCTGCCCACTGCTCCTAGTGTATACAGTAGGATGGGTCAAATGCAGAGGTCAAATTTCATTTCAATGTATGTAATGTGCTGAGAAAGGACAATAAAGAATCTTCTTATAATAATTATTTCTTAATAACTGGGAGATAACAAAAGAATAAAGAGATTTCAAAGACTTAAAAAATAAGGGACATGAATCAAAACAACAAGAAACGAGATATATCCCCAGTCATGCTATCAAAGCTATCAAAGGCCAAAGTGGCCTTGCCCTAAAAATATCTTAACTCCAGGCCTGTAATCGTGTATTTCCTCTCCTGTTTCTGTCCTCGGAGGGACCAGTTGCAGTGTGCTGCTTTTTTATGTGCTGCTGCCTCCATTGGCTGAGCGTCTCTGCTGACGTAAGATATAAGTCATGAGCGAAAATATGCACCACACAGCCAGAAAAAGAACCTCTTAGGCAGGACAAGTAAGAATTTAGATGGGGCAAGTAGATTTGAGAAGTACTTGCCCAGCACAGCAAGTAGGAAAAAACCTTAACGTCGGACCCTGAAATATATTGATGAGGGCAGCAGAAACAAATGAGAATCTAACGTTCTGTTTAGTTTGTTATATTGAGTGCTGCCAGTGAAGTTTGATTGATATCAGGGTTTAACTGGAGAGATGACAGATGAGCTGCACTGAACATTGCTCAGGGGAATATTCCTGACTGTAGCAGCCAATACCCATCAGATAAGCCTGTGTGGCACGTGTTGACATTTAGCTTTTGCTTTTCTCCAGAGTGACCTACAGTACAGGAGTGTGTAGGTTCAGTAAATGAAACATTTAGCTGTTGATGGGATTGAACCTATATGACCTTTTTGTTCCCTGACATTTCAGCTATTAGTTTACCCCCCTATAGTCTTTATTTTTTATGGTCAGTAGATATTGATGGATAAAGTTGGCATTGGTTTAAAATGGTTGAAGAGATAGACTTTGAATACTGCCATCTTCTATGGTTGTTGACTGCTCAGTGTTTTTTGTCTTTTAGATGGCTGAAACATGTAACTGTAAGTACATCTGTTCAGCCTCAACAGGGAGAAAATCAAAACAGCCTGAGGCTATTGTCGCAGCCTGCTTGCTTCTGTTGTAACCCAGTATTGACATACGGATGATAGTGTCATTGTAAATCAGCCTGGCTGCAGTGTATCAGATAAGTGGCACACTGCTACATGAGGACATAAGCCTGTAATGAATCAACAGGGGCAGAGAGGCATCTTTAAACAAATACAGTTCACAGTGCAGATAAGAAAAGACCAGAGGAGTAATGTGCTGATGCAACTGACTGGACAACTATCTGTTACATACAAATATTACATTGACAGTAGCATTATAATGCAATAAATTATGATGACAGTCACAGTTTTATTCCATCACTCCCTGTCTCAGTGTTGAGTGGTTGTGTCTAATTGTGAAATGCTGTCATAAACTGGGTTCATCATACGTACTTAGCATCACGTCATCACCTGTACAGAAGTCAGCTCACTGATAAAATCAGCATCCTGACACAGCTGATCTTCACAGTGTGATTTATGGGAAACAGAGGATGTGGCATCGCCTGCCTGCAGAGAGCAACAGGCGTCTGCTACTGTCTCGACGGAAAGAGAAGGATGCAGAGCCCTGCTGTGACTGTGCTGTCCTTTAATATACCCCCATCTGTATGATAACAGGGTTAGGTGTGTCCCTCAGGCCTGCTCAGGCCAAACTAAACCACCTCAAGATGCTTGACACCACATACTTCTCTTCCTCAAATGTTGAGCATATGGAACACTACTGAATGTTTTCTGGCAGTGCTGCAGCCCAATCACCTCAAAAAATGTTGGCATTATTGATTTTTGCAATGCACAGACACATTAGAATTGCACATTATTATATAGCGGAAACTTAGAGCATGGTTATGTTCAACGCACTCATCCCACCTTGTCAAATATCGCTGCTTTGTCATTGACGAAATATGAAGCACTATTTATCCTCCAGGGTGTTTGATATTCTGGGATATCATGTCAGTTTATGCCTGTTACATGCACTGTGTCTTTTAAAAATACACCTCAGTTTTCACAGGAAATGTACAGTTTCTGCTCATTAAATGCATACAGTTTTTTTTCAAAAAAAAACACTTAAAATGTATGTATAACACCTCATTTTCATGTTTACGTCGTTGTGCTTAGATTTAGAAAAACACATCATAATCATCAACATTCACACGGGGAGCAAACAGCAGGCTCCCAGGTGGAAGTCTTGGGTTTCCTGGACCCATCCACCCCTCCCACAGTCCCTTATAGAGACTTTCCACCTCTTTATTGTATGTTGTTGGCAATGTTACAAAGTGATGCTACTGCATGGTGTATCATACTGCCACAAAAGATGGCTCTTTGCATTGGTTTTCTGACACCAAAATCAGTATTTGACAAGTTGGGAATGAGAACAGGCTGTTATGTCTGGCACAAAGAAGAAGAAGAAGAAGAAGAAGAAGAAGAAGAAGAAGAAGAAGAAGAAGAAGAAGAAGAAGAAGAAGCTTTATTGTCATTGTACACACGATACAACGAAACATTACTTGGCAGCAATTCCTGCAATTCCTGTTGCAGCTACCGCGTCTTAAATATTAAAATCAGAAGTGTGCAAAAGAGGCAGTTATAAATATATAATCAGATGAGTTCGGTTTGGGTGTAAGTCACTCTCAGTGAGTAGCTGCTACCTGAGGGAGAGCTCTGGGTCGCTGCGTCTATACACACGCCGCCATCTTTCCACTTCCCAGCAGGAAAAGTAGAAATGTCTTGACACATTTGTATTTTGCAGATTCCTGCAGATTGACAAGTGTCTCACATACATTGTTAAATACATATTCATTTCTGCCCCTTCCCCTGCAGACCCCCTGAAGAGTCACTGATTCTGTCCCATTTTAAAACTCCATTTATTCTAGACCAATGCTGTCTGACTACACTGTTTCAAAAGGGCAGCTTGCATAATGGCCTTTCTTATTCCATTATTATTACCTTTAGTTAACACTCATATATTAGATATGATCAATATATCCTTATTAACAGGCTATGTACCACAGTCTTTCAAGGTAGCTGTAATTAAACCTCTCCTAAAAAAGCCCACCCTGGATCCAGAGGTGTTAGCCAACTATAGACCAATATCTAATCTTCCCTTTCTTTCAAAGATCCTTGAGAAAGTAGTCACAGACCAGCTGTGTGATTTTCTCCATGATAATAATTTATTTGAGGAATTACAGTCAGGATTTAGAGTGCATCATACCACTGAGACAGCACTAGTTAAAATTACAAATGACCTTCTGATTGCTTCAGACAAAGGACTGGTCTCTGTACTTATTTTATTAGATCTTAGTGTGGCGATTGACACAATTGACCATTAAATTCTGCTACAGAGACTGGAACATTTAATTGGTCTAAAAGGTTTTGCACTAAGCTGGTTTAAATCTTATTTATCTGGTCGTTTCAGTTTGTTCACGTTCATAATGATCATCCTTACGTACTAAAGTTTGTTTTGGAGTTCCGCAAAGTTCTGTGCTCGGGCCAATCCTATTTACTCTATATATGCTTCCTTTAGGTAACATCATTAGAAATCACTGTAAATTTCCATTGTTATGCAGATGATACACAGTTGTATTTATCTATGAAGCCAGAAGAAAGTAATCAATTAACTCAATTCAATTCAATTTTATTTATAAAACCCAATATCACAAATCACAATTTGCCTCACAGGGCTTTACAGCATACGACATCCCTCTGTCCTTTGGACCCTCACAGCGGATAAGGAAAAACTCCCCCAAAAAAAACCTTTACCGGGGAAAAAAAATGATAGAAACCTCAGGAAGAGCAACTGAGGAGGGATCCCTCTTCCAGGACGGACAGACGTGCAATAGATGTCGTACAGAACAGATCCACAGCTATCCAGAGCCATACCTGTTTGAGCCGGAGTACACAGATGAGGAACTCCATGTGTTGAGCGGGTGAGGAGAGAGGCTGAATCCTCCGCTCCCATTTTCATGCACAGAATGGGATTCACTGCTACCATCTTTGGGGAAGGAGGAAAAGCGCCACAGAGAGTGCATCACAAGGAGTGAAGTTGCGTCTTCTTTTCCTCACAGATGACGGTTCAGGTTCATTCTCTCCTGTTCGCAAACTTTATAACTAAAAAAACTTTGCACTACTCTCTATCGACAAACTACTAACACTCTCTGCTGTTTCCTCCTCCTTCCTTCCTTCCTTCCTTCCTGCCGCTGTGTTTGTTAGTTTATTTATACACGCGAAACGCGTTCTCTGGCTGGCTGGATTGTCCGCTCGGTCTGCCGTACATATATGGCGATCTCTCTAAAGCAAGGCCCTTGCTATACATATATATAAAAGCATAATTATAAGACTACGAAAACCAAACGAATTTTATTTTATAGCGATTATACACTTATATAAACGCATTAATTAATTAACGCATTAGAATATTCAGATTCAGATTTGATAATAAACCATGCTAAATATTACACACTGGCCCTTTAAAAACACAGATAGATCATTTAGTCCAAAGGTTCCCAACCAAGGGTTTGGGCCTCTCCAAACAATCACAAAATTAACCTGAGGGTACGGGGGATGATTAACAGGAGTGAAGAATTAACATAGTTCTGCTAAGAAAAATTGTATTTAGATTTTGGTCTTTTGCTTTTCTGTGAAATATTGGATCATTATTAGCTTGTTGGGCCTTGAACAGGTATTGAAATAAACCATCTGAGAAGTTTAGAGGGGAAATCACTCTCTAATGGAGCTCATCTGAAACATGATAAAGGGCATATACATGTGGCTGATTTTGTGGTCTCAAATCAAATTGATTGGGAACCACTTTTGTAATCTTTTTTAATAAGACTTTAGAAGCTAATTAAAGCTGTCAGATAAATGTAGTGCAGTAGCTAAATTTACTACCTTGCGGTTGTATGCCTCCGCACACCAGTCAAGTTTCTCTTACACTTAATACATCCATGTCTGTGAAACCATGGATGCTTCACACACATCTTCCCCCTGGTAGCACAGAAGACCTATACGATCTGCACAGTTTTGAGGTGGACGTCCAAGATCAGAGTTACCTATTCAGTGTCTTTCTCCCCTTCTGTTTCTAAAATATGACATTGATTAATAACCAGAAGGTGTTTTTGCAGAACAGTGAAGCTGACCTTTGACCTTTTGGATATAAAATTTCATCACTTCATTAGGTCCTGTGAAATTTTGTCATTATTGGTGTATGAATTCTTGAGTTCTGAAAAACACAAAAACATGTTTTAGAGGTCACAGTAATATTGACCTTTGACCTATGATCAAAAAATTTGAAGTTCTTTGTTATGTCTACTTGGACATTTGTGCTAAATTTGAAGAAATTCCCTACAGGTGTTTGTGAGATATTATGTTCAAGAGAATGAGATGGACGCAAGGTCACAGTGACCTTGACCTTTGATCACTGACCACCAAATCAGTTCATCCTTGACTCCAAGTGGACAGTTGTGCCAAATTTGAAAGAAAAAAATTCCCTTAAAGGGTACTTCACAGTCACAAGAATGGGATGGATGGACAAGCATAATGCCTGGCCATGACTTTTGCCAGTGCAGAGGCATAAAAATTACATCTACATTAGGTTAGGTAGGAAAAAGAAAAGAGGGTATGTTGCTCAAATTGTTTTTGTGTTTTTAAATCATTGACTAATTCCCTATCTTTCTTATTGCCAGCAATGATATATAATATAATAATATATAATATACTATAATGTGCTCGGTAATTTCACTGTAGTTTTTAGCAAATGGTATAACCATTGAACCCTAAAGTTCTACCCTACCCTAGAGCTGCTAATAAAAGGCCTGGTGTGTACTACTGGAAGTTGTCCATCATTCTAATGAATCCGGGCGGAAAAAAAGGTTCAGGGGGAACAAAAACAATGACAACTCACAGCAGCCGAGATCTCCCCACAACGCGTTCTGCTGACTCTGATTGGCTTCCAGTGCTGTCAATCTCGTTTTGGTGGATATAGCGTCATTCTATTGGCTCTAACGGATCAAACAAGGTGTCAATCACTCAAATCGGCCAAGCCATTGCAGAGACACGGGCCTCCAAAGCTCAGAATAGAAACTCAGTTTCAAATGTAGTAGGTGCATATTGGTCAGTTTGGAATTGGAAATAGAGAAAAAAAACAGAAACAGACAGTTGTATGTGTATACCCTAAACATCAGTAGGGATTTACAGAAACAAAAGATGAAAGATATAGGATTGTACATGACAAAAATCACATGCAAACATGGTGCAATTTTGGAGAGCTCGCCTGAATTTTCTGTACTACTACTCTTATTGTTCTGCTTCACTTTATCAGAATCAACCTTTGCAGAGTTAATGTTCCGATATTGTACTATGATGTGATAGAGGTTAAGAGCTGCATCATTCCAAAGGGATACTCATCTTAAAAATGCTTTTTTTTTTTTTTTTAGGCGAACCTAAAAATTTTTCATTTGTGCTGTGTGCCATCTTCATTTACTCCTCACATATAACACATATACTGATGGTCCGCTTGTCATCGGATAATTCGTAATTCAAAAACCAAAAACGGTAAATCTGTTATTTGATTCAAAACAAAACAACAAGAGTACCCAAGAAAACGTTTTTGGTGTCAGAATCAAATAACAAAAAACCAATCAAACCCAGCCCGTTTTTGGTTTTTGACGATTAGTTTTTACCATTATTCCTTTTTGGATTGAATATTGAACAGGTCTGTGGACATTCAGCCAATTTGTTTTTGCGTTTGAAACCAAAAACAGAAGTCACATGTTTTTTTCCTTTTGTCATTTTAAACAAAAAACAAAATCACGTTATCTATGCCTTTTGTTTCCAAATTCCATTTTCATTTCTCATTTGGAACAGACAGTAACATGGTGGGCAGACAGGAAGCGGAAGTGAAGTGTAAAAACGTCAAAATAAAATAGGGGAGAATGACATATTTATGGGTAGAATGGCCATTCTATTAAAAATGTAACACCCAACATTATGCAAGCACAGAATCTAATAAAATAAATAAATAGGCCTACGCATAGGCTATGCATATGAAATATATTTTATCCAAAAAATGTGTGATATATTATTTAGTTGCGTAGTGTGAATTAATAGCCTAATTAATTACATATGTGGAAATAGCCTGTGTCGTCCTTTGTTAACCATTTCACATACAGATGTTACTCATTTCAATGCCGCAGCCACAGTGAAGGGGATGAAATAATTGATCCAGGGGTAGCAACAACAACCAGCAGGTGGCACATGTGAGCAGTTGAGATGCAGCATCCAACTTGTAACGACCTCAGACACGAAACTGGTGGACTCAAATGCACGAGTCGTAGTAGGTTTAACAAAAGTATTTTACTTGGCAAAATCAATTAAACAAAAGGCGCTTTCAAGGAGGATATTCAAAGTACAAAACAAAAACACTCACAATGAGGATGAAAAAATATCACAACCAAGACTCAAACCTGATAACATGAAAACCTGGCATCACATAGACTGAACAAGACGAACTGGCAACAAGACAAAGGGAGACAAGGACTATTTATACATGAGGTAGGGGAACACAGGTGAAACCAATCAGGGGCGGGGTAGACAATCACAATGGCGGGAAAATCACACAAAGGGTCTGAAACGAGAGGGAAAAGGTGAGTACGAAATAAAACAGGAAGTGCACGACGGGACTGGACATGAGTGACTTTAACTTAACATAAAGTGCTCATGACAACAAAGGTTTAGACTTATAGAGTTCAGGCTTTATCAGGAGGATGCTACTTTACTCCAAACAATTTCACTGTATGAACCTGAACTGTGTGTGACCTTTTGGATGTGTAGAAGAACACAGAACATTAATTAACATTAGATCCTGATACATTAGATCCAGATAGGCTAATTAATGAAGTTAGGCTCAGCTCGTGCGTAAATGCGCACAGCGTCTCTCTCAGTGGGGAGATGCACGTATGTTTCTACTGCGGTTGCATCTCTGCAGGTATTTAATGAACTCAAACATTTTTTGGGGAGGGGGTGTTTAATAGTCAGCACTCCCGCACCTCCACTGAAATCATGTTCTCGCAGCTATGGGTTCACCCGCTAATTTATGCGCCATTTATGAACCACATTCACAACCAAATGTATTTCCCTGCACAACCAAGAATGAAAAATTAACCATCACAGCAGTATTGATACTTTGAGTGTAAGGACGCAGTTTTCTGTAAAATGTGCAGATCTGGGTTTTCGTGAGCTGATCGGTACTGAACTAACAATGACTGTAGAATATAATAAGCCTCCCGCCCCATGTGTGTATATGTGTGTAGCTTTGTATTTTGTATGGTGTGTTCTGTGTATTTTTGCTTTGTAGCATATTGTATGTTGTTGTGCTGTGTGTAAGCTATGTTGTTATTGTGGGGGACTGTGGATGTAAATTAGATTTGAGCTAATTCTGGTGCAGTGCATCTTTTATGTTAAAAATTGTACACTGTCCCAATTCTTATGACTAGTAGCCTATATTTTATAGAAAACAATAGCCTAACCCAAAGATTACAATAAGTTAAATGGTATTACAAATTAAGCTCTTTTCTAAAAGTTTACTACCTACTAGAATCCCACGTCCTGTGTTAAATAGGCCTACAATGTATCTTAACTATATTTACAATGAAGCTTGATTCTGCACTCCCACATCGCATTAGCCCATACGTGAATGTTTGCCGTTCCTATGGCATTAAGTGGCAGCTGACGTTAGCGTTAGATAGCTTACATCAATCGTCCGACAAACAATAACCCATAAAATTACAATTCAACATATTGTTAACAAAATCAACAACAGCTACCAACAGTTACAGTCCTTACAACCTTAGCTAATGTGTTGTCACAGGTTAGATTGTCAAAATGAAAGTAATAACAGCTTAAATCCCTGAGGAACTACTAGCTAGCATTAGTGACGTTTGCATCCACTCATATGCAGTTACCTTACAATACAGCTCCTTCAAACAATATCACGAAGCACAATACAAACCATATAAACAAGTTATCTATTAAGGGTACACTACTGATAAAATCTGAAGGTGCTTAGGTGACATTTACCCACCTGAAAGAATAAATGAAAACATTTTGCTGGTCTTCAGTAGCTTTACTCTAGGTGTAACTGCCAACTTTCGTGCCTTTACTCAAATTAGTTATGCTTTAAATTGAATGAGGGGCATCTGTATGGTATCTGTAAAGATACAAAATCGATAACGTATGCATAAAATAATGTCACAATTTAGCGGGCAGATACACATAAATACATATAAAACTGAAGTTATTGTTCTTGGCCCCAAACAACTCAGAGACTCTTTATCTGATGACATAGTTTCTCTCGATGGCATTGCTCTGGCCTCTACCACTACCGTAGAAACCTCGGAGTAACATTTGATCAAGATCTGTCTTTCAATTCTCATTTAAAACAAACCTCACGGACTGCATTTTTTCATCTGCGTAATATTGCAAAAATTAGGCCTATCTTGACCCAAAAAGATGCAGAAAAATTGGTCCACGCTTTTGTTACCTCGAGGCTGGATTACTGTAACTCTCTACTATCAGGTAGCTCTAGTAAATCATTAAAAACTCTTCAGCTAATTCAGAATGCAGCAGCACGTGTACTAACAGGAACTAAGAAACGAGATCATATTTCTCCTGTTTTAGCTTCTCTGCACTGGCTCCCTGTAAAATCCAGAATTGAATTTAAAATCCTACTGTTAACTTATAAAGCTCTAAATGGTCAAGCTCCATCATATCTTAGAGAGCTCATAGTGCCTTATTATCCCACCAGAACTCTGCGCTCTGAGAACGCAGGGTTACTCGTGGTCCCTAAAGTCTCCAAAAGTAGATCAGGAGCCAGAGCCTTCAGCTATCAGGCTCCTCTCCTGTGGAATCATCTTCCTGTTACGGTCCGGGAGGCAGACACCGTCTCCACATTTAAGACTAGACTTAAGACTTTCCTCTTTGATAAAGCTTATAGTTAGGGCTGGCTCAGGCTTGCCTTGTACCAGCCCCTAGTTAGGCTGACTTAGGCCTAGTCTACCGGAGGACCACCTTTAATGCACCGGGCACCTTCTCTCTCTCTCGCTCTCGCTCTCTCTCTCTCTCTCTCCCTCTCTCTCTCGTATCGTATTACTGTATCTATTCTACTCGGCCATTCTGGATGTCACTAACTCGGTTTCTTCTCCGGAGCCTTTGTGCTCCACTGTCTCTCAGGTTAACTCGTATTGCAGCGGTGCCTGGATAGTGTGACGTGTGTGGTTGTGCTGCTGCCGTGGTCCTGCCAGATGCCTCCTGCTGCTGCTGCTGCCATCATTAATCTTTAGTCATACTTCTACTGCTATTATAGACATATGATATTATCATACATGTAGACTGCCTGATACTAATATATACTTTCAACATATTGTACCACAGTAGCCAGAACTATAACGACAGTATTATTACTTTCATGAATGTTGTTGTAAGCTACTGTCATTACCGAGGATGTCATACAGATTACTGTATTGTGTCATACAGATTACTGTTAATTTGTTATGCTGATCTGTTCTGTACGACATCTACTGCACGTCTGTCCGTCCTGGAAGAGGGATCCCTCCTCAGTTGCTCTTCCTGAGGTTTCTACCATTTTTTTCCCCCGGTAAAGGGGTTTTTTTGGGGAGTTTTTCCTTATCCGCTGTGAGGGTCTAAAGGACAGAGGGATGTCGTATGCTGTAAAGCCCTGTGAGGCAAATTGTATTTGTGATATTGGGCTTTATAAATAAAATTGAATTGAATTGAATTGAATACCCTATATGTCACACATAGATTTGCGGTTCTACCTCATGACACTGTTGAGGGAGATCATTAGGCTAAATAATAGGGGACCTGACACTGACCCTTGTGGAAATATCATAGTTGTCCTTTATGAAATTAAGACTGTGTAACGAGTTAGTATACTGTACAGGTGTGGCAGAAAATATAACAGTAGCCTACTGCTAATTCTCAAACAGTTTCAGTTGGATGCTGCATCTCAACTGCTCACATGTGTCACCTGCTGGTTGTTGTTGCGCACTGCAGCTACCCCTGGATCAATTATTTCACCCCCTTCACTGTGGCTGCGGCATTGAAATGAGTAACATCTGTATGTGAAATGGTTAACAAAGGACGACACAGGCTATTTCCACATATGTAATTAATTAGGCTATTAATTCACACTACGCAATTAAATAATATATCACACATTTTTTGGATAAAATATATTTCATATGCATAGCCTATGCGTAGGCCTATTTATTTATTTTATTAGATTCTGTGCTTGCATAATGTTGGGTGTTACATTTTTAATAGAATGGCCATTCTACCCATAAATATCATATATATATATATATATATATATATATATATATGTGTGTGTGTGTATATATATATATATATGTATATATTTATGTGTGTGTGTGTGTGTGTGATTCTACCCTCTTAGATTTTATTTTGACGTTTTTACACTTCACTTCCGCTTCCTGTCTGCTCACCGCGCTACTATCTGTCCCAAATAAGAAATGAAAAAAGGAATGGTTTTCTGGTTTTTCGTTTGGAAACAAAAAAGGAATAGATCTCGTGACTTCGTTTTCTGTTTCTGGTTTAAAATGAAAAAAGGAAAAAAAACATGTGACTTCTGTTTTTGGTTTCAAATGCAAAAACAAATTGGCTGAATGTCCGCAGACCTGTTCAATATTCAATCAAAAAAGTAATAATCATAAAACGAATCGGCAAAAACCAAAAACGGGCCGGGTTTGATTTCGTTATTTGATTCTGACACCAAAAACGTTTTTCTTGGGCACTCTTGTTTTTTTGTTTTGAATCAAATAACAGATTTACCATTTTTGGGTTTTGAATTAAGAATTAATTACGAATTATCTGATGATACTCGGACCTGATATTTACACATCTTAACAAATCTCAGAAGTGTTCCCTTTACCATGACACCAAAAGTATTCAAATAGACCTTGTGGTTGCAGAGATATATTCATTTCATTATGGATATGCAATTCTGAGTAGGGGGCCTATAAAATAGGGTCAGGGTTTATAGTGTATTTGTTGGAAACTATTTTCAGCTGCAGACAAATCCATATTTGGTGCTCTAGTGAGTATTTGTGTCAGCAGCATGGTGTATGTGTGGCTCCCTTTAAAATCCAGAATTTAATTTAAAGTCCTTGTCCTAACTTACAAAGCTCAAAATGGTCAGGCTCCGTCATATCTTAGAGACCTCATAGTGCCCTATTATCCCACCAGAACGCTCTGAGAATGCAGGGTTTCTTGTGGTTCCTAAAGTCTCCAAAAGTAGATCAGGAGCCAGAGCCTTCAGCTATCAGACTCCCCTTCTGTGGAATCATCTTCCTATTCCTACCATTTTTCCCCCCGTTAAAGGTTTTTTGGGGGGAGTTTTTCCTTATCAGCTGTGAGGGTCCTAAGGACAGAGGGATCTCGTATACCCTCTGAGGCAATTGTAATTTGTGATGTTGGGCTTTATGAATAAAATTGATTGACTGACTGACTGCATAAGAAATTGAGTCAAAATAAACTACAGTCTGTGTGTTCATAGTAATGAAGAAACATGTCACCCAGTGCAACAGTGTGGCTTACTGATGGGTTTTTATGAGATTTTGGACAGCAATGGCACAGAGGAAGGACATATATCACACTAACAGTATGATAGTCTGTAACTTGAAGTTACTGTGAAGTTACTAATAAATACATACAAGCAGTGTTGGGAATGTTACTTAAAGTAATTAGTTATAGTTACTAGTTACTTTCCTCAAAAAGTAACTGAGTTAGTAACTGAGTTACTGCACTAAAGTAACTAATTACCTGGAAAGTAACTATAGCGTTACTTCTTTATAATATACTCAAATATGTAAAATTCCTTGGACACCCCCCCTTAATGGAACTGTATGTAACGAAACTCAACACGAAATATGTTAAATGAATGCAACTGACACTCAGTGGAATAAATCATTATTATAAAAAATTGTACACTTATCTACAGTAGTTAAAGAACCTCCATTAATCACACAGTTTAAATGTGAAATTGACTGGCCATCACCTGTGTGTGCGGAGAAGGAGAGGGGCGAAGGGAGCGGAGCTGTGGAAACATCCTGCAGTCCGACATACTATCATGCGTTTAAATAACTTATTAGACAGATATATATGTAGAGAAAGGTGACATTTAGAGAGCAAGCCCAAATACACAACTCCACTTTAGAAACATGCCTAAAAAAACACAACCCGTGACTACCAATATTTGTAAGTGACTTTACAATAAAACAAGCCCAAAATCACGGACCTGACAACCCTGCCGTGTGGTTGTGAATACCAGCCCTACTCTGCCTCTGATTGGTTCATGATGAAATTTTACTCTCCCTGAGCCAATGATCATCACTTATGCTTCCCCCTCACCTTCCCCCTCACCAAAGAAAAAAAACTTTAGAGCTCCGCTGAGAAGGAGCTTGCTTGGGTGAAACCCACTTCAGTGAACTCAAGTAAAGCCAAGTAACGGCACATTTTAGTCAGTAACGATAATGCCGTTATAACGGGGGAAACAGTAACTTTTTTGATTACTCTTTACTAAAAAAAAGTAGCGCTGTTAGGAACACCGTTTATTTATAATGCCATTATTCCCATCACTGCATACAAGTAACAAACTTGTTTGCACAAGTTGGTAACATGCTCACAGAAGTCACAAACCCGTTCCCTCAAGTCACTCATTGTTGGTTCTGATCTTTTTATACTGCAGGAATTGTTGTATGTAAGAAAAATACAAAATATCCAACATCCCAAGTCATCAGATATCGCCACTTTGTCAATGGACTTTCACGTCTACATATTATGCCCTTAGAATCCTTCTGTGTCTGCTGTTGACATTTTGGGACGGCACGACCAATGCTGGGATGTCAACAGAAGCATGTGGTTAGGTTTAGGCAACAAAAGCATGTGGTTGGGTCAAGCAAAAAATGCCCGTGGCACAGGCAGTACAGGCGAATGCTAAGGGAGTGTGTCCTCCATAAGGGGCGCCACAAACAGGGGAGGAGAAAAAATCAAACTGTTTATCTTTTACTATTTCTTACTACTATTACTACTTGTAATGTTACATAAGGCCACAACAACATTTCTACATAAGGACAAAACCTACTAAATGATAAAAAGGGACTTTTCTCAGGGCATCTGATGTCTGATCTAGATCTGGCATGGCTTGTGTCCAAAAAATTAAAAAATCAAAACTTTGTCGTAGAGCTAAACCAAATACATCATTGGAAAGGTCTCAACCTGTAGCGTAACACATGTCAGTATGAAGATTCTACATGGCTCCTGCTTTGAGCCATTGACCTTTGAACCTTGACCTCAGTGCATGTTTGAAGGCTTATAATTCAGCAACAAAAGGGGATACAGACATGGGACCAACTGTTATAGAGAGCTCTTGACCTCAACTATCACGTGGGTGTAGTCAACAACTGGGGGTGCTGTCCGGTATGGGTAAAATATGGAGGTAGCTGCAGGTAATAAAAACGTGGACCAATTTTTTTTGCATCTTTTTGGGTCAGGATAGACCTAATTTTCACAATATTACGCAGATGAAAAAATGCAGTCCGTGAGGATTGTTTTAAATGAGAATTAAAAGACAAATCTTGATCAAATGTTACTCCGAGGTTTCTTATGGTAGTGGTAGAGGCCAGAGCAATGCCATCGAGAGAAACTATGTCATCGGATAAAGAGTCTCTGAGTTGTTTGGGGCCAAGAGCAATAACTTCAGTTTTGTCTGAATTTAACATCAGGAAATTGGTGCTCATCCAGGTTTTTATGCCTTTAAGGACATTATGAAGTTTAGTTAATTGATTACTTTCTTCTGGCTTCATAGATAAATACAACTGTGTATCATCTGCATAATAGTAGAAATTTACAGAATGATTTCTAATAATGTTACCTAAAAGAAGCATATATAGAGTAAATAGGATTGGTCCAAACACAGAACCTTGAGGAACTCCAAAACAAACTTTAGTACGTAAGGATGATTCATTATGAACGTGAACAAACTGAAAATGATCAGATAAATAAGATTTAAACCAGCTTAGTGCAGAACCTTTTAGGCCAATTAAATGTTCCAGTCTCTGTAGCAGAATTTGATGGTCAATTGTGTCACTCGCTGCACTAAGATCTAATAAAACAAGTACAGAGATGAGTCCTTTTTCTGAAGCAATCAGAAGGTCATTTGTAATTTTAACTAGTGCTGTCTCAGTGTTATGGTGCACTCTAAATCCTGACTGAAATTCCTCAAATGAATTATTATCATGGAGAAAATCACACAGCTGGTCTGCAACTACTTTCTCAAGGATATTTGAAAGAAAGGGAAGATTAGATATTGGTAAATAGTTGGCCAACACCTCTGGATCCAGGGTGGGCTTTTTTAGGAGAGGTTTAATTACAGCTACCTTAAAAGACTGTGGTACATAGCCTGTTAATAAGGATATATTGATCATATCTAATATATGAGCGTTAACTAAAGGTAAGACCTCCTTGAGTAGCCCAGTTGGGATGGGGTCTAAGAGACACTTTGATGATTTAGATGAAGAAATCACTGCGGTCAATTCTTGAAGAGAAATTGGGGAGAAGCAATCTAAATATATATTAGGTCTTACGGCTGTGTTTGAGGTTAGATAGGTACTATCTGAGGACAGGAGGTCATAAATTTGGCCTCTAATAGTAAGAATTTTGTCATTAAAAAAGCTCATAAAATCATTACTGCTAAGGGCTATAGGAATACAAGGGTCAGTAGATTTTTGACTCTCAGTCAGCCTGGCTACAGTGCTGAAAAGAAACCTGGGGTTATTCTTGTTTTCTTCTATTAATGCTGAGTAATAGTTTGCTCTGGCATTGCGGAGGCCCCTCTTATACATTTTGAGACTGTCTGCCCAGATTAAACGAGATACTTCCAGTTTGGTTAATTGCCAATTCCTTTCAAATTTTCGCAATATTTATATATCAAATATCTAGTAAAGCCGAACTAGGAATGACACTGCACCTAGATGAACTACGTTAAGAAAAAGCAAGGATGTTGGTTAATTTCAGATATTTTACCTAATACTCTAGAAACAGCGTTTTTGGGATGGTAGTTTTTTGCAGCTTGTTGTAAAATAAAGTCGTAAAAAGATACATCTACTGAATATATCAAATATCTAGTAAAGTCAAACTAGTAATTACACTGCACCTAGATGAACTATGTAAAAAAAACATCATGAGCCTGATGAGGCTGTAAGTGAAACGCGTTGCTCTACTAAATTATCGATCCTCTTCCAAAGTTCTGTCTTGTGTGCGGTACGTAGCCACAACATATGTGTTTTTTTCTTTACACGTATGTTAAGAACAAGTAAGGATGATGGTTAATGTCAGATATTTTAGCAAGAAAAGAAACTGTGTTTTTGGGACAGTAGATCTTGCGGTTGTAGAGTTGTCAAATAGTGTCGTAAAAAAGTAAATCTACTGAATATATCAAATATCTAGTACAGTCAAACTATCATGTTATTATTATTATTATCATTATTATTATTATTATTGGTGTGAAATTATAACAGTGTTAAACAGAACACTTCAGGGTTTTTGTGTGTATACAGGACGTTGTTAAATCAGGGAATCCATGTGTCCACCATGACCAAGGATCCTAATTGACTTTACATTGGCATTGTTTCCGTGGTACTGGCACACAATTTCAACCCATTACGTGCTGCCACCACAGAATGCCGTGTTAAGAGGTTGTGGTCATTTCACGTATTTTTGTGAGATCAGGTTGGCAGCCCATAAGAAAAATGTGTTGCTCATCCGTGGTTCAATCTCATCTCTTGAGATCAATTTGAGCTTCTCATAATCGTATCATTCTGTAATCATTTGTTTCTGAGTTACTTCTCCTAAGGGTCCCTTAGGAGCAAGAGATAAGCTAAAAAGAGACAAGACATCACTAAGACAATGGAGGTTGAGTTTGAGCAATACTTGAGAAGTGGGATAAACAGAGGAGATCTCATAATGGATGAAAGAGATCTCTTTAATTCTCCTTCAAAATAACCAAGACATAATTGAGATCAGGGGCAGACAATTATGAGATCTCCTCTGTTTATCCCACTTCTCAAGTATTGCTCAAATGGTTATCTCAACTCAACCTCCTTTGTCTTAGTAATGTCTTGTACCTTTTAAGCTTATCTCTTGCTCCTATGGGACCCTTAGGAGAAGTAAGTCAGAAACAAATGATCACAGAATTATACAATTATGCAAAGCTCAAAATTATCTCAAGATATGAGATTGAACCACAGATGAGCAACACATTTTTCCTATGGGAGGGTTTGTTGGACCGGCAGTGTTTCCAACTGATGCGGTCCTGTGGCATATCATAGAGGTGCCATCCGGCCGGATTATGATGCTCGTGTCTGATGCTGAAATCACTGACAAAGTAGTGGTATTTGATGACTTGGGAATGAGAATGGGCTGAAATGTCACTCAACCTATCTTTTAACCCTCTTGTCATTCTGTGGGGAACAGAAAGGGTCAGCCAGTTTAAACTGTTAAAGACACCTGCCAGCCAAACAGAAAAAAGTGTTTTCTGTGGCTTTGTTGAAAAATAATGTAACTCTTTTCTTTACCAGTAACATTATCCAGCAGAATCTTGAGGGAATGAAGCTTCCTCTCATGAAAGGGCCAGAGTCAGACTGTGAGCTGGAAGAATAAATGCTTTGCAGCTGGGAGATATTTGCCAACTTGCTAACTGGAAATCTCTCTACTAGCATCTGCCAAGGTATTAAATATTGTAGCTGAGCATCCACCTGTGTGGAATCAAGCCAGTCTGGAGGAAGCTGTTAGTCTTGAACTTTGGAGAAGAGTAATTGAAGGTCTTTTTTTAATTAGGTGTATCATTTTTTGGCTGCTTCTTTGCAATAATTCATTTAAAAAAACCACCTTGCAGCCCATCCTCATGAAGTTTTGGAGTTTTATTTTTTTACTTCTTTATGGTCTCTTTCTGCCTGCACAATGTCAAGGTGGCTGATGGAGGGAATTAGTCATGACCTTTAAGGAGGAGGAGTGAAAGGCCTGTCATTAGCAAGGTACCAGGAAGACATTACCCCGCCTTTGTGACCTACACAGATACTGTTCAGATAAGGGATGAAAAATCACCACTCTGTCCCTGGAAGCCTTGGCAGGATAAAGAATCTCCTCTCTGACCTGCTGCATATTTCTTCTCAGTTGAGGACTTGAACAACATTCCTCTAGAAACAGACAGTTATCTCCTATTGAAGCAGTTCTAGGTACAGTATAATAATATATGTACATATATATATATAACAAAGGTTGTTGGGATAGATAAATAAATAAATACATAAATAAATACATAAAAAAATAAATTATAAATAATAATAAATAATGTACACTAATGTGGGACTTTCATTGAAAAGGCTCGGTAAACTTACTTTAAATGTGGAAAATGAGAAAAGACATTTAAAGGGCCATCCATTTTTTTACAGTTAAATGTAAGTTTAGTGATCATGGGAACTACTGCTCAGAGTTTGATAACTAAGCTTCAAAAATGTGGGTCTTGTTTGTCAAAAGGGCCACTCTAGTACAACCCCAATTCAAAAAAAGTTGGGATGCTGTGTAAAATATAAATGAAAATAGAATGCAACTAGAGCACTCGGAGAACGCAGATCTCCGCCAAGCAGCTCGGATTTCCCACCATTTTATTATTTTATCCACTTTGCTTCAACCGATCACCAACAACATTTTATCATCTGTTCCTTGTCCGATTATCAACATTTCCTGAAAATTTCATCAAAATCCGTTCAGAACATTGCAAGTTATTTTGCAGACAAACAGACAAACGCCTGCGAAAACATAACCTCCTTGGCGGAGGTAATGATCTGCAAATCCTTTTTTAACTTCTATTCAATTGAATACAGTCCAAAGAAAAGATATTTAATGTTCAAAACTCAGCAGACCAAAATTATTTATTTTTATTAATATGCATTTATTTTGATTTTGATGCCTGCAATATGTTCAAAAAAAGTTGGGACAGAGGTATGTTTACCTCTGTGTTACATTACCTTTTCTTCTAACAACACTCAAAAAGTGTGTTGGACCTCAGGACATCAATTGCTGAAGTTTTGAAAGTGAAATTCTTTCCCATTCTTGCCTGATATATGGCTTCAGTTGCTTCAGTCTGTGGTCTCCATTACTGTATTTTGTGCCTTATAATGTGAAACATGTTCAATGGCAGACAGGTCTGGACTGCAGGCAGGTCTAGTACCTGTATTCTTTTTCCAAGCAGCCACACTGTTGTAACAAATGTAAAATGCATCTCATTGTCTTGCTAGAATAAGCAGGGATGTCCCTGACAAAGATGTTGTCTGGATGGCAACAAATGTTGCTCCAAAATCTGTATGTGCTTTTCAGCATTGATAGTGCTTTCACAGATGAACAAGTTACCCATAATGCCATGAGCACTAACACACCCCCATGCCATCACTGATATTAGCTTTTGAACCTTGAACTGGTAACAATCTGGATGGCCCTGAATGATACTCTCGTGTCACAACGTCACAACGTCCACATTGTGTCTGACCATTTCAGATGAGGTCGCCGCAGAGAAGTCTGCAGCGCTTCTGGATGTTGTTGATATAGCTTTCACTTTGGATAGTCTTAACTTGCATTTGTATATGAAGCAACAAACTGTGTTTACTGACAATCGTTTTTCGAAAGTGTTGCTGAGTCCATGTAGTACTATCCTTGATACAATCAAGTCAGTTGTTAATACAGTGCACTCTGAGGGGTCAAAGGTCACAGCCATTCAGTGTTGGTTTTCAATCTTGTCCTTTAAATGCAGAGAATTCTCTGGATTCTCTGAATCATTTAATGATATTATAGATTGTTGATGGTGAAATCCCTTAATTCTTTGCAATTGTGCATTGAGAATAGTTATTCTCAAACTGTTGGACTGCTTGCCCCCACAGTTTTTCAAAAAATGACCATCCTTGCTTGTGAACACCTGACCCTTTTTAAGGTGCCCCTTTCATCCTTAATAATGATACTATCATTTGTTACCAGCTAACCTGTTTACCTATGGAATGTTCCAACAGGGTTTTTTTGAGCATTCAAGAATTTTTCCAGTTTTTTGTTGCTCCTATCCCAATGTTTTTGGAACATGTTGCAGGCATTAAATACAGAATAAGTGTATATTTGACAAAAAAAACAATTAAGTTTATGGGCCCTAGTTAGATGGTCTAAAGTGGACGGCGCAGGGCGCATAATCCATGTTGCAAGTGTCATTGCTATTTAGATGCAGGCGCAGTTGTCATTTTCACGCCCTGCACCCTCTTCATCTAACTAGCAAATGAACTTGTGCTTCTCTGGGTGTGTTGGTCTAAAAAATGAGGAGTGGTCAGGCGCAGTCATGGCGCGTTCATTTTTTTGCGTTAGATGACACGAAAAGCAAATGCGCCAGTGACCAACAAAAACCTGGTCTAAAGTCAACGGCGCAGTATTTCGCTGTTAAACAAGTTAGTAATATGCGTCTCCAGGCGGGTGCACAACGCGTGTGCACTCTGCTCAGACACACACGGAGCAGCCACACATATGCAACGATAAATAAAAATATGATTACAATGTGAAAGGTTATTATTGTGCACATTAAAATATTTATCAGAAACACGTCTTAATGGTCAGGCATTAATCAGAATGATGTAATTGCAGTAATAATGATTGTCATAACCCGGGAGGTCTGCTCGCAGTGTCCGAATATATGGAACTGCGAGCAGACCTCCACAGGATGATGATGCATAGCCTGTAAAACAAACTTGTCTTTCCCAATTGAATTGTGATCATTTTGGGATGTACAAAATCAAAGATGTGAAAACGTTTGATAAACTTTATTTTGACATAAACACAACACTAACCACTCTGTTTCTTTTCTTTTGACTTTTACAAGATGACAGATGCTGAATATACTCCCTATCTGATGCTGTGGCTGATTGTGGTTGGCTGAGAGGGATGTGAACTTATTAGTTTGCAGCTGTGTTAATCAAATCAGGTTGGGTTTCCATTACGTGTGCCAAACGTGCCAAACGGTGCCAATCCCCTTTGATCTGACATCAGATGTGACGGGACAGTCGATATAGAGATACATTTATCGTCTCCTCAGTTGCAAAACGTTCACTCTTTCCAGTTGGTAGGTCCGCCATCTAACTAGCTCTCCACCGTGCACTCCAATCGCGCCTCTTTTAAAGGGAATGAGAGGTGACACTCTGATTGGCTTATTGAATGATATACCTAAAACACACCCATGACTAATTCACAGAGTAAGTCCAACCCTTTTAGACTCTCTGCCATGGCGCACAGTCTGAAAACGCGCTGTCTAACTAGCAAGTGACTGGGACACGCCCATGCGCTGCACACCTGGCTCTTTGCGTTTTAGACCATCTAAATAGAGCCCTATAAGTTTGAACATTAAATATCTTGTCTTTGGACTGTATTCATTTAAATAAGGATTTACAAATCATTGCATTCTATTTTTACTTACATTTTACACAATGTCGCAACTTTTTGGAAGTGGGGTTGTAATTTCTAGCATCAGTTTACTCACTAAAACAGTAGTATAGTGTGTTCTGTGGGTCTGACAGAGAAAAGTAACCCTCCTGATGTTAGATTCCTCAAATTTGACTGAGCCTTAATGAAAGCTGTTGTCCCAATTTTTTTTTTACAAAAAGCCTGTACAAACTGGATGCATTGAGGAATTTAACAAAAAATGCTGTTGGTTGCATCGTGGGAAATATAGGATTCAGTGTTTATAAAGCTTGAGTAAAGGGGCAATCTCCAAGGCTGAAAAATGAAGCCAATGCTAAAGTGCCAAAAACTGCAGTTCCTCAAATGTCCACTTTAGGCTGGCTCCAGAAGTCAGTCAATCCCTACAGACCCCCATGTTAAAATGTTCAGCTTTACAGCAGAAAATAAACAAGTTTACAGCCTGCTACATAAAACAATTTTGGTCTCTATAGCTTATTTTCCTATGACTGTACGCCGATTGGATTTTTATGTAACTCACTCACATTTTATTAAGGCCTTAACTCATACATAATTAAGGGTGTGGCCGCTTTGAGTGACAGCAAAGTGCCATCCTTTGACAAATCGCTAACACAGCAACTACGTTGGTTAGTTAACATAACCACGGCGTAATCCCTTAATTACAGAGTATAGGTGTAGCTGTAGCTCTTGCAATTTCAGTATGTTTTTTGTTCATGAATGTTAATTCTGCTATGTCCCGCCACTATCGCAGACTGGCCAATCATAGCGAAGCATCAGCCAAGGGTCCAACAACCACGTGGCTATACCCCATAGACTCTGACACAATTGTCTAAGATTTTCATTTTCAGTCTGGTTTTGTAGATTTTGAGCTAAACGTTGTGCCTGGGGCACGCATAACATAAGGTTACAAGGAGCTATACATTTGTCTCTCATAACAAAACCAAAATCAAATCTTGAAAAGGGCAAGCTAGCTAGTTAGCCTTACACAGGCCTACTTCCTAGCCACCAACTCCATACTGTCAACATTTCACTCAGGATTTTGCAAAAATCATAGTACTGTTACTGCCTTTGATCACGTTGACCATTATACTCTAATCTGGTGTTTTACAGAGATTGGATTTTCAGAGCATGTAATTGTGTGGTTTGCAAACTATCTATTTAACAGAATGTAGGCTATTAAGTTAGAGGGTGCCACCTCAGAGGTACTCCAAGTCCTCAAGGGGATAAAACAAGGGTTAGTCCTGGGCCCTTAAAATTTACAATGAACAAAAATTGCACTGGACATAATATACCAAACTCTGCCTATTATGTCTGTGCTGATGATACTGTCTTTTATTGCTTTGCACCCACCCCTGCTAAGGCTTTTTAGTATCTTCAGTATGCATTTGACAGAGTACAAGAACAGTGTTCTCAGCTGCAATTTGTTCTAAATACAGAAAAAAAATCAAAACTTGTGTTTATTTGCACACATTGCAATGACACACATCTGGTTTAAAGTTGGCAAGGTACCCCTTTATTTTAATTCTCTTCTGTCTCAATCATCAGGCAATGTGGCTGCTCATTTACACTGTGATCTGTAAGTTAGGCTTTAGTTTCTTCATCTTTTTAACTTGTTTTGCTGCTGGGTGAGTTTGACATCCTTTATCTGTCACACACATGTCCAGTGTGTGGTTGTACTCAGAGACCCTCTTAAGAGTTGCATATTCAGGTTTTCTGGAAAATAGCCTATGTATGCAATGTGCTAACTAGACTAGCAGCTAGCCTTAGGGTTATCTCCACCCTCTCATCCAAATATGGTCATTTCTAGCTCCAAAAACAAAGATGTGATGGACAAAAAGCCAAACTTCAGGCTTCAAAACAGTCTATTGATCGACCAATACAGAGAATTAAAGTCTGGATATCTTCTCTTTTTTCAGTTGTCTCTGTCAGTCAACTGTTAGTGAAATACTAAGGCACTGGAGTATCACATTAAATGAGGAATTTGTTTTCAGGAAGTGTTAAATACGCTTTTATTACAGATACTCTTTCTGCACTGTTTAAGGCTCAGGTTATATGTGTTGATCTTTACAGCCTTGCATCAGTGGCTCAAACAGCAGTAATTCACACTCAGCAGCAACAAATGTATACAACACATCAGGGAAGAGATGCAAGACAGCCAGGCCAACATGGAGAATGGCATGGGTTGGGTGGGGGGTACACTGTAATCAAACCATCCAATGGCTCCTGACGCCTGCCTTGAGAGTGCCTCCTCTCTGGCTGGCTAGTGTGCCGTGAGCAGCCAGGCGGCGGTGCTTCATTCACACCCAGGGAGGAGACAGACACCCACCGTCTGCCTCTTCTCTATGTCTGAATGCTCTGTTGCCTGTGCTCCCCCCCACCTTGATCCTGATGAGGCTTCCTGAGCATAATTAGTCATTAGTCAGGTGAGAGAAAGACAGAGGGAGAGATGTTACGGAGTCTCTTGTCTTTGTACCTGAGGAGGTTTTATTATAGTGCCACCTCATCTTTGAGTTGGTCACTGCTTCTGATGCTCATTTGGGGAAGTGTTATGTGATGACATGTTGTCATGTACCTTCAAAGAATGTATCTACTTTTATTTAACATGATTTATTATTGATTTAAAAATATCTGTCAACAGAATTCCTGATTCACTGGTAGCGGCTGTACACGTGCCATCTTATAACTGTATTTAACTACCTGGAAAACACAAAGTCAGGTGCTGAGTGCTACTCTTGTGCCCACTCTGTGCCAGATGCAACCTGCAACCAGGCACAGACTGTAGGGTACATGAAAAACCAACCATGAAATGCCAGCTAACTATCCATAACTTATGGAACAATAGGATAAGGAAAAAAAACATGTGAGTGGAACATGTGCGTGAGACTGCACAGCATTTCTGTCTCTTTTCACATGTCACGCAAATTGAGACCATGTCCCGCATGATTGGTTGTCACCCACGCTTGCATTCATGCCGGCCCATGTAGGCTCTCTGTTTATTGTCATAGTAACCCACCCCATCTATCAACTATTTCAACCTCTTTGATAGCAACAGGTGACACTCGTTAGCTAATGACACTCGCGCGGTGCGACGCAAGTGTCCATAGGCTCGTTGGAGATGAACTGCGCCTCGCCTGGAAAGTAGACAAGAGCAGGTGGCCGCAGCGGGGGGCGGTGACAAAAAGCTGTGGTGAAGTCGGACAGTTTCCCGACAGTTTCCAGCAGCCTTCAGTCCGTACAGGAAGTCACAGACACACTTACATCCTGTCTGGAATGATGTCAGTTCATTAAAAAAGTGATCAGACCCATATATCAGTTTGTTTTCAGTCTCCAGTTGTTTTACTAATTATGATAAATTAATTTATTAAAATGCTTTACAGGTGATCTGTAGTTTATGGTCATGGTTTATCCTCTATTTGACATGAATTCTTCTGTAAATCAGCATCATATCAGTTTGATCTGTCCCCTCAATTACACAGGCTGAATAAACTGTGTTTGACTGTAAGGTTCATATTTTCAGGAAAAAAATACAAGACAACAGCTTTCATTAAGGCTCAGTCAGATATAGTCAGAGCTTCACATCTACTACAGATGTTATAATTATTCCTCACATCCTACTGACCACAAGTCTCTGTGTTGCTAAATACTGCAATAAAGAAAACAGTCCAGTGTTAATATACAGTAGACTACGTATAGTTTGATGAATGTATTTAGTCTCTGATGACTAAACTTCGCGCTGGGGGCAGGTGTCCCACATTGTCCCTCACAAACCTACTCCTTGTCCCACATTTGGTTTATTGGGACCTAGTCACCCTACCTACAGTTGTGACCAATGCAATGTTAATGCAGAGCCCTCCAGCGTCATGTTGCTCTGGACAGTTGAAAAAAAATGTGTGACTTCTGCCTTTGTAATCAAATCTGTAAATTGTCAAAATGGTATTTGAATGTCTCATTTCTTCAAATTAACTGGTCCTGCGACATAGCATTGAGACTCATAATCAATATATTTATTGGAATATGTTTTGTTTCGGGTTTTTCGCACATCGCACATTTTGCTGTTTACTGAGTTATTGTTGTGATTGTTGGCAATTAGGTCACTGATTAGTTGGCTTCACCAAAGCTAAGTGTTTAGTTTGCTAATACTGTTCACAAACAGATTCTTGCATGCAACTTAACAATCTCTGTACTAATCCAGACCGTTTGCAACACAAATCACATTCACATAGACTCATTAACAAAGGCTTTCAACAGAGCTACACCCAAACAGGCATTTCAAAGTTCCCGCTTCTTTTCCTTTGTCTTTGTCCTGACCACATGGTCAGACAGACACCTCCCCCCGACCGGAAGCCAGCCTTGATTCTTTTTTCAATGTTATGCTGCCTTGTTCTGAAGCTAAACTGCGCGTCCCGGTGCACAGGGTGCGTACAATTACTGCTTCAACAGCATCTTGGTTTTCTGCAGCTTTTAACAATACTGTGCTCCACTCTCTGGATTGTAATCTTAGTCCTGATGAGTTCATGCCTGTTTTTAATTCCTCTTGTAATGATTTACTGGAATTGGTGGCTCCATTTAGGATTAGATGCTCCAAGCCAGTGACAGAGCCGTGGCTGAATGACGCCAAGCGTGCTCTCAGATGCACTTGTACTTGAGCGAAAATGGAAAAAGGATCATCTTCAAATTTCTTTAGATATTTTAAAAACCAGCCTATTGGAGTATCAGAGAGCAGTCAAAGAAGCAAAAAGCCGTTTTTTATCTAACCTTCTGTCAAGTAATAGTCACAAACCTCATGTTGTGCCTTCATTAATTAATTCCTCTCTGAGGTCTGGCTGTGTTCCAGCTGCCTTTAAACATGCTGTAGTACAGCCCCTCATTAAAAAGCGCAATCTTGACCTTGATGTTTTGTCTAATTTCAGGCCCATTTCCAAGCTCCCTTTACTATCATCTTCTCAAGATGGTGCCCCCAGTGAGGACACCTGTTACAGCAGCTCCTGCTCACCGCCAAGCTTTTTTTTCCAATTTCTTTTCATTTAACTTTCTAATTTGGATTTTTTTTCAGTTAGCTAGCTAGCACTTATGTTCTGTTTTGTTATGGAGACCAAGACCACTCTCTTTATAGCTGTCTTTCTCCCATTTTGCTATGTACATGATCGTGTGCGGGGACCCGGCGCCCAGCCGTGCCTCCATTGTTTACACCGGGGATCAGCTGTTAGCGCTGCTTCACACTGCGGTGCGGCCCGAGGACAAGCACGACATTCCCGGTGAGCTGCGGAGAAGGAGATGGGAATGTCGTGCTGGAGTGCAGCGCCGACAACGGAGGAGACGGTACAAACCTGTCTTCCCGTCCGTCGTCATGGGGAACATAAGATCGTTCCCCAACAAGATGGACGAGCTGTCGGCGCTGACTCGCCATCAGAGGGAGTACCGGCAGAGCAGCGTGCTGGTGTTTACCGAGACATGGCTGAACGCGGTAAGTACACGACCGCCGTGCTGGACGGATTCCAGCTCATCAGGCACGACAGGACAGCGGACAGCGGTAAGAGGAAAGGAGGGGGGCTGGCTGTGTTTGTGAATGATAGATGGTGTAACTCTAGGCACATCACTATCAAGGAACAGCATTGCTGCAGGGACATTGACCTGCTGGCTGTTGGCATGAGACCATATTATCTACCCAGGGAGTATTCTCATGTCATTAAAGTAGCAGTGTATGCCCCCCCCCCGTCTGCAAAGACTGAGTCTGCTTGTGATATTGTCCACTCTGTTACAAGTAGGCTGCAAACACAGCACCCTCAGGCCCTCCTTCTGATCTTTAGGGACTTCAACCACGCCTGTCCATCCACCACCCTGCCCAGGTTGACACTGCTGACCTTCCCCATGTCATTGCTGCCACAGTGGATGATGAGGACATCTGGTAATGCTTTTCCTCGAAGGGAGTGGGGAAAGAAGGAGAGAGGGCCTCTCTGCAGTCCACCCCAGCCAAACCAGCAGACACGGTCAAAACATTGAAGCGTTTTTAAGATTGTGTAATCTCAATAACAGCTGAATCATTGTTTCATTGTGAGCTTCAAACCTGCTCCTCAGAAACGGATGGGTGACGTCACGGTGATTACGTCTGCGTCCGTTATTTTCATACAGTCTATGGTCCTGACATACTGTGGCTGGTCCACAGATCCCAAGATCCAGGATGTGAGGTGATTAGCCACCCCTATGTGCTCCAGTTTGTCCCTCAGAAGTGCAGGCTGTATGGTGTTGAAAGCGCTGGAGAAATCAAAGAACATGATTCTCACAGAGCTTCCGGGCTTCTCCTGGTGGGAAAGAGCTCTATGCAGGAGGAAGATGACGGCATCGTCAATCAATCAATCAATCAATCAATCAATCAATCAATCAATCAATCAATCAATCAATCAATTTTATTTATAAAGCCCAATGTCACAAATACAATTTGCCTCACAGGGCTTTACAGCATACGACATCCCTCTGTCCTTTAGACCCTCACAGCGGATAAGGAAAAACTCCCCAAAAAAAACCCTTTACCGGGGGAAAAAAAATGGTAGAAACCTCAGGAAGAGCAACTGAGGAGGGATCCCTCTTCCAGGACGGACAGTCGATGTCGTACAGAACAGATCAGCATAACAAATTAACAGTAATCTGTATGACACAATACAGTAATCTGTATGTCCACCCCAATGCCAGGCTGGTAGGCAAACTGCAGGGCGGAGACGAGACAGGACCAGGCGCTCCAGAGTCTTCATGAGGTGCGATGTTAATGCCACCAGTCTGAAGCTGCTGAAGTCCTTGGGGTGCGGAGTCTTGGGAGGGGCAGAGGGGCTCAGTGGTATGCTTCCCTGGTGTTGGCATAAAATAAATCCAGTGTTTTATTGTCTCTGGTGTGGCAGGAAACATACTGGGTGAAGGTGCTAGGCCTCACCACTGCTACCATGGGTTGGTAGCCCATGCCACCACCTTTGGGGTTTTTTAGGTGGGGCCCTAAAAAGGGTTCTGCTTTGATCCATCAATTAGTTTGTGTTAATGTGTGACTCCACATTATTCCAAACTAACCCCTTTAAACACCAAAGTCACACAATAAGACAAACAAACTGTGCACAAAAACTGTTTGAGGCAGCAGTAGACCAGCTGCTCCTGTGTTCAGCAATGTTAAAACACTGTTTTTCTCTATGGATTTGGCTTTGAAAAGTGCAATGTACTAGCTTCATTTTCTTGTTAAAAATCACTGTCTGACATGAAGGTAAAGCAGTGAAAATACTCTTAATATAGCGTACACTTAAACTGATACTGATATTTTTAGGTGGCTAAAATATGTTTGGTTGCTGACAGCTCCACAGAAGTAGGTTTCTTAGCTTACATGTTGAATTCCGGCCTGCTTCTTCAAACTGGGGGTGTGACGACTTACATCTACTGTATGTATTATACTGTCTATGTATAAGTACCCCTTACAACCCCATTTCAAAGATCTGAACTATCCCTTCAAAGGTGGTTGGAAGAAAATGGAGGTTTGTTCTTTACTTTCTAGGTCACTTTAAACTGTCAGGCCTGCTATCAGAGGGATATTAACACATTTATACTTGTCATCTGATACCCCACTTGCCAGGGTCAGATATGCAGAATATACTTGGTAAAAAAGTGAGGGGCTAGCAAATAAAAACCCCTGTAGCAGGCTCAGCTAGAGCTACAGGTATCAGTCACGTGACTGACACCAAGCCCTGGAGGACAACACAGCAGTCCAGCATGGCGGTCAGCTCTGGAAACTCAACCACACTGCAGCACAGACCCGTCAACTTTCCGTCTGTCTCCAGCCACGAATATTTGAATCACCTCTCCAAAGAAGAAAAAGAAGATATATGAACAAAGTGCAAATTTTGGGCACTTAAGTGCTTAAGTCCTTAAGATGCTGACACACCAAACCGACATCAAACTAGTGGCGCCGCACGTCGCCCTGTGTCAGTTGCATTTGAACACACTACAAAGACTATATCCAACGGCCAAGTAGCACGTACATTCTGCACCTGCATGAGAGTAAATAATGCAAAAAAGGGAAACCGGAAGTCCGAGGACTGCATGAGATAAAGTAGCAGAGTGAGAGTGGTACATCCTGTCAGCCGAGGGGTTTCCTATCTGTGCAGCTGAGCACCGCATTACCTCCACGGACTATTACATCCATACAGTCCCGGTATTTCCTCCGCAGGCTCCACTTCACTCAGCTGCCCGACAGATAGATAGATACTTTGTACACTATTAGGTAGATCAGTAGTTGAGTACTGCATCATATAAACTTGTAATTTTAAGTATCAGACAAATGGAGTAAAAATTACAATATTTCTTAATGAGATGTAGTTAGGTATAAAGTAGCAGAAAATGGAAATACTCAAGTGCAAGAATGTCACATTTGTACATTGTGTAGTACAGTACTTGAAAAACAATTCACAGTGCGCTCACTTTTTTACAGATGTTTAACCCAAAGTAACAATTGACGGAGCCAAATTTGTCAGTGCACAACACATATGGTCTATTTTATCCAGCGGTGTAAGACCTTTACGATGCTCAGCTTTACAAATTTGAATTCCAATGGTACTCTGAAGTATGGTATACCAATTCCTTGCCTCACCAATAACTCTCCACATGGATCTGAACTGATATAAGTCCTTGTGTGGACTCACATTTCCACTGGACCCAGCTGCTTTTTCCCCTTAGTAAGTGCTGGGATCTTAAGCTCAGTAGGACAGGCCAACTGAATCTGCCACACCAAATCTTCTATTTGCTAGTATCACATCACTGGGGATGAGGTAATCCAATAATCCACTTCTTTTAGTCAGGTGTTTGTCTGATGTTCTGCCACCCCATCCTTTTGATATAAAAGAAACTGTTCCTTGTGGTGTTATGCCAATTAGATATTTCTTGGTATGGTGATGTTTATATTGTGCGTATGTCTGTGCTCTTGCTCTTAGGTCTTTGGACTTTCCAATAAAAATCTCAAAGCAGTAAATAATGCAGGCACATTTACGAAAGACTAAGTCTAAATTTCATAGGCATTGACAGCTGAAGCTCCTCTCGATTTGGCCAAAATACAAGTGCTGGAGCAAGTCTCGCATGTAACAATTCAATGGTGCTTCTGAATGTTCTGCTGGCAGGTGGAATTGATATCTTAAAGATACAACCTAGTAATGAAAGGGGGAGATTAATTTTGAGCTTCATGAGAGTTAACAGGTGTTGTTAGAAGGGAGAGAGGTTTGTACCAGTCTGAAGAAATGACATCACAAATGTTAAAACTGCTTGTAATATGCAATCCAATCCTATCCAATCATTGCCATCACTTTTCATCATCTTTTTCAAAAGCCAGTTCATCAAATGTTCCTGAATTAATTCAGCCTGCAGTTTTCCTCTCTGAGGTCATTACATTCCCTTTGACATTCACAGCACCTTGCTTCACCTCCTCCTCCGCCCTCTTGTTCTTCATTATTCTGTGTTGCTCATACCTTACCATGTCTTTCTCCCTTTTCCTTTTTTTGGTGGCTGGTGTGTGCATCAAGACCAATGTTACCCAGTAAGGGGACAAGGGGTCATCAAATTTGGTATCTGTAACGATACAAAAACTGATTATGTCCAACACTTGCCATCAAGTATGAGTAAAGTTAGTAACATTTCTGACAGGTAGCACCCTCTCCCTTCCAAAAACTGCTGTTAGCTTTTAAGACTGAAAATGAACATCCCCCTTAACTAGATAACTTATTTAACTAGTGTTAACTAACTTTCAGCCAGCATAACGTTAACTTAACAATGCCATTAGAGCTGTTATGTGGTACCCAAAAACAAACCATATCAGAACAATTGCGTAATCGATTACGTAATGGTCAAAACTACAATAATTAAATTACTCAGTGTTTACTTCTGCTTACCTTTGATGAAATTTTAGCTGCAAAGACGTGTGTACTTTGATGGCTGCCATTCTTTTCTCACCCCGGGGACGGACGTACATCTAGTAGCATGAATCCACAATCTCCTCCTCTCTGGGTTTTCTTTTTTGGAAGGAAATCTGTAGAAGCACAACCCAGACTTGTCTCCTTGCCGGTTAGTGCATCCGATTGAACAGCAACTGTCCGGCGTTTTCGCCAACCCAGTCTCACAGAAATACGTGAAATGTCCAAAAAATGAAAAAACTCAAAACTTTGTTGTAGAGCTAAACCATATACATCACTGGAAATGTTTCAACCTGGAGAGTAACATGTCAGTATGAACATTCTACATGGCTTCTGCTTTAAAATACTGACCTTTGAACCTTGACCTCGGTACCTGCTTATAATTCAGCAACAAAAGGGGGTACAGACATGGGACCAACTGTTATAGAGAGCTCTTGACCTCAACTATCATGTGAGTGTAGTCAACAACTGGGGGTGCTGTCAGATATAGGTAAAATATGGTTAAAATTAATTTTCACCCATTTTAAAATTAGATACTTAAAATCTGATCACACAAATGTGTTTACAATCCCCAATTTAGGAAAAATAGGGTCGTAAAAAGATATATCTACTGAATATATCAAATATCTAGTAAAGCCAAACTAGTAATTACACTGCACTTAAATGAACTATGTTAAGAAAAAGTAAGGATGTTGGTTAATTTCAGATATTTTATATAATACTCTAGAAATGGCATTTTTGGGATGGTAGTTCTTCCGGCTTATAGAGTTGTCAAATAGGATCGTAAAAAAGTAAATCTACTGAATTAAATCAAATATCTAGTACAGCCAAAATTATAAAAGAGGAATATATTTGCTGTTTTAATAATGTAAGGGGAACAATTTATCCTCTAATAACTATAATTGAACTACCTCATTACATAAAAATGAGTTATATCACACACAATTCAATGTTTTTAGAGAACAAACAATTGTAACTAATGCACTATAATAAATTCAGTTAAATGATGATAAAAATAGCGATAAAATAAAGGTTTGAAAAGTAGAAAACAACATTAACCACTGCCCCTTGTGTGCCGTTGTTGCACCAGGGAATTTGTGTGTTCACCACGACAAAGGATCCCAATTTACTTTACATTGGCATTGTTACCGTGGCACGTACGTAATTTTTACACATTACGTGCCGCCACCACAGAAAGCGGTATTAAGAGGTCATGGTCATTTCATGTATTTCTGTGAGATCAGGTTTATTTTGGCAATACACAACACAAATCCGGTAAAAATTTACTGGCAGGCAATGGAAGAAAACATTGTTTGGCTCTCCAGGTGGGCATTCCCAGTGGGACGTGACGTCACTTGAAAACTATCAATCAATCAATTCAATCAATTTTATTTATAAAGCCCAATATCACAAATACAATTTGCCTCACAGGGCTTTACAGCATACGACATCCCTCTGTCCTTTAGACCCTCACAGCGGATAAGGAAAAACTCCCCAAAAAACCCCTTTACCGGGGGAAAAAAATGGTAGAAACCTCAGGAAGAGCAACTGAGGAGGGATCCCTCTTCCAGGACGGACAGACGTGCAGTAGATGTCGTACAGAACAGATCAGCATAACAAATTAACAGTAATCTGTATGACACAATACAGTAATCTGTATGACATCCTCTGTAATGACAGTAGCTTACAACAACATTCATGAAAGTAATAATACTGTCGTTATAGTTCTGGCTACTGTGGTACAATATGTTGAAAGTATATATTAGTATCAGGCAGTCTACATGTATGATAATATCATATGTCTATAATAGCAGTAGAAGTATGACTAATGATTAATGATGGCAGCAGCAGCAGCAGCAGCAGCAGCAGGCATCTGGCAGGACCACGGCAGCAGCACACGTCACACTATCCAGGCACCGCTGCAATACGAGTTAACCTGAGAGACAGTGGAGCACAAAGGCTCCGGAGAAGAAACCGAGTTAGTGACATCCAGAATGGCCGAGTAAAATAGATACAGTAATAGGATACGAGAGAGAGAGGGAGAGAGAGAGAGCGAGAGCGAGAGAGAGAGAGAGAGAAGGTGTATTTATAAAACTATAAATTGTCCATGTTTCCAGATGGTTCTGGTAATCCATGGTTTCTGGTTTTGGAATGATTTGGCTGTCCACACATCCCGGCCATGAGAATATGGCCATCTGGTTGCTTTTCCAGAGCACAGGCAGCAGTAATCCACAGCAAAATGGGAGTGCAAGCTCCCAATCCCACCAATACACTGGTCATTATTCACCGCCTCTTCTCCTTCTCTTGAAAAATATGTTATTTCAGTGGATCAAAGGATATTACAGTCCCTGATATCCTGTAGGAAACTATGACGGTCATCCAGATCTTTTTTTTCTCCAACGATGCTGGTTCAGCAGGTGCTCATTTCTTCTCCATCTTTCCTCAGTGTTTACATTTGAAAACCTTGCTAGTGGAAGTTGGCAGAAGGACAGTTTACAGACTGGTGAGCTGATTTCATCATCCCGATAAGTGACTTGTAGCCACATGCCACTGCCATCCAAAGCCAACCACAAAAAGCACCAACACTTAGACGAAAGAGCCTAAATTTAGCACAAAATTAGCAAAGCTGACAGAGAGGTGACTGGAAGCATCCGCGTCTACATCTTAAGTCCAATCATGTGCTTGTGCTATCACTGCCCTCCCTCTCTAACCTCTTGATTACCGCAATATTTACAACTTTTGGGTCCACAAAAGACACAATATTTCTCAGGCATTTTGATTTGGACAGAAGCATTTTGGGGTATTGTTGGTACCACAAGTCTGAGGTCAAATTTTTATTTATTTTTTTCTAAACCTGACTCAAGCCCATTAAAATCTGAATAAAAGAGGGTCTGTGGATGCTGACAAATTCAAAGGGAAAGGAGGCATCTTGACCAAGAAGTACACTGATATAAAATGTTTAGTCACCATAGGGTGTGGAGGTGATGACAAGTCTATGCACAAATGCCAAGTACTGTATATTGTATTGTTATCTACAATCTGTGGAGGGTCTGTCACCAATTTCATTTTTGCTTTACATTCTTTGGTTTTCAGGCCCTTTCTTCAGCCCCAGAATCAGGCCCATAGTGGCAGGAATTCTCAATCACATCTACATTTCACATAATGAAAAACTGCAGTGCCTGTGTTGGTTCATATGTGCTCAATGTTAAGAGAGGCAGGGGCTCTGGACGACCATGCTCAGGATCAATAAACGTTCTGGCATAGGATTCCTGTGCCCCTGGCTCATGCAGAGAGAAAATATATGAAAAACAAAAAAAAGGCTTGCCAGTGAGCCTTTGGGGACTCTGTGTGTGTATTTAGTCTAGCTCCTTATGTCCTTCAGCGGTTTCGGTTCAAAGCGCATAGAGTCTGAGCCAAAAGCAACTGTGAAACCAGCCCCTTGATCACAGTGGCATTGCCTTTGATTGAATTTAGCATTCAGTGGTAGATCAAAATCCCAGCAAGAAGGTGTGTGAGGTAGAACACATGGAGGTCGAAGCAGTCATGTCCAATATCCCACTTCTGTAATGCTCAGTTTGAGGTTAGAGAGGAAGAGTACTCAGAGCTGAAGAAAAGTATCATAGGTCTGTGACCACAGGGTGAGGACTGAGACCATTTCAGATGGTCCCTTTTACCAATTTTACACAAAGGGGATGACAGAGACAAGTTGTCCAAATAAAATCAATAAGGTCTATTAAATATATAAATGAAAAACAAGATGTAAAAAAATTCAAATTATTTCTCAGCAATGCTTTTGAGACAGTCCTAAATGAGGCTAAAACCCAAATATACAAAAATAAATAGCAGCTGTATAAGTTAAGGAGTGTTAGTCAAGGGGGAGGGTTGCCATCTACCAAGCCAGGGGGAATTTAAGGGGAAGACCCACTCAAGCCAATACAAAAAAA
Source organism: Epinephelus awoara (assembly GCA_035609425.1). NCBI lineage: Eukaryota > Metazoa > Chordata > Actinopteri > Perciformes > Serranidae > Epinephelus > Epinephelus awoara. The sequence continues at coordinate 2,047,185 of CM069307.1, forward strand.
GGGGAGTGAGGTCTCTCTCTCTCTCTCTCTCACACACACACACACACACACACACACACACACACACACACACACACACACACACACACACACACACCTAAAACTAAAAATAAAGTTTACGGTGAAAACACAGCAAACAACACTCAACCATGCAAAAGGTGCGGATGCTTGGGGAGCTCAGCCCTGGCTTGGACAGGCCTCAACCCTCCCTTCTTCAGTCAAAGTTCAGCCTGAAAGCAAAGACAAAGAAAAAAAAAACACATCAAAATGGGCAGGTGGGCGATAACACTGTTAAACACTGTATAACCTTTTACAATCTATCACAAGGTAAGTGCATTAATAAAAATATAACCACTAAGCAAAACAGCAGTCAGCACTGTAAGAAAAACAAGAGAAAAAGACAATTAACCAAAAACCCCTTGATATAAATTAAAGGAGGGTGTCCAGTGTATTAAAGGAGTATCATGAGTTTCAAAAGGCATTCACCTCTTTAAAGGGGCAAAAAGCGAAATCGTTTCACCGCTAGGTTTGCTGTTGTGCACTGCCTGTAGACCAAAACAAAGTGTGTCATGAGCCACACCTCCCTCTGCCTCTGCTCTCCAACCCCCCACACTGAGTGTGTGTATGACTGGGGGTGAGGATAATGCATCCAGTTGCCCATGGATGCAAATCATTATCATAATTTTCTTATGTATCCATGTCGTTTACATTTCAATTTGTTGAATATCACTTTTAAAGGACCAGTGTGTAAAATGGGTTGAAAACTGTTGAAAACAGTGACATCAGTGGTCAAATTCTAGATTGCAGGGCTCACTTGCTCACCCCTCCTGTCGGGGAAATGACACAATGGACGACTTTGAATGCGATTTTGAAGAGTTTATTGTAGCCGACACAGACCCAGAGCCATACCTGTTTGAGCTGAAGCATACAGATGAGGAACTCCGTGTCTTGGAAGCTGAGCGGGCGAGGAGAGAGGCTGAATCCTCCGCTCCCATTTTGCTGCACAGACTGGGATTCGGTGCTACCATCGTTGGGGAAATATATCATCAGGGGGAAAAGCGCCACAAAAAGTGCATCACAGGGAGTGAAGTTGCGTCTTCTTTTCCTCACAGATGACGGTTCGGGTTCATTCTCCCCTGTTGCGTGGTAAGTGTGGTCCATTCGCAAACTTTATAAGTAAAAAAACTTTTCAATCAATCAATTTTATTTATAGAGCCGAATATCACAAATCACAATTTGCCTCTCAGGGCTTTACAGCATACGACATCCCTCTGTCCTTTGGACCCTCACAGCGGACAAGGAAAAACTCCCCAAAATATATATATATATATATATATATATATATATATATATATATATATATATATATATATACAGTACAGGCCAAAAGTTTGGACACACCTTCTCATTCAATGTGTTTTCTTTATTTTCATGACTATTTACATTGTACATTCTCACTGAAGGCCTCAAAACTATGAATGAACACATGTGGAGTTATGTACTTAACGAAAAAAGGTGAAATAACTGAAAACATGTTTTATATTCTAGTTTTTTAGTTGATTGGTTCTTGCCATTTTAGTCTTCCTTTCCTGGCTCGGTCCTCATGTGTGCCAGTTTCGTTGTAGCGCTTGATGGTTTTTGCGACTCCACTTGGGGACACATTTAAAGTTTTTGCAATTTTCCAGACTGACTAACCTTCATTTCCTAAAGTAATGATGGCCACTCGTTTTTCTTTAGTTAGCTGATTGGTTCTTGCCCTCATGGCCCTCGTGAAATTCCTGCACTGCTTGTAACCTCTGGGACTGAAAAATAAAGTCAACACAAAAGTGCCAAAAAGCTGCAGTTCCTCTAATATCCACTTGAGGCTGGCTCCAGAAGCCAGGTAAAAAAAACAGTTTTACAGTGTAACAACTAATTTTCCAGTCAGGACAAATGTCCCGGCATGAATTTTTATATAACTCACCTGTTTACATTTTAATAAGGCTTAAAGTTATGTATAATTAATAGCTATAATTAATATCCTTTGGATCCTCAGTGAGATCCATCCCTTGCTCCTCCACAGCTCCACCCAAATATGGCCTCTTCTGGCTCCAATGGCAACAGACAAAATGTCAAACTCAAGCCTTCAGAAATGGAATCTACAAACCAATGGGTGACATCACATTAGCTATATCCTTATTTTCACAGTCTTTGCCCTTGTGACTTAGCGATTAACAACCTACCCAATCTACAACCAACCAACCCAATCTACTCATATCTGGAAACCCCAATGTTAACTCTTAGATGCATAATTGGGGTCAAAAATGACCCCAGCGGTTGATTTTTGCAGTGTCCTTGTAATTTTGAATTTTTTATCATTTAATCTTCCATGTATTCCTCATATAGGTTGTCTTTGACATGGGGCCATTTGGATTTGTATCTAATTGTTATGTTTTTTAAGTAATTGCATTTTTTGTATCAGTACCACACTTTTCCAGATGTGGGGTCAAAAATGACCCCAAGCATTTTCTATGGAATTTCAAGGGTTAACCCCAGGAAAGGTAGTATCAGCACAGCTTCTACCTGGAACTCGCTTGTACGGAGCCTGGGTTTGGTTGAAGGTGGCAGTGCTGTTTGGGCTGAGAAAGCCATGTGTAAGTTAGGTTAAGGAGGTTGTTGTGTTGGTGTGGAGAGCAGTAAGACCTGGCATTAGGGGAGTGTCTCTGGGACGCCAGAGATCACTGTCTAGCCTCCTGGAGGTGTCGTGGGACCAACTAGACGAAACACCGGTGAAGGGAGGTTCCCACCCGATGACCCCAAAGACATGTTAGTTATCACTGCTCATTGGTCTGTATAGTTTAGCCTTGCCATAATAGTGTATCATAGGGTTTCGGAGAGTATTCACTGAGTGTTGATCCTTTTCTAGAGCACAAACTTCTTGTGTTTATTTGAATGTGACTTTTTATCTCACAACTTTGATTAGGAATGGCGATTTTTTTTTCCCCATTAATGACGAAAATGGTCTTCCATAGATTAAGATGGTATGGTAAAAATATCAGTGCCAGAGGCGGTCCTGGCTAGTTTTACGCCCTGGGCGAACCATCCCTCGGCGCCCCCTGCCCCACGGTACCATACCAGTGAAAGTATCATGGTGTTCTGAGTAGTATCACGATACCACGGCAAGAATGAGGCAGATGTGCCTTTTGTCATTTATAAAAAGATAAATCACTTTTCTATTATACACCACTGATATTTCAAAGGAATAAATTACTTATTGACTTATACTTACAAAACAGCATCAATAAGTGATTAACATAGGGGGGATCAAAATAAAAAAAAATAAATAAATAAAAATCAACCAGCCACCCTCCTCCCCTGACAATTAAAGAACAGTCCCTAAAGTGCGGTGAGGTTTGTGGGACGTTACTTAGGGTGACCATATTTTGATTTCCAAAAAAGAGGACACTCGGCCGGCCACGACATAGCCTACTTAAATGATACTTGCAGTTTATCCAAATTTTAATATATTTAAAATTAATATTTATGGATAGAAAATTCAGTTATATTACAAAATAATATCTCTCAAAGACAGAAATTCAGATAGGCCTCTATAGGGGACACATACACACACTAGAGTGTGGCGATCCAAGCCCGATGCTACCCGACGGGTCGGGTCGGGTTTGGTCAAAAATGTAGAGCTACATTTTGAAACCTGTCCCGACTTGTTATAGCTGTATAAATTGTATTTGGGCTGGGGTCAGATTCGGTCAGCTTTCAGTAAAAATGTAGTGTAAAAATAAATAAAATCCTATTGTCTGTCCTGTTTATTGCTTGGGCACTGTTATTTACGTGACAACACCTGAACATAACACACACACAGACACATACTGGCTGTTTGTTTCTACCTCTCCCCACGCTGGAAGTCTTGGTCAGGCATTATAAAGGCGACATACACATGCTGTATCTTGTTTTTCAGGACAATCTGGGCTAACCAGATTTGCCATCATTTTATGTCCTCCTATGTGCCTGTATTTTATATTAATTTTTATATCAATGAAAAAAAAATATGTGTGACTAAATTCTTACATTTTTACATGTATCTCACCATGGCAAGATGGAAAAAGACATATTCTGCCATATACAAAGAGGGGAGACTCTCTGGTATCTGGCAATATAAGAACCATGATGGTGGGACATTCTGTCACGTCATAGCTGTCCAAAACATGTGGTTTGTTGCCAGGCGGAAAGTGACTGCCAGTATTTTTTCATTAGCAAGAAATTCCATTGACTCATTCACAAGTCAAAAATGTGTTTTATCTGAAAGAAACATGCAATATTTACATTTAAGATAATAAAACAATAGTCAACCAAGTGCAATGATGTCCTCCAAGATAATATTTGCCACTTTGTTTGCAGTAAACAAAGTTTGCTGTCGTTTTTCAGTTTCAGTTATATATTGGGGGGGCCTATCGGGCATTGGGGGACACACACATGCCCCCCTCAATGTATATGGTGACTACGGCCTTGTCAGGCATGCATAATTAGGCCTCAGTTGTGTGGGTGCGCAAAGGTGAAGTGGCTGGTCATACAAAGTTTGATGGAGTGTCAACTGGACAATATGGAGATATTTGCATCTTCAAAGCCGGACTACAAATGTGGACAGACAGGGAGAAACACAGCCTAAGACGTGGTAAGATATGATATTCCTCACTATATGAAGTGACTGATAACAAGATCTGTATAATGGGTTGTAAAGAAATTCGTCAGGTTTTTATTTTGTAGACAATTAATCTGTATTTATAGCATAATGGGATGACAGCACAATGTGTGTGTGGTATCATTGGAAAGCTCTGCTCCTGCGCTTTTCACGATGCTGCATTCGCGAGTAATCCATCCAAGAGTAATGTGTGTGCAGAGCTGTATGAAAGCTCTGTTATACATAATTTTAGTGTAACTTTACCATTTTTTTTCGCTGTGAAAACATTGGACTTTCACGTGATATGCGTGGCTTCTCGCTATGATGCACGGTCGCGGAGAAAATCCACAGAGAATAACAGGTGTGAATTTGGATGCACTATGCGTCGTTCAGGCCCATAGGGTTAAAGAGCATGTAACCATAACAACTGTGTGGCACAAACTCAATGCTTTGGTCATTAAATAATGTTGGGCTCGGTTCGGGTTCGAACAGAAATATGCGGCCCGTGCCGCACTCTAACACACACACACACAAACACACGGAAAACCGGACATTATCAGTTTATTTTAAAAAAACCCGGACGCTCCAGATGCTCCGGACGCCCCGGACGGGACGTGAAAAGTGGACATGTACGGGCAAAAGAGGACGTTTGGTCAGCCTAATGCCATTAACGTTACCTAACACAAAGAGAAATGTGAACGGCTCCTTTCTCCTCTGACACGCCACTTACCTGTGTGTCCCACGGCTCAGTTGTCCAGGTACTACTGAGCAGTCATGACACCAACGAAAGAGGTAATCACTGGACCTGGAGTGTGACTTGTCTGTCGCCTGTAAGTCGTTATCTTGCATTTGTCAGCTGCTCTCATGTTCCCTCCTTTTGTGAAGGCTTTGTTGCCGTCCTCTGCATACCTCTGTCGCCATCTTATCTGTTTACAATCAGCTGAGAGTGCGCAACTGCGCATGTGCATGGATGACGGTGAATGTGTGTGTGTGTTTTGAAGAGGATTTGAAGATTTTCCAATTTACTTCCATTCACACTAATAAGACTGCCACCAGAGCGCCACCAATTGGCCGATTTGCACCGAATTTGGCACAAACCCTCATCGGGCCATGGAACACAGTTAGCAAAAGTGTTGTGGTAATCTGACTGTATTTGGAAAGACTGTTTTGAAAACAATGTGCAAAAATTTGTTGTTTTATATATTTGGGCGTTTTTTGGACTATCAAAATTCTTTTAATAACTTTTTGTCAGGAGGGTCCACAGATGATTCATGCAAAGTTTGGTGCAAATCAGTCAAATCGCCTAGGAGGAGTTTGAAGTAGTAGGTTTGTCATTGTTTGTGATTTTGCAAATGGAAATGTAATGCAAACGTGGGCTTGCCTTACATCACACAATTCAGCTGAATTCAGGGAACACTGAGATATAAAGTTTCAAAATGTGTGACATGTTATGTGGGAGTTGTGGGCCAAAAACCCTTTTGCATTGAAAATAGTGCCACCTGCTGGTCATTTTTGGTGTGTGAGTTACAGGGACCAGTCTTTACCACCCCTATCAGTTTCATTTCCATAAGTGTTATAGTGTTGGCACAGTGCCAAATATTAAATTAGACTGCCACCAGAGCGCCAGCTAGTGGCAGATCAGTAACTCCTTCGTCAGATATCCTCAGGAGGGCATTGACAATAATTGTTCTAAGTTTCGTGTTAATCCGAGCAACCAATATTGAGATATAAAATACTTCATTTTAAAGAGCGCCACCTGGTGGTCATCGCCTGACATTTTTCACAGAGCCTCAGGGGCAAATTGCACCACCCTCCCTTGTACGGTTTAGCCTGCAGCACCACTTTTACCCGGGGAAAAATAAAAATAGAAAATAATAATAATAATAATAATAATAATAATAATAATAATTAAAGCTAAGAGCAGCGTTGATCGGGACCTCGACTTCATGCTATTTCAGCGTCCACCTTCTGTAGAAAGTGAGCGTTGTATTCTATTATGTCAATAGAACGCAAGGTCATTTTTGACAATGAACCCATGACTTGGGAGTAAAACTTTGATGGCTTCTGAAAACCAAACTACTGACAAGGACATCAATCAATCAGTCAATCAATCAATCAAACAATCAATATCACAAATCACAATTTGCCTCACAGGGTTTTACAGCATACAACATCCCTTTGTTCTTAGGACCCAATGAAACAGAAGGGTAGACAGAGAGAGATGCAGGACAGATGGTAATGACAGTAACTTACAACAACATTAATAAAAGTAATAATATTATAATTACAATTCTGGTTAATGTGGTTCAATATGTTTTACGTATATATTAATATCTAATGGTTTACATATATGACAATAATCAAATGTGTATAATAAGAGTATAAGTATGACACACACACACACACACACACACGTATCTGTCAGAGTGAAGCCATTGTTATGCTAATTAATGACCATGTACTTAGGTGACAGCCCAGGCACTTCAAGATGAGTTGACTAATGACTAATGATAACAAAATCAGCAGGTGGCATTTGACACCACAGCAGCAATAGTTTACAGTGGATTTACATTTTAGGAAATTGATTAATTAATTTTGAGATATTCAAGTATACACAACAAGGTTGTAAAGATTTATGATCAAGGCTTAATATGAATTGGCTGTGAAATCTGTGTATTGAGATATAGCATTGTCAGTAATGGAACTGTATTTTCACTCATAATGTTGATTTCATAAGGAAACGTAACAAAGTGTGATGATCCAAAAACACATCCATATTCATATGAAATCATGTGACCTAGTAAAAGCTTGAGTGATGTGTACTGGCTGTTGTGAGGATCTAAGTGCAGCAAACAGACACAAATATATACTAAGACCTACAAATGTTGAATTAATATCTGATTGTATACATATGTGACACTAATCATATGTGTATAATAACAGTAGAAGTATGACACACACAGACAGACAGACATAGACGGCTGAGTTGGCGACATGCAGAGAGGGAGAGTAGGGAGAAAGAGGACGGGGGGGATAGAGAGAGAGAGAGTGGGGGGACAGGGAGTGGTGTGTGTGTGTGTGTGTGTGTGTGTGTGTGTGTGTCTGTGTCTGTGTCTGTGTGCCATACTTCCACTGTTATTATACGCATATGATTATTGTCACATATGAATACTATCAGAGATTAATACATACTTCCCACATGTTGTACCACAATAGCCAGAATCATAAGTCAAACTCAATGTTAAAAACTGTAAAGGGTTCTTATGAAGGTGGTTTGAGCTTATATTTTGAAAGTTGTAGACATAAGCCATGTGACCTAATGAAACTTTGACTTGTGTGATGATCAAACAACACATCCATATTCATTTGAAATCATGTGACCTAGTGAAAGCTTGAGTGATGTGTACTGGCTGCTTTGAAGTGCTGCAAACAAACACAAATATGTACTAGTTAATGTCAGTGGAGAAACTGAGCAGGACTACATGTATTCCAGTTCTTCATGAGGTAAAACAGTTTCACCAGGACATCTTGTAATCACAGGTTTTGGTATCAGGCATGTCTTTCAAAGTTTTTGGAATGAGCACCATGAGCCGGACAATTTGGTAAATGTTATACTTTCATGTGTGTGAGACCACACACATACACACACACACTTCACTCTGACACAGACTGTCAGAGTGATGCTTTTGTTCTGCAAATTAAGAACTGCATGTGGCTGACAGCCAGAGAGCAGAATGGGTTGAAAATCTCCTGAACTAGTCCTTTTAGATGCCAAACCGTGAGTCACATTTTTAATCTGAAAGCATCACCAGATAGATAATTTCGTTCTGAACGCATTATATAAAGCTTGTATGTCCACGGATTAAAAAAAGGTGCCTTAGTCACAAGTTTACAATGTGTTGTCACTCATCTTTTCTTACAGAGATCATTTTGAGGAGTTGTGCTCTGCACCTTCTAACGCTTCTCAAATCCAAACCGTTGAAGTTATGACAAAATCCGTCGCAAGTAATGTTCACCAGGGGTAGATCTGTAATTTTTGCAAGTTTGAAACAGTTATGATAAACGGTGTAGGAGCAAATAATTTTTGAGCGACAGAATTTGTGAAAAATGTCATCTTACATTCAAATAACAACAGTGCGCTTCCTGTTGGAGTTAGGTCAGGGGTTGCAGTGCGACATTTGTAGGTCTTTATGAAACGAACGAGACAGTTTTGGTTTGGCCTTTCTAAGTGGTTCCTACCCATCGCACCAGGCATTTTTGTGTGCCTAGGTGGCAGAACAAATCGTCAGGAGGTTCTGGAGCACATCACCTGTATGAGGCCAGTAACTCCAAACCATTCAAATGAATGATGAGTGACGCACAATAATTGATAAGGACAGGTTGATTGTTGACCTTGGTTATAGCGCCCCCTGCTGGCGGACATAAGTCAATTTTTGTGTCTGAGGTACGCGCAGGGGTCTGGACCCACTCTCCAAATTGCACCACCCTCCCTTGCACAGTTTAGCCTGCATATGCCTTCCCCAAGCCCCGCGGGCTTGGCCCCCTAAAAATCCGAACAAAAACAATAGGGTTTCCAGCACCGCTGGTCCTGGGAAACGAGTCTGCTTGCATACGCGTTCCCCAAGCCCCATGGGCTTGGCCCCCCAATTAAAGCTGCAAGCAGCGATGAACGGGCCCTCGCACCTTCACGCAACTCGAGGGGGCTGGCATGACGCCTTCTGACATGTCAGTTCATTTCTGTCAAAGTTAGACATCGCATACAGGAGTGACTTTGCATATCCTTGATACACATATTTCACATTTTGTATCACTTCCTCTTTCCACTAGAGGGAAATTTCCTGTCGCCACTAGGTGGCACTATGAGTATCAGCAAATATGGTCATATAAATGTTTTCAGGGCAGGACTAATATGATTCATCTGAAGTTTGATGGAGATCAGACCATTTACACCAATGTTATAGCAATTTCCTGTTTCATGGCGAGACATCAAAATTAAACCCTCTGCAGCGGGCGTAGACACTAATGATATGTCATGTTTATGTACATCAAATATAGAGCACAGCATTGAAATTTCAGGTTAATCCAAAGATAAGTGTCTTATAAGAAGTACTTCCTTTTGCCACTAGGTGACGCTATGACTATCGTGGTATATTGTCATATAAATGTGTTCAGGGTGGGACAAATATAAATAATGTGAAGTTTGGTGGACATCGGACCATTTACTCTAAAGTAAGGGCAATTTCCTGTTTCATGGCGAGATCAAAATTAAACCCTCTGCAGCACACGTAGACACTCATGTTATATCATGTTTGTGTACATCAATCATAGACCACAGCATTGAAATTTCAGGTTAATCCAAACATAAGTGTTTGATAAGAAGTACTTGCTTTCGCCACTAGGTGGCGCTATGACTATTACTGTATATTGTTATATAAATGTGTTCAGGGTGGGACTAATCTCAATCATGTTAAGTTTGGTGGATAACAGACCATTTACTCCAAAGTTAGAGCAATTTCCTGTTTCATGGCGAGACATCACAGTTAAACCCTCTGCAGCATGTGTATACACTAATGATATGTCATGTTTGTGTAAATGAAATATAGACGACAGCATTGAAATTTCAGGTTAATCCAAACATAAGTGTCTGATAAGAAGTACTTGCTTTCACCAGTAGGTGGCGCTATGACTGTCACGGAATATTGTCATATAAATGTGTTCAGGGTGGGACTAATATGAATCATGTGAAGTTTGCTGGACAAGGGACCATTTACTCCAAATTCATAGCAATGTCCTGTTTCATGGCGAGACATCAAAATTAAACCCTCTGCAGCACACGTAGACACTAATGATATGTCATGTTTGTTTACATCAAATATAGACCACAGCATTGAAACTTCAGGTTAATCCAAAGATGTGTTGGATAAGAAGTATTTCCTTTCGACACTAGGTGGCGCTATGATTATCAGGCAATATGGTAATGAAAATGTGTTCAGGGCGGGACTAATATGAATCATGTGAAGTTTGGTGGAGATTGGACCATTTATGCCAGAGCTACAGCAATTTTGTTTTTCATGGCGAGACCTCAAGACTCAACACTCAGCAGCGGGCGTGCCATTCAACATTGGGCAAATCCTGTGATAACTTTTGGTCACAACATAGTCACGCTTACATACACCAAGTTTGAAGCCAATCTGATTAAATCTGTAGGACAAGTTCGTTAATTTACAAGCCATGGAAATGGGCAAAAACGCACAAAAGTGGCACAAGTAAATTCAAAATGGCGGACTTCCTGTTGGCTCCAATAGGCTTTTTTGTACATAATAGAGTGTTACAGGTGCCTACCAAGTTTCATACATTCAGGTCAAACCAGCTTTGGGGGCTGCTTAATTGAAATATTGTAGGGGGCGCTGTTGAGCCATCTTGGTGCATCAAAGCACAAAAATCACATCAGACAACAGGATTTGTGACCTGTGATGTGTAAGCCACGTTTGGTGAGTTTTCAAGCATCCCTTGTCCCTTCAAAACAACTTCGTGTTTGATGGTGAACAAGGCGGCGCCACAGTGACAGCGTTTGATGAAAACTCAAAAGCTTCATTTTGAAGTATCACCAAGGTCTGAGGTGGGTCTGATTAACCTGCTAGAAGCGGGACATCAAAGAATGTATAAAGAAGCTTTGTATTGCCAGAAGGTGGCGCTGTGGCGGTGATCCAAAATTCCTCTGTAGATGTGTTCAGGGCTGGACTGTCATCATATGTGTGAAGTTTTGGCAAGATATTCCCATGTAGAGTCAAGTTACAGCAATGTTTATCATCACGGCGAAACATCAAAGTTCGCCGCCAGGCTGTGGCCATGCCCTTCAACGAAAACTCACAGTTTCCACAAGCGTCATCAACATCTTATGACTTTTTTCAACATGTTTGAAGTGGATCTGGTCAAGTCTGAAGGAGATGTACATTAAAGTCTAAAATATGACATTTCCTGTTGCTAGTAGGGGGCGCTATGTTTATCTCTAATTATTGACATGTAGATGTGTTCAGGGCGGGACTGTCATCAATTCTGTGAAGTCTGGGCAAGATTGGACCATGTATGCTGGAGTTATAAACTACTTCCTGTTTAGGGGCGAGACCCCTAACTTTGACGCCATCCCACGGTCACACGCATTGACGAAAACTCAAGCTTTTGATAACTTTTCATCTTCAAGGTCTTGGGATGGGACAGACCAAGGTTTGAAGTTGATCGGATGAAATCTCTCGGACAAGTTTGTTCATTAATGACCCCTGGAAATGGCCAAAAATGCATCAAAATTGCACAGTAAATTCAAAATGTCCGACTTCCTGTTGGGTTTAGAGGATGTCTCCAAGAGGCTTTTTTGTACGTCTCTAAGCATTACATAAGCCTGCCAAGTTTCATACATGTAGGTTAAACTAGCTTCAGGGGCTGTTTCCTCAAATTTTTGTAGGGGGCGCTACTGAGTCATTTTTTGGAACCAGCGCAAAATATCAAATTTTTCACCAGTTCTGAGATGTGTGCAAAGTTTCATGAGATTTCGGGTATGTTAAGGCTCCCAAAAAGGCAATTTATTTGGAGGAATAATAATAATAATAACAATAATAATAATAATAATAGTAATAATAATAAAAAATCCTTGCATTTCAATAGGGTCCTCGCACCTAGCTGGAAGCAGCTGTGAGCGGGCCCTCGCTCTCCCGTGCCACCGCGGGGGGGCCAGCAGCACGCATCCCTGAAGCGGTTATGTGAAAACTCAAAGTTAACTCTGATGTGGTGTGACGTTTCATCTTCCTACTTCAAAAAAAAAACCCTATGGGAAGGGTTTTTTGAAAATTTCAAGGGGGCGCTATAGAGGCATTTTGCCCACCCCCCCCCACCCCCCACCCCCATGGGCGACCCGCCTATCAGATGCAAGAGCTCGCCTTCTTGACCTGTGTATCAATTTTCATGAGGATATGAGGTCGCTGAAGCCATCAAAAAGCCAAACGTATTTAGTGGCGAGGGATTGATAGTCGCCACACCGCCACAGGGACACCATTAGACGTAGCTTCATAGCGTTCATAAGGTAGCTTCACCAACTTGTTCTGCATGCATTAGAAGTGGAATGAAGTTTGTGTCATCAGTACATGTTAAAGTAAAAACTGGTCATGTCCTGTTACCACTGGGGGGCGCTATGAGTAAGGTGGGATATTAATATATCTTGCCGTTCAGGGCGGAGCCATCATCATGTCCAGCAAGTTTGAGGCTGCTGAGATCAAATATGTGGGCATGAGGTCCATTGCATCTTGGCATGTTCTTTTAGCTCACCAATTTTCATGCCTGTAGGTGAAACTCACAGGCGGGGCTCGAGGCACGAAATTTTCTAGGGGCGCTTTGTCGCCATTTGGCCCCGTCCACATAAAACACTGCCAAAATATCAAATTTTTCGCCAGAACAAATGCGTGTGCCAATTTTGGTGAGTTTTTGAATTTGGGAAAGGGGTCAAATTGGAGATTACACGTTCGTAATAATAATAATAATAATAATAATAATGATAATAATAATAATAATAATAAACAGCGTTATTACAATGGGGTCCTCATGGATGACTTCGTCGTCACTCTGGCCCTCATAATAATAATAATAATAATACTAATAAAAAATCCTTGCATTTCAATCGGGTCCTCGCACCGCTAGGTGCTCGGGCCCTAATTAAAGCTGCAAGCAGCTGTGATCGGGCTCTCACTCCCCCATGCAACCACGGGTCTGAGGCATGCGGGGACTGTGGCGCGAAGCGAGCAGGGAGAAAAAACCTGGCAGGAGTGAAAAAACCCCCGCAGTGTTTCATTCATCCACCAGGTGGCGCTACGAGCGTAACCAGATTTAGCCAAGTGCGTTCAGGGTCGGACCCTCATCACACATGTCAAATTTCGAGCAAATCGGACAATGCATGAAGGATTTATACCAAGCTGATGTTCAGTGGCGAAGGATGAAAAGTCGCCACCGCGGCGGTGGCAGCCTGCAACATGACAGGGCACGTGTGTCACTGTGGAGATTCATCCACTTGATCGTCATGTGGCCACAAAATGTAGTTGGTGTTTGTCAGTGTAAAAGATGGCATTTCCTGTTTCCACAAGGGGGCGCCATAAGCAAGATTGCCTACGATTGGAGGCGTTGAGAGCGGGGCTCTTATCATGTACTGAAATTTTGAAACAGTTTGGATGAATTATGTGAGAGAGAGAGCTGCTTGAATATGCATGGCGATGGATCAAAAATGGCAGTGCCATAGCAGCCACACCCTTTGACCTATAGGCATGCAGAGCACAACTTTTGATCAGCATGGTCTCTGGATAATCTGTAAAAAATTTGAAGTCAATTGGATGAAATCCCTAGAACTAGGTCGTCAAAATACAACATATGGAAATCACACCAAAATGACAAGTCAAATTCAAAATGGCCAGCTTCCTGTTTGGAGTAGAGCATTGGTGGCAGAGACTTTTTTGTGCGTCTGGGCAACTTACACATATGTACACATTTTCATCGTCCTACTCCACAAAAAACCCTATGGGGAGGGTTTTTTGAAAATTTCAAGGGGGCGCTATAGAGGCATTTTGTCCCCCCATGGGCGACGCCCCTTTCAGATGCAAGAGCTTGCCATTCTTGACCTGTGTATTAATTTTCATAAGGAGATGATGCCATTGAAGCCATCAAAAGATAAGATAAGATACACCTTTATTGATCCCATAAATGAGAAATTCCAGTGTTACAGCAGTCAAGGAAAAAGAGTCAGATTAAAGATTTCAAAATTAGACTTAAAAAACTTAAATAACTAGACATGCAAATAAGTACAAAAATCCAAGAGACAGCGATAAATAACAATAACAATAATAATAATAATGAAAATAATAGGAAGTGGATAATAATGAGCAGCAGTGAATGAAAATGAGCAGTGGATAAAGGGAGCACATCTAGTGCAAGTGATTGTATTTGCAAAACAGCAGATAGCTGTGGTGTCCATAAAGTGTCCATAGTGTCAATAAAGTGTCAACAAAGTGTCCATGGTGCAGTCTACTGTGAGCAGTGCTGGTTATGCAGCCTGACAGCAGCAGGCAGGAAGGACCTGCGATAACGTTCCTTCACACACTTTAGGTGAATCAGTCTATTGCTGAAGGAGCTCTCCAGAGCTTTCATGTCCTCCTGCAGAGGATGGGAGTCATTAGTCCTCAGAGATGATAGCTTGGCTGTCATCCTCCTTTCTCCCACCACCTGCACAGAGTCCAGAGAGCATTCCAGGACAGAGCTGGCCTTCTTGATCAGCTTGTCCAGTCTCTTCCTGTCTGCAGCCGAGATGCTGCTGCCCCAGCAGACTACTCCGTAAAAGATGGCTGATGCCACCACAGTGTCAAAGAAGGTCTTCAGGAGCACCCCCTGCACTCCAAAAGACCTGAGCCGCCTCAGCAGGTAGAGTCTGCTTTGGCCTTTCCTGTACAGTGCTGTTTAAGCCAAACGCATTTGATGGCAAGGGTGGCGCCATAGCGGCCACGCCCCTTAACATAGACAAAAGCTTTTAATATCTTTTGATCAGCATGGTCTCAGGGTGAGCTGTACCAAATCTGAAGTTGACTGGACAAAATCTGTAGGAATTCGTCAAAATACAAGGTGTCGAAATCACAAAATCGCCACCAAAATGAAAAGTTTAAATCAAAATGGCAGACTTCCGGTTTGGAGTAGACCATTGGTGGCAGAGACTTTTCTGTGCATCTGGGCAACATACACATATGTTCACCAACTTGTTCTGCATGCATTAAAGTCAGGCGGCTTAAAGACATATGTGAAAATAATGGGGACGCGCCAGACAAAAGCACCACATTTTTTATGTGTTCTCCATCACCATAGCTTTCAATTTAGAAGGGGAGCCGCTTCATCACAATGGTGGAAGGCGACCATTTTGGATTTCCAAGATGGCCGCCATGTAAAATCTATAAGTGCCAATATCTCAGCTTCCAAGCTACTTAGAAGGTCAATTTTGGTGACAAAATATACATTTTATGGGTCAAGAAATGCATTGAAGCTATTAGGAATATCACTAGACAGTGGTGTGCACAGGGGGGTAGGCAGTCGCCCCCCCTCGTGGCCCAATTGTTGAAAAACACTCGCTAAAGTGCCCTGTTTGGAGTCAAAATAAAGTGCCCTGTTTGGAGCCAAAATAAAGTGCCCTCCTGGGAACCAAAATGTGCACTAAAATGCCCTCTTGGGAGCCAAAAAGCATGCTAAAGTGCCCTCCTGGGTGCCAAAATACAAGCTAAAGTACCCTTTTTTTTCTTTTCGCCCCTGCCCTTCAAAAAGTCTGTGCACGCCACTGTCACTAGATAATTGTTCATGCCAAGATCAAATAAAAATATTAATTCTGGGAATGTATTCACATGATTTTCAACAAAAGCATCTGGAATGGGTGACATGAATGATTTGAATTCAATTGAACTTTATTAGCTTTCTTTTTAAACACTATAAAATGTTTTTTGCATGTACAGTATAATGCAATTATCTATCACATTTGCAACTGCAAAGCTCTGTGCATTTCCATTGTGTCTTCTTGCATGAGCACTTTGTACCACAACCACTTGTGCTTTTACAACCACACTTCACCAGCTCACTGCATGCTTTTGAAGCCATTGGCAGAAGGGTTAGGGGTAGGGCCAGTACTCAAGTTGAGGGGGGATAGCATCCCCCTTGAAATAAAAACGGTCAAAATCATCCCCCTTCTAAAACTGCCATCCCCCCTTTCCATCCCTTGTGTCATTTTTTTTGAATGAATGTGGTATTACTGCTATTTCAACATTTAGTTTTACCTTTGGTTTCACGCATATCAAGTGAAATACTGTGGGCAAGGGCACACATGCAAAGATATTTTTATATCATATCTCAGCAAGCTTTGCCGTGGCTGTTATGCCTGTGCCCTATAGAGAGCGCCCAAACAACGCATAGTGCGTCCGAATTCGCACTTTTTCTTCTCTATGGATTTTCTCCGCGACCGTGGGTCATAGCGAGAAACCACTCATATCACGTAAAACAGCGGAACTGCAGCTTTCCGACAAGACCAAGCACCTTGTCGGTGGTCCAGTGTTTTCACAGCAAAAAAAAAAAGATAAAATCACACTAACATGGTGTATATCAGAGCTTTCGTACAGCTTTGCAGACACATTACTCTTGGATGGATTACTCGCGAATACAGGGTCGCACAGAAATGCCACACATATCACATGAAAGCGAGGGAGCAGAGCTTTCCAGTGATACCACACACATCATTGTGCTGTCATCCTATCACGCTATAAATACAGATCAAATGTCTACAAAATAAAAACCTGACAAATTTCTTTACAATCCATGACACAGATCTTGTTATCAGTCACTTCATATAGTGAGGAATAATGTTATTACTATTTTTCTATGATCTTAGATGTAAATAATTTTTTGTGCGTCTGGGCAACTTACACATATGTACACATTTTCACCGTCCTACTCCAAAAAAAACCCTATGGGGAGGGTTTTTTGAAAATTTCAAGGGGGCGCTATAGAGTCATTTTGTCCCCCCCATGGGCAACGCCCCTATCAGATGTAAGAGCTCACCACTCTTGACCTGTGTATCAGTTTCATGAGGATATGAGGTCGCTGAAGCCATCAAAAAGTCAAACGTATTTGGTGGCGAGGGCGGCGTCATAGCGGCCATTTTCACATTTTCATCATTTGTCAGAAAGGTGATTATTCTACTTTATTATTGAGGTCGTAGTGGATGGTATTGGTGTACTGGAGTGCAATATATTTAAAACTGTTCATAAGATTTTGTCCCCCTCAATTAGAGAAAATTAGGAGGCCACCCCAGTACACCACCACCATTCACTATGACCTCAAAAATAAACAAGGTAGAATCATCACTTTCTAGACGATGTCAACAATAACCAAAAATGTATAAGTTTCAGGGAAAAAATCATGGTATAGTTGTTCTACTGGATTGCATTAGATTACACAGGTGTACACAAAGTGGCCAGTGACTGTATGTTACATATGTACCGTATTTCCTCAAATAGTAGCCGGGGCTGCTATTAACAAAAAATTAGTTTGGGACCAGGCTACAAATAGGGGCAGCCTACTATTTGAAGGATGCTTTCAATAAAAGAATAAAAAAAAGACAAAATCTCAGCCAAATTTGAAAATACAAATACTGTATTTTTTATTATTATTTAAACAGCAGAAATATTTATGTAAACTTTTCTTTATAGTAAAAATGTATATTTTCTATATAGTATTACAAATAAAGTACTGTATTATTTACAGTAACAAACTTTACTTTAACAGTAAAAATAGTTTTGGTGTTTTTGTAAATCACCAGTATTTACTATTTACTACAGCACAGTGTACTAGTTGTCCTGCCTTGAAACAGTGAATCATCTCATCCTCTGTCCCATCTGCAGCCACAGTGATGCCACACACCTTACAAGACAACATGCCACAAATTCATTTTAAAACTAGGCTACATTCATAATTGTGACTTTTTATCTCACAATATTGATTAGGAATGGTGATTTTTTTTCCATCACTGGCGAAAATGGGCTTCCATAGATAAAGATGGTTACGGTAAAAATATCAGTGCAAGAGGCGGTCCTGGCTAGTTTTACGCCCTGGGCCAACCATCCCTCGGCTCCTTTGATATTTCAAAGGAATAAATTACTTATTGAGTTATTCATACTTCAAAAACAGCATCAGTAAGTGATTAACATAGGGGGGGATAAAATAAAATAAAAAAAATAAAAATAAAAATCAACCAGCCACCCTGCTCCCCTGACAGTCCCTTCATAGGTAAAGAACAGTCCCTAAAGTGTGGTGAGGTTTGTGGGCCGTTACCTGCCACAGTGACAGAAATGTGAACGGCTCGTTTCTCCTCTGACACACTACATACCTGTGTGCCACCACAGCTCGGTTGTCCAGGTACTACTGGACAGTCATGACACCAACAAAAGAGGAAATTACTGGACCTAGAGTCAGACTTCTCTGTTGCTGGTAAGCCGTTATCTTGTGTTTGTCAGCTGCTCTCATGTTCCCTCCTTTTGTGAAGGTCTTGTTGCCGTCCTCTGCAAACCAGGTGTCACATGCCTCACGGCGTATTCCCCCGACATTTGTTCGGAATATTTCAAAACTTCTAGCTTTAAATTAACACTGAATTCGGTCTTGTCGCCATCTTATCTGTTTACAATTAGCTGAGAGTGCGCAACTGCGCATGTGCCTGGATGAAGGTAGTGGATGTGGGTCTCTGTGTATGTGTGCGTAATCCGGGTCTAGCGCTCTATAAATGCCAAAACGTCAAATAACCATCTCTGGTTTATAAAAGAGGCCGGTGTTTATTTATTTAATTTAATAGGGGCCTGGTTTTAAATTGCGGAAAAACGGTATATTGATGGTGGGATGGGACGAGAGTACACCTCAAAATAATCACCGGAACACAGGGAGAACATGCTAACTCCACACTCATAAATCACCACAACTCCTGACGGAACAACAACATAAAATGTTTCCTAGCAGTCTGTTTATTCCCAACAATGAGAAGTAATGCCAGTCACTTCACTATATGCTCTGGGCAAGCACTTATCCATAACATAACCACAACAATATTTGCATTTTAGCATTATTTACCATGCTTGGGTTGAAAAGTGTTTGAACCATTCCTGAGCTTCTGCGCTCCATCCTTTCACTGTAGTCCTCCGGTAAAAAATGGTTGGAGCAAACAAACATTTTCTGGAACATTTCCACAGGCGTGTGGGGGTCGAAGTCCAGCACAAATAACCATTGTTTCATCCTGTCCGTATTTTTGGTTGGTACTACGCATAGGTACTATGTGAAAAGTCACTCTGTTCCATTGTCTCAGCTGTGCACTGTGTCACTCTGCCCAGTGGTTTACTCAAGAAAGTAGTTCCGAGTATTTGCTTCATGTGTCGTAATGTTACTTAATTATACATTATTATTTCATAGCGTGGGGAATGTGGAAGCCATGTGTTTTCTACTAGAGCGTTTTGGAGTCATTTGATGGTGTATTTGATTAGTTTTGAGGGAGAGAGGGGCTGTACCATTCACCTCCATTTTGTGCGCTGAGCAGTGTTCGGATCTTTTTAAATTTTAGCCCTCTGAAAAGGCTCGACAGGCAGCACGCAAAGTTATAACTCGTGTTTTCTTTTTCTCTTCTTTATTTAGATAACAAAATGACCACAGGTCATAAATCTGAAACAGTAAGAAACAGATGCAAAATGATGTGTCATGAATCTACCTACATATTATTTACATGTTTAACAATGTCAAACACAAGACAGAAGACCCAAAGCAACCACATTGACTACATATCCCAGAAAGCCCAGTGCTCTGTGAGCATGCACGGAGCAGTCTCTAAGCGCGGACATGTCAAGACACGGTCTGTGTTTACCTAGTGCACTTGCCGCCGATATGTTACAAGACACGACAACACAATGCTCTACAACAGACCACGGAGTCAAAGTCGCCGTTCACCACGCCATTGTCCACATTAGCTCACCTAGTGTTCAACCACCAGCATGTCTCGGCTAACATCAATCACCGAGAATGCTCCTGGGAGTTAGCCGAGTGCTTGCCAAGACAGATGCGCTACACACACATTAGCGGCTGAACGCTTATAACGCTTATAAACCACAAATTATAAGTTACATAAAGCACGTCGGGATAGTGTGGTGAATGTCAACATACAGCCATTTATTTATAATGCAACCGTCGTTAGCAGACTGTTTGCAGCTAGCAGTTGTTCTGCTTATCTGCGGGCTGTGTGCTCCTGCTGAAAGTCTGAATACAATGAGCCATCACCGTGAAAACAAGAATAGCCTACGTACGCACCCACGATTAACCCCTTAAAGGATAGAGAAAAGCTTTTAATAACTTTTGATCAGCATGGTCTCAGGGTGGTCTGTACCAAATCTGAAGTTGATTGGACAAAATCTGTAGGAGGAGTTCGTCAAAATACAAAGTTGTCAAAATCACAAAATCGCCACCAAAATGAAAAGTTTAAATCAAAAAGGCCGACTTCCTGTTTGGAGTAGACCAATGGTGGCAGAGACTTTTTTGTGCATCTGGGTGACATACACATATGTAGCAATTTTTATCTTCCTACTCCAAAAAAAACCCTATGGGGAGGGGTTTTTCAAAATTTCAAGGGGGCGCTATAGAGGCATTTTGGATGCAAGAGCTCGCCATTCTTGACCTGTGTATCAATTTTCATGAGGATATGAGATCGTTGAAGCCATCAAAAAGCCAAACGTATTTAGTGGCGAGAGATCGATAGTCACAACGCCGCCACATTGACATCATTAGATGTAGCTTCACCAACTTGTTCTGCATGCATTAGAAGTGGAATGAAGTTGATGCGGTCAAGTTTGTGTCATCAGTACATGTTAAAGTAAAAACTGGTCACCCCCCTCAGGGCTCCCCACAGTACGATACCAGTGAAAGTATCATGGTTCTGAGTAGTATCATGATACCACAGCACAAACGAGGCAGATGTGCCTTTTGTCATTTATAAAAAGATAAATCAATTTTCTGTAATACATCACTGATATTTCAATGGAATAAATTACTTATTGACTTATTTATACTTCAAACAGCATCGATAAATGATTAAAGGGGCAAAAAGCGAAATCGTTTCACCGCTAGGTTTGCTGTTGTCCACTGCCTGTAGACTAAAAGAAAGTGTGTCTTGAGCTACTCCTTCTACCTCTGCTCTCCACCCCTCACACTCGTGTCGTCTAGCAGTTAGCAATGTCTCGCTCTCTGCTGTGTTTAGCTATTCCTCTGCCTACTTCAATGATGATGTTACTCCAGTAGCCGGTGGCAGCCGACTCAGCTAGAGCCATCGCTGGATCGCTTCGAAAATACGTGCTGCCATTGCTCACTGGCTGTAGCCTTTTATAGGGCAGGAGGGCCAAGGGTTCCGAGAGGGAGGGGGGGGGGGGATTCACATGAACATACATGAACGCGCAGCCGGACCGGCTTGTAAACAATGGGCTGGAGATCAACACAGAGAGAGGGTGTGTGAGGTAATGCTATACTCCAGATGAAATTACACCTCTAGTTCTTTGCATAGCAATTTTTCAATTCCTTCAATCTAGAAATGATGAATTTCGCTTATTGCTCCTTTAACATAGGAGAGATCAAAATAAAAAAATAAAATAAAAATCAACCAGCCACCCTCCTCCCCTGACAAGTCCCTCCATAAGTAAAGAACAGTCCCTAAAGTGTGGTGAGGTTTGTGGGCCGTTACCTGCCACAAGAGAGAAATGTGAACGGCTGGTTTCTCCTCTGACACGTCACATACCTGTGTGCCGCCACGGCTCGGCTGTCCAGGAACTTTTGGGCAGTCATGACACCAACAAAAGAGGAAATTACTGGACCTGGAGTCGCCGGTAAGCCGTTATCTTGCACCGCAGAGCACTATGAGCCTCCGCCGTATTCCTGTCTGTGATCCCCTATCAACCCACAACCGCTGTGATTTGCTTTTCCTTGCTGCTGCTGGTTGAAATGTGATAATAGGGGCGCCCCAGTGCCCACTCCACTAACTTGACGTGGAAATGAGCGGTAGTCTAGAAAACTGGCGAGTTTTGTTTTTTTGTTGTTTTGTTTTTTGGAGGACGCTCGTGCGGCCTCACATAGATTGCGCCCTAGGCGGTCGCCCACATTGCCCATAGCAAAACCCGTCTCTGGGTGTACAGGAAATCTAAAATAACCACTTGTCAACCAGACCCGCTGTCGACACTAACCTCGCGACAACTGCCACCCAGGCTACTGCAGGTGGCTTGCGACAGAGTAGTGACAGAGTTCAGTTTGGAGAGGCAGAGGAATGTTGTTGTTTTTTAAAATTATATTATAATACGGGAGATTTACGGGAGAATACTAATACTGGAAGACAGCGGGAAAGAGGGGTAAAATACGGTAGTTTCCCGGCCAAAACGGGAGACTTGACAGGGATGAGCAAAGGGTGGTCACTTTGTTCCCATCCCTGGAGCTGGAAAAGGCATAGCTTTAGGAACAGCAAACTCTGCAAGAAGAAAACATGACACACATACACAACTAAGAAAAGGAACAGCCACAAAATAATTTACTGCTCATGTAATTTCGAGCTACCTCACTTGTGAAGTCTTTTGACAGTGTTGTAGCTTTATGTTGTGTAGTTTAGTGTAATACTACTACTGTGGGTCATATCTAATAAATGCACACGGAGACTGGGATGCAGTTCAACCGAGTTCTCTTTACTGAGTCACACACGTCCCGGGTCTCAGACATACACAGCCGAACACAGAGCACATCAAACAGAGTTAGAACAACATAGTCGAGCACCGAGAACTCGATCCAATATGCCACATCCCTCTTTTCCAGTTGAGATGTGGCCTACATCAGTTGCCTCAATCTATAACTCCTTAATAACAATAAACTGTAAGGCTATAACATTAACAGGGTCTTTCTTTCACAAGTGTATCTCAATTCCCCATTAAACATGTCTCACACCAACAAATGACTCTTATTAACTACTCTTGACAACTTTCTGGTGAAGCATTCAATCTGTGATATTTAAGTGCATTTTGAACATGTGACATATCAAAACATTTCCAACTAGGCTTCAAACATTTCAAAGTTAGGAACTTTTTAATTTCTTTCCCTTGCACTTCTTTTTCTTTTTTTTTTCAGACTTTTCGTAGCTCATGAACACATTAACAGCACGTAACATCCATGACATCAGTCCTTGTACTTAGCAGGGAGTCTGCAGAGCTTAGATGATGGCTCGTCCAGCTTGATTTGCCAGTATCCGTCCTTTTCATCCAGGATGGAGAAAATGGATTTCCCCGCTAGTCTGCTGCGCACATCTTCAGGAGTTGGAATGGAGTAGTGTTGGCGTTTGACTGCTACATTCAGGTCGCAAGGGTCCAAGCACACCCTTAGCGCACCAGTCTTTTTCTTTGTTGCAACTAAGCTGTTCACCCATTCTGTGATGGCTCATTGACTGGAGCTATCACTTGTCTGTTTTGCAAGTCTTTGAGTGTCTCTTCCAGTAGGTCCATGATGGACAGCGGTACATTTCTGCATGCGTGAATCACAGGTGTGACACTAGGATCAACATGTATGTGATGAACTCCAGGGAATTCACCTAACCCTGTGAACACCTCTGCATACCTCTGTAGTAGCTCGTCTTTAGTGGCTGGGGTTTTTTCCTGTACCTGAATCGCTGCTGTGAGTGCCTCCACCCTCTTCACCAGGTGCAGCTCCTCACATGCATCTCCGCCCAGAGTCCACTTGTTCGTCTGGTTAGTCACATGAAAGTCCAGCACGGCCTTGTGTCTGTTCGTCTTGCATTCTAAGGTTGCAACACCATCTGCTGGGACCCGTGCTCCTCCAAAAGCTATTAGTGTGGTTTTTGTTGGACGCAGCTGAATGGGACCCGGTAGCTGTCTGTATACCTTCCTGAACAGAACATTTGCATCGGCACCTGTGTCAAGCTTGAAGTCGATCGGGACACCTCTGATCGTGGCTGTTTCTTGCCATTTAGTACAACTTCCATGTTGAGCTGCTTTCTCATCCTCATGTCCTATCATGCCAATGTATAAAGAGTCCACTTCAGTTTCTATATTGTTTATAGTCATTGTCTTGTGGTTGCTGTTTTTGTCTGTGCCACTTCTACACATCTTTGAAAAATGGTTGTTTTTTCCGCACTTGTGACATGCAACACCGTAAGCTGGGCATTGACGGGGCTCATGCTTGTTTCCACATTTGTGGCAGACACTTGTTGCCTTTTTCTTACCACTTGGTTTGCTTTTGTTCCAACTGCCTGTGTGTGATCGTCTTTCAGCTTTTCTCACTGCGTCCACTGCGGCTTCTTGGACAACATGTGGAGTTTGCATGGCTTGCATTTGAGTCTTAGCCAGCTCAGCTGACCTACAAATGTCAATGGCTTTCAGCAGAGTAAGTGCATTATCACGTAGCAGCCTCTCTTTCAGACGAGCATCATTTATGCTGAACTCTAGTTTATCCCTGATCATGTCATCTTCATGTCTGCCAAACTCACAGTCTTTACTCTTCTGGCGTAGCTCTGTGATGAATCTGTCCACTGATATACCTGATGACATCGTGTGTGTCCAAAACTGATGGCGTTCGAAGACGATGTTCTTTCGCGGGCTGCAGTAATCTCTGAATACCGTCAACACTTCCTCCATCGTGACTTCTTGTCCTTCTGCAACTACGGTAAGCGTGTTGTACACTTCCAGCGCCTCCTCGCCGACAGTGTGAAGCAAAATGGCTATTTTAAACTCTTCATCTTTACTCGACGCACCTGAAGCAGTCATAGACAGCTGGAAACGTTGCTCCCATCTGCGCCAGTTTTCAGCGACATTACCGGTGAGTATAAGCGGTGACGGTGGCTTGAACTGCTCCATGTTAGTGTGCTAAATCCTTTAGCTGCCCGCTAATCCTCAAGTCTGTCCTCACTTCTCCTTCTTTTTCTGTACTTGCTCTGTAGCGCCGACTTCTGACACCATGTTGTAGCTTTATGTTGTGTAGTTTAGTGTAATACTACTACTGTGGGTCATATCTAATAAATGCACACGGAGACTGGGATGAAGTTCAACCGAGTTCTCTTTACTGAGTCACACACGTCCCGGGTCTCAGACATACACAGCCGAACACAGAGCACATCAAATAGAGTTAGAACAACATAGTCGAGCACCGAGTACTCGATCCAATATACCACAGACAGCATAAACTTCACAGGGCTCTTTCAGGATCACCTAAAAGACACAATTTAAAATAATTAAAGTCAACATTCTATGTAAACATGTAATATTTTTAAATCAGAGATAAATAATGTCATTAATTCAGTGGTAACAGGTGTTGTGATATACTCCCGTAGTGTTTAAACCACTGTGCAATGTTTTGGTCTTGTACGATTACGTTTATGAATGTAACATTCAAAGACAAGCTGAAATAGCATTTTTAAGCTGTCTAGCCTCTATAGTGTGACTGTGACATAGTTAGTTAAACATAATCTATGCCTTCAATGCTGACAGTAGTAGTAGTAGTAGTAAAGTAGTAGTCCTATTTTAGTCTGTCATCACACGGCATACATATAAACAGGAATTAAATTATAAGATAATAACACTCTTTATGTAAACATAAAAAGAATACACCGTACGTAACGTTAGGTATTTGATAAAGGCTCAGGCAGAAGTAGCCTATGTGCGCCTGTCCTACATTATCTTCTTATGTACCAGTTGAGAAAACTAATAAAAGCTAACACACCCTATTAACGTCTGTGATTCATTAATCAAACAAGAACACCACAAATGTTAGGTGCTAAATGGTGCTAAACCTCCACAGCTGGCGACGTCAAGCTAACGAACTAGCAGGCAATGTCTGAAAATCGATCATAATTCCTGACTCCCAAAAAAAAACATAATTACATTGTGAACATACAAAAAAAAATTGGTATCTACATAATAAAGGATCTCCGATAAAATAAACACACGCAATGACTTAAAATTGCTCAGTATTTCAGCACCTTACCTCAGGAGTTTCTCGTCATGTGGCCATTGAAAAAAATGGGGTCCGACTCCACAGGGGCAATGTTTGGAACTTTTGAGGGCTCCATAACCATAAGTTCTGTTCGCTATGTTTTACAACGGAGTCCTATGGGAGTGTCGCCACTCTGTTCTTATCTATTGCTCTGGGATGGGTCAGTCAGGGTCAACCAAGGTTTTCTGTTTTGTTTTTGTTTTTCTCCTTTACCATATTCCTTTTTCCTCCATTCTTCCTTCTTTTTCTCCATTTTTTAAAGTTTTTATTTACTTTATTAATCCCCCTGAGGGGAAATTCAATGTTTTCACTCTTGCTTGTCAATTACACACAGGTCCGAAAGACACACACATGCATAAACAGGACCTATACATGCACAAAGTGGAGAGATATCAGAGAATAACAGTAAAAAAATGACAGCAATAGTAATGATGGTAAAGGTAATATTAACAGTAAAAAAAATAACAACATACTATAGCAATTTCTTAAATAATGACTGTAATATGGTAGAAACATAAATAAATACATAAATAAATTAATTCATTAATAGATAAATGAGTTAGGAAGGGGAAAAATAAGAAATGATCAAGTAATTACATTTGTAAGAAATCTATGAGGGATTGCCAGATGGGTTGAGGGTCTGTGGTTGTATTTTAGGAGGAGGTGGATACAGTTTCTATTGCAATGTGATCCATGAGTACATTATTCCAGTGAGCAATGTGAATGGTATTTCTTGATTTCCAGTTCATGAGGATGGGCTTTCTTGGTGATAGTTCAGGCTATGAATGCTGTTTCTTTGGTTCAGGTTGATTCTCCCAGAATGCAGAGTGAAGGGGATAGTGGGATGTGGCAGCCCAAGAACAGGTATAGTGTGTCTGTGATTTCTTTCCAGAAGTGTTGAATGGATGTGCAGTACCAGGTGGCTTGAATGTCGTTATCTGCGCTATTTTGAGTGTAGTGTGAACAGGTTTCAGATGAGAGATCCATTTTAAACCTTTTTTGCCCAGTGAGGTGAGTTCTGTGAAGTGTTCTATATTGTATGAGTTGAGAATTGCCATTTTTTGTCATCAATCAATTAATCAATCAGTCAATCAATCAATTTTATTTATAAAGCCCAATATCACAAATCACAATTTGCCTCAGAGGGCTTTACAGCATATGACATCCCTCTGTCCTTAGGAGCCTGACGGCGGATAAGGAAAAACTCCCCCCAAAAAAAACTTTAACAGGGGGAAAAAAAATATGGTAGAAACCCCAGGAAGAGCGACTGAGGAGGGATCCCTTTTCCAGGACGGACAGACATGCAATAGATGTTGTACTGAATATGAAGTAGATGTTTTTGCAAATTTGAATCCAGAAGCTGGCATCAGGAGAGATTGATAGATCTTGTTCCTATTTTGTTATTGGTATTGATAGCGTTGTGTCTGATTTGGATATTAGCCTATATATTTAAGAGAGAAGTTTTGGGTTTAACTCTGAGGTTGAGGAGGGGAGATCCAGGTTATTGATTGTGGTGCTACAGTATATTTTGCCTGAATGGCCAATTTAAGCTGCAGATATTCTAGAAATCGGTTGCTCCCAATGCCATACTTCTGGACCAAATAGTGGAATGAAACCAGTGTATTATTATGGAAGATGTGTTTGAGGTATGTGATACCCTTTTCAGTTCATGTGTAGAAGCTGAGTGGTTTGTTGTTACTTAGAAAGTCATGATTGTTCCAGATTGGAGTAAAATAAGAAGGTGCACCAACTGTATTTGTGGTTTTATGGAATTTCCACCAGGCTGTCAGAGCCGCTGCTATTATTGGTGATTTGAAACAAGGAGGGCGTTTGATAGACTGGGTGAGAAATGGTAAATCTGAAATCTGGATATCTTTGCAAACTGTTTGTTCTATGTCTAGCCATGTGCTGTCTGATTGATTAGGATGGATCCATTTGAATACATACTGACGTTGGTTTGCCAGGGAGTAGTGGTAGAAATGAGGAGCTTCAAGTCCTCCTTCAAGTCCTCACAGTAATATTTTAAAAGTAACCCATTGCTCAGGGTCTGTGTCTTCATTGTGTTTTCTTCCGCAGAGGAACAGTGGCAGGACGCAGAGGAGTGCTTCAACCCAGTGCTTCATCAACTAACTTGTGACAGTAAATAGCATAGCTAAAGATGCAACAGTGATGTCACCATCGTCTTTCTGAAAAGTTTTTTAAACAGAAGCGCTTGGAGTGGCCGTACAAATAAGGCAGAGCGCTGTAGGTGGCCGCATGCGGCTGCATACTTTCAGTTCTCATTTGGAACAAATGAAGAAAGAAGCTATGAAAAAAACGTTATGTGGACACAGGCCTTTAATTGAAAGTATAACATCACTATTCTGCTGCTCGTGTGGTTGTTACTTCAAAATCTCACCTCAGTTAGTTTGTGACTTGCTGAAAATGAGTTTGTTTATAGGGAAGTTCGCCCTCTACAACAGTTACAATGGCTACTGTACATATAAAAATATAAAAAACACTGACCATCCTGCTACATTAATATGAATGAGAATGTCTGTTCTACCCTCATTTTATTTTTATGGTAATATCTGAATTTCTTAAATCTTGCTCCTGACACATACACGTCATATCATAATAAGAACTAAGAACTAACTAATACTGAAATTTAAAAAAATAGATTAAAATAAAACTAAACATTTCACACAATCAAAACTAAACGGAAACAGGTAAACCCACTCTGGAAACTAACTGAAACTAAAATGAATTGAAAACAAATATTAAAAATGAAAGAAAAATTCAAAAAAGAAACATTTGACACCCCATCCAGTATTTTATATTTTATGAGGCTTTGACTTGATGGAAGAAAGCTGCATTTATGTTTGTTTCCTTTCAGTTGTAAGATGCATTATCAGTCTATTTATTATATTCTAATCTCTCACAACTTACATTTAGTTAATAAGAACATTTGTTCAGTTATATTTTCTATATTTAGCTTCCCTGGGGGAGTAGAGCAGTACAAATGGAACTGAAGCTTTCAACCACATCGTATGGTTTAGATAGGGTTAAAAATGAACCTTGAGTTATGATTACTATTATTTTTTGTAAAACTAGTATTTCCAAGTTCCAAGTAGAATGAACTTTGTTCAAAAATGATGACATTAAATGGAGTTCCTGAATGAACTTGACTGAACTAGCACAGAGTAACTTCTCTGACACATTCCACTGTGAGCTTTCAAATACAAGTCACATGTATGACAGGAAATCATTCTGTAGCACACATGTCCACAACACAACTGAAGAAATAAGATTCCATGCGGTTTGTAGGCATTTACAGTGATTAAAAACCATCAGACCCATATTTAAATTTGTATACCTTCAGATGTGATGTAAACATCACCTAAAACAGACACTACACACATATACAGATATACAGGCCCATACACGCACACTAACCCCTTCAGTCCCTGTCAGAGGCAGCGTGTGGCCCCAGTAGACAGAAGGTTGGATGTGAGCAGCTCTTCATCTCTCCGCCACATTAGAGTGACACATGGAAACAAGGCTCCCTGGGCGTTTGTGGTGGCAGTAGCCCGGTGAACTCTGGCTGAACCTCAGCATCCGACGGCCTCCTATGGGTCAGGCGTGAGCTGAGCATAAAGACACACAGAACACACAGACTGTCCATCCATAGGATGCTTTACTGTTAGAGAGGAGAATTCATTCTCAAATAAAATATCCATCATTTCAAAGATACTAGCCTTACTTTTGGAAACATTCCTTGCAAGAAAGCTAATCACATTAAATAAGAATTGCTTTGTGGTTTTGTGGTGGGCTTTTATCTTATCACTTAACAAAGATGAGATCACTCACCTCTGAAGCATGGGTTATCAACAGGTGGTCAAAATGACAGAATATAATGACATTTTTTATGACCTACTAACAATTAAGAAAAACTGTAACAGTCAACAGTGATATGGCTTATGTATACTCATATTAGATTCTAGTTTTCCACTTTTTAATACATTTGAAAATAATGAAATCGAGACAGTACAGTGTTTGGTAATGATCGTATACCCACAGCAAGTACAGCATCACCACGCACACACAACTTCAGAACAGCATACCAGAAACAAGTAGTAATAATAATGGAAATAATGGAAGTTGTTTCATGATTATGATTACGCTAATTATTATTTTGGATGGTGGTGCAGGATTGCCTTTGGTAGCACAGCATTTTCTTTCTTTCTTTCTTTCTTTCTTTCTGTCTTTCTTTTTTTTAATCAATGGGATGGGCATTTTGAGTGTATTAAACTCTGGGGAGGGCTCTGTAAATAAAACCTTTCATAGACATCATAGCATTAGGCTATACTATTAATTAAGAAAAATACTATATCCTCTTCCAATTGCAGTCTTTTTAGAGAAATTTAGTTTTTATTAAATTTAATAGAGACATCAGTTACAGAGGAATGTCTCGCTGCTAGCATCCATAACAGTCTTGGTAATGATACTGTACAGTTTGTTGGCAGAGTTGAAAACAGCTAGTAGTCAGTGGTGAGTGGATGTTTCAGGATGTGAGTGAACATGAAGTCATGGAATGCAACTGGGCATCTATGTGTAAATTATCTTAAATTTACTGTCAAAAGCCCCTTTTACACTGCCTGTTCAAGGCAGGAGTACTGCAGCGTTATGCCGCCTCACCATTCTGCATATAAGGTACAATTGTGGAATGGGGGGGGGGGGGGGGGGGGGCTGAGTTGCCTCGGCTCTAAGCTGGGAACAATGCTGTAATGATGAATGGGACAATCAGCAGGGTGAGACCATGGGCAGGACGGGTGTGATGTTTTGATGATGTGTTATGCATGTAACCCACCGCAGGATATTTAAAAAGCAGCAAGAAGCAGTTAGCAGCTAACTCTACGAGGAAGAACAGTGGTCAAAAATGTCCAAAAATTGGAAAAACAGTGAAGTCTGTGAGCTCCTTACCCCCTGAACAGAGGAAGAGATCAACTATCATGTAACAGTAAATGATTGTTATTGGCGTGTTATATCATTGTTATTGTTTGAAAAGTGCTGCTGACGTGTGTTATATCACACTAGAGGCTGACACAGTTGTGTTACAAGTCACGTCCATCATGCCTCTTTTGCATTCAAGATGCCTGCATTCTGTTTGTGTAAAATCACAAACTGGAGCAGAATAATGCTGCCGTTGGGACCTCATAGCGCCTCTATAGCCTGATCTCTGTGTAAAAAGGGCTAAAGATGCGGAGAGCAAGTGTAAGTTAACTATCAGCATGGAGTAATATTGTCCCAGCACACAGAGGAACAATCAATCAATCAATCAATCAATTTTATTTATAAAGCCCAATATCACAAATACAATTTGCCTCACAGGGCTTTACAGCATACGACATCCCTCTGTCCTTAGGACCCTCTCAGCGGATATGGAAAATGTGTTTGAATGGAGCAATGCTGTTTCTCTACATATGGTAGGCTAAATTGTTTGGATGGAGGAAGCTTTCCATTAATATTTAAGAGTTAATTACTACTCTTATTGAACCAATCTGCTTAAAATGCCCAGGTGCTGATGTGAGTGTCAGTGTACAGTATGCCGAAGGGAAATTTGAGAGCCAAACGTGTAATGTCACCAGAGGCCCAATGATAATTTTGATTAATAATACATGAAAAGTTTGGTGTTTATGAAAATTCTACACAAAGAGAGATATGTCTTCAGATATTATCTTATTCATCTGTTACTGCCTGGTCTTTGCCTCAAGCACCCTCCTCTGTGTGATCAATTATGAGACGGTAACGTTTGTCGGACAACTGGATTGAGACATACAGGTAGCTGAGGAGCTGCCTCACTGTGACTGATGGCACAGGAATGTTCAACCCCTTCAGGTGAAGTTAGAGCTGAACCTGGGCAGGATCCTCTTCACCAGCTGTAGATCAGCTGCAGCACTGTTAGTGAGCGTGTTGCTGCTTGCTGTGTGTGGATGTGTGTAGTGAAGTTGTTCGACCCACAGTACTTGTGTGTTTTTGTGTGTGTTGTTTGCATGTTGATGCATGTTGTGAATGTGCGTGGGTAAAGGAATAATCATGTCTGAATAGATATGTGGGTATGGTTTATTTAGACTAGTGTAAAATTCCACTGCAGTTCACAGTAAAATGTTCCTTTTGACAAACAGTAAACATACTGAAAAAATGTAAACGAGCTGCTGATTATATACTTTATTTGATTGATTGATTTATTTATTTAAGTGT
The DNA here is from genome assembly GCA_035609425.1 of Epinephelus awoara. Classification (NCBI taxonomy): domain Eukaryota; kingdom Metazoa; phylum Chordata; class Actinopteri; order Perciformes; family Serranidae; genus Epinephelus; species Epinephelus awoara. Next base: position 2,079,709 of record CM069307.1, read on the forward strand.
CATGCACATTAAAATACCCGGCCCACATGGGCTTACAAGACACTACACAATATATATACAAATAATTCAAGATGGAGAAAACAAGAATCTTATGTAATCCATCAACAACAAAAAAGTCAAAGTGTTGTATTCTTATGTAGGATACAGTGTTTTATGTCTTAACGTCCATGCTTTTTCAATAAATCTAGACATAGATCTCCTCCATGAAGAACCAACTCAACATATCATATTCAGACATCCAAAATAGGACTCTTCCCCTGAACTTTTTCAAACAAAGGACATTGAAACAAGAAATGAAATGCTTTAAAGATGAAAGTGTGTAAGGTTTAGGGGATTTGGTGGCATCTAGCAGTGAATTGCGGATTGCAACAAGCTAAAAGTTCTCCCCGGCTGAAATTCCTTCAGTGTTCATTGTTCAGGACTCAGGAGGTATTTATCAGGAGCTGAATTATCCACAGATTTCCTCTCAAAAATGAACGGTCCAGGTGATTTAAACCAGTAAAAACACTGTTACAAATCAGTGGATCTCTGATGCTGATGCATTCCGCAAACAGGTGGCAACCACACAAAACTAAGGTGTACTCACCCTTTTTCTCTGACAAACCTAATGTGTGCTCACCTTTATCTGATCCAGACATTCAGGAGGTTTTTACACTGAGCCAAATTATCTGCACAGGTCTCTTCCTCTCCAGAACAAAATGAAAGTTGTTAAAAAGCTGCATGAGAGGTGTATTATCCACAGAGCCTCGAAGTATCCTTGAGCAAGATACTGAACCCCAAACTGCTCCTGGTGATGCTTCCATCGGTGTGTGAGTGAGTTAAAAAAAACTGAATAGCAGGTGGCACCACCAGTGTATGAATGTGTGTGTGAAGGGGTGAATGTGACTCGTAGTGTAAAAATGTGCGCTATACAAATGCAGGTCTATATTACTATATGAGCCATTCTGGATGTCACTAACTCGGCTTTTTCTCCGGAGCCTTTGTGCTCCACTGTCTCTCAGGTTAACTCATATTGCAGTGGTGCCTGGATAGTGTGACGTGTGTGGTTGTGCTGCCGTGGTCCTGCCAGATGCCTCCTGCTGCTGCTGCTGCTGCTGCCATCATTAGTCATTAGTCATACTTCTACTGTTATTATAAACATATGATTATTATCACACATGTATACTAAAAGATACTAATATATACTTTCAACATATTGTACCACAGTAGCCAGAACTATAACGACAATATTATTACTTTCATGATTGTTGTTGTAAGCTACTGTCATTACCGAGGATGTCCTGCATCTCTCTCTCTCTCTCTCTCTCTCTCTCTCTCTCTCTCTCTCATTGTGTCATACAGATTACTGTTAATTTATTATGCTGATCTGTTCTGTACGACATCTATTGCACGTCTGTCCGTCCTGGAAGAGGGATCCCTCCTCAGTTGCTCTTCCTGGTTTCTACCGTTTTTTCCCCCCGGTAAAGGTTTTTTTTTGGGGAGTTTTTCCTTATCCGCTGTGAGGGTCTAAAGGACAGAGGGATGTCGTATGCTGTAAAGCCCTGTGAGGCAAATTGTATTCGTGATATTGGGCTTATAAATAAAATTGATTGATTGATTGATTGATTGATTGATTGATTGATTGATTAAAAATGGTAGAAACACTGAATAAAGCTGTTACAAATCAGCAAAACTCTGACACTACTCGTTGCAGATGGGCTTCTTACTATGGTGGCCGATGTGAAAACATGAATGACCCTATATAGAGCCAGTGTTTGGTTTGTTCATTCTGGGCTGCTGCAGAAGAATGGTGGTGCAATATGGTGATCTCCTGCTCCCTATGCAGATATAAACAGCTCATTCTAAGGTAATAAAAACACAACCATTCTTATTTTCAGATGGTTATACATTAAAGAAAACATACGTACTATATTATATTCCATTTCTGCCAATATAGCCCACTAAATCCCACACACAGGACCTTTAAGCTTAAAAAAAGATAATAATAATAATAATGCTAATTATAATAATGATAATGATAATAATAACAACAACAACAATAATAATAATAATAATAATTATAATAATAATGAATAGATAAAGACTACAGAAAAAGAAATGGTTTATCTATTGGCTTATTATTCATGATTGACCTTTGAAATGTTTTAGCACAAGGTTACTAACTGGAAATGTGTTTGAGCTTTTAGATACAAGTTATTTATTTATATAACCAGGAAAAACCTCTTGAGATTAAAAATCTCTTTTTCAAGAGTGCCCTGGCAGAGATAAGCAGCGGCACACTGTAAGTTACAGACAGACAACATAGAACAAAAAATCCAAAATATGCAACTCCAAAACAAGCAATATAAAACACAAAAAGGACACAAAAATGAGATTACCACAAAGAAAAACTAAGAATTATATTAATTCATGTTATAGGTAAACCATAAAAACAAGAAAACAAGGGCAACCACAAACAATTTAAAAGACAAGTTAAAATACACCTTGACACTGGCATCTAGATGATAGAACACAACATTTCCCTAGCAGTACTTTGAAACAGCACAGAAGAACCAATGAGTGCCAGTTGTGGCCCTCATCACCCCATGAAGTTTGTTTAGTTGGTGATGGTTTAGTAATTTTAATGTAACCTTGGTAAGGTCACCCATCGGTATAAAATAATAAGCTCTAAATAGACTTCAGGGGGATGTATAAGTTTAAAGCTGCTCTGAGAAATGTCTGACCACTAAACTCTCAAATTACAGATAGTCCAATGAGAACAACATGGGCAGAAGTTATGGTCCTTATTCTTGTCATGTGGCAAATATAATTTACTAATTTGATTTGAAAGCAGATTTACTAAGAGTGGAGTCAATATGTAGAAAATATTAGCAAATATAGAAACTGGCTGCGTTTCCCAGATCACTCTTAGCACTAAGAGCTTCTTAAGAATGCCCTTAAGCATCCCCTGAAAGAAAAACGTGTTTCCCAGATCGCTCTTAGCTTAAGAAGATCTTTCTTAACAGTCTTCATAGCGACCAAACGCTCACAGATCCAGCCGCGTCAGGCAAATTAATATTACACTAAGCAAGGAGATGTTAAAACAGTGCGCACCATATATATTTTGGTCTAATTGGTGACAGAAAAGAACGAATTTCATTCTGCAGGGAAACGTGTGTCCTTACTGTGCATATTGAATCTTGAATGTATATGTTTTATGAAGACCTTATGTGTGCTCAAAGCGGTGGCACAAGTTATGCACCGAAATCAGGCGGAAGAAAAATAAAAAGAAGAAAAATAAGTATCAGGAATACCAAGTGTGTTCCTGTAGTGCTGTGCACATCAGGCACACAAATAAAATGAATCATCATGACTATGATTTATCATATTTGTCCGCACATGTCCCACATCTGCATGCACATATAAGATAGTTTACCGCATCCAAAAAAATGTGTCAGGGCACAACAGAAACACATCCACCCTCCAAACCTATGACATTTCACAGATATCAGGCAACTGACAGGTGTAATTGAGCTCAGCTGGAACCTCATCAAGTGACGCTCCACCCGCTACTCTATATAAAGACATTGCCACATCACACACGTGTGAGATACTATGGCTGCTTTACAGCATATTCTTGCTGCTAACTGATAGTGTCGCTGTGTGCGAAGCCAAACCGTATATGTAAATGCATTTGTGCGTTAGCACTTCAGCCCACTCGACGTGCTGTCAGACTGGGCTGTCCAAATGAAGTACTGGCTGCACCGTGCTTATATACAACGCCTCATCAACTAGTGTCTCCACACATCCAGCGGGCAACCCGGTGCAATTTCGCCCTCAGCCTGGAGGTGCAGTGCCTGGCTGTGTTGCGTTTTTACCCAGTGGGGAGCTTCCTGGAGGTGTTGGGAGATGGCGCCGGCCTCAGCAAGGCGTCTGTGTTTTTTTGTTTAAATATAATACATTTCCTCATGATTCTAGTACTTCTTATTTAGGAGTAGTCTTGTTTTCATCATGAAAATAGGTCATTAACAAATATTCTTAGTTTTTCTTAGTTTTTCATAAGAATTAGGCTATTAGAACACACATACACACGAGCAGCAGGGAGTTAGTGCGTTAGGTAGCAGCGCTGTGTGTGACTTAGCCTATGTGCTGATTAAGGGGAACACTGTATCACAGTCCGAGGGTTGCCGTAGAATGGCAACAGGATGTCAGCGGACCAACACTCACTACCTGGTCCCTGCCTGGTTGCGGCGATTTGCGATGCTGGCCAGCTAGGAATGAACTAGCAACCAGTACAGTACAGTCCTCTCTAATCTAGCTAACATTTAGCCGTGTTATTTACTGATCCATTAGAGAGAAAGCTAGCTGGACATCGGTGTTGAAGCCTCTTTGGTCACAGAGCTCCCTCCATCTCTTGAACACCTGACTGAGGTTTACTCTTGTTTTTCCTCTTCTTTTATCACTCTCCCTTTTGTGCATCCTCGCCTCCTCAGAGAGAGGAGCTTGTTTTCTTTTGGGAAGCCGTTTTTCACTTGTCTCCAAACTTTGTCCGTCTGCCATTGTGCTCCTGACTCCTGACTATCTCATGCCCCGGCCAGTTCCTCATAAGGACCAGCTTCAGTCCCTGATTGGCTGACCAACCAGTTTGGCAATACATGACACATTTCCTGCCGTAAAGCAGATTTTTTCCGCGAAAATTTGTCCCCAGTGGCAGAAGCTTATTGCAAAGTCACTAAGTAACCTATGTAAACGCTGATAGTCTGATTTTACTGTGTATACTACCCTGTGCAACCCACATTATTTTCATAATGATATATATAGGCAAAAATGCTGTCTGTTGCTTCTTTAAAGAGCGATCTTAAGAGCGATCCTACGAAGGGCATTAAGAACGCATCTGGGAAACACTCATATCTTAGCGACCCTTCTTACCAAGGACGTTCTCAACTGTGCTCTTAAGTCTTAAGATCGCTCTTAACTGGGAAACGCGACCATTATTGGTAAATGAAATGCAATATTAAAGTGCGTTTACAAATCTAATATAGACATCGTTCTCACTATAGAACAAAAGAAGAAAAAAATGAGACAAACCTTAAAAACAACAACAACAAAAAAAAAGAGAGCACCCCACCCATCCAACGTAGGCACCCAAAACAAAATCAAAGGATCCTGCACTAAATTAACAAAAAAAGTAAAAAGTAACAAAAAATACATAAATGGCATTACCTGATAGTATCACCTTTATTGCATCCTCATACTCCTGAAGCTGAAAAATACGTTGTCTTTTGGTTAGCTATGTATTTTAGGTTATTTTCTAGCCACTGACATACTCTGCTTCTTCACCATTAAAAACTGGGCTTATAGTGTACAAATGAGTGCAGAGCAACTGCCCACAGTTTTATTACAGTAACTGTTAGTGCCTGGTTTTGTCGGTCTGGCAGCTTTCTGTGTACGTGTGTGTAAATATGTGTGTATGCTTGTGTGTGTGTGTGTGTGTGTGTGTGTGTGTGTGTGTGTGTGTGTGTGTGTGTGTGTGTGTGTGTGTGTGTGTGTGTGTGTGTGTGTTGACATGTCTGTATATTGTCTGTGATTTGGAGTACGTCTATTTTTGTATATTACACTTGGATGTGTAGGCCTAGTGATATTTAACCCCTGTATTTACAGGCACAAGCATAGATGTGTGTAGGCTGTAGTGTTTGTGTATGTCATTTGATGTATAGAACATATTGTCCATGAATGTGTGTGTGTTTATATAGTGAGTGGCAGATGTGTGTATGTGAATAAACAGATATATACTGTGATTACTTTCTGCATACATATGCTTTTAAGAGTCTATGTGTGTGTTTATACAGTACATATGTGAGAGAATGTAAGAAAATAATGTGGAGTGTGTGTGGGTGTAAGGGTGATAAGTGTGTGTGGTGTCTGCTCATGTTCAAGGTGAGGAAGAGGAGGACGGTGTCTCATCTTGTGCCTGGATGCTGCAGCACAAGCCGGGCAGACAGGTAAAGGCCATTACTCCTGGCTTGAACCACATTAGACATGGTCCAACGTGCCCTGATTATAAAGCCTAAAACTCATTCCATCTCTGCATGACCTTTGGCACTATAACAGCACAGCAGAAGGTTAAGGTCAACTTTTAAGGTTGAGGTGTTAAGCACTGTGCACTTTCTTTCTTTCTTTCTTTCTTTCTTTCTTTCTTTCTGCATTTGCACAATAAATCAATAAAAAAACACTTACCGCGCAGTTGGGTAGCAAAAGGTAGGATGAATCATTCTCTGAAGACAACAACATCCCTTTCATTTGTGTGATAAAGCACAATAATGATCACTAGAGTCCCACTCAGAGAAAACAAAGTATCATAAGTTTACCTGTGGGAATAGAGAGCTCTCTGCTCCATGCATCCACCAGGTTGTAACAGCAGCTCTGTTGCTAACAGCATGGCAGCACATATGGCCCTCTGCACTTTGGCAGATACCATACGGCTAATATACCTTACAACAACTGGCAGGGTAATAAACATTCGTCTTGAGAGAACTAACAGAACATCACCTTTGAAAAACTTTTTTAAAAAAAAGAAAAAAAAAAATTTTGCATGCTGGATTCAAACATTAAGTCAAGGTAAACTTAACTGACTCTAAGTAGATTTATCATTGGCTGTTTTTATTTTTCAAGCTGCCACCATCATCATCAATATGCATCTAAATCTCCCTGTAATTTCTAGACCTTTATGCCGACAGTTTCATGAATAGAGAGGATCCAGACTCTGGAATAAGCTCACTAATGTAAACTCGGTGTGGTTTGAAAAAAGGTTAAACTTGAATAGTCAAATCAGTTAATTGAAAAGAAAAACAAAGGAGAAGGAGATTACCATTTACTAATCTTTTGATGATCTGTAAAAATGAATTGCCCTTCTGGGACTAATAAAGTATTCTGAATCTGAATCTGAATCTGAATCTTCGATTTTAAGGCTCATTTGTACTCTTTATACTCTCTTTATGTACAAAAATACATACGTCTGTTTCAAACATTGTAAATGTCACTGCCCTCATACTTCCATGAGTCCTTTACGTTGGCATAGATACAACCAATATATGCCACGAGAGGGTGGAGTCAAAAGTCTCACACAACAACAAACAAAGCGATGGTTGAGGTCTTTATAATGTATTTACATGGAGGCAGCGCTGTAGACAGTGGTGGTATGTGTGGCAATTATATACATTTCAACATGTGGATGGAGAATTCTTCTCACTTGTATGACTGTATGATTTGTTCTGTTCCACAATTATTTAAATTTTTTTGTTGTCTCCGACGGTCGTGTCTCTGCTACGCTGCCCCCACAATTTCTGCTTGTACTGCTCCATTTCTTCTGTATCTGTAAACTTTCAGAAAATAGGCACAAATTCTAATGAAATGAATGCAGAGTATGGACAAAAGGCTCCTCCCATCTCTGTCTCCATATCTAATGTTGAGCACAAATGAACCCTCAGGCCACATCCACATTAATATGTTTTAATATTAAAACTGCGTTCTAAAACAAAAACAATCTCTGTACACATGATTGAGATTATTTCTAAAACGCTGCTAAAACAGTCTATACTAACATGTCATGGTAATATACTCAATTTTAAGTTCAAATTTTCTTTTGCAATTTAAAAGAAAGCCATTCTTTCATGTTGTTGACTGCTGTTTTGGTTTAGGCACTGTTTAAGAACCAGTACCATTTTAATGTTTGGCACCACTTTCAGAAAAAACCCAAGTGACACCAACCCTATAACCAGCATTATAGCTAAGCCGAATTTGCATACCTTTTGTGGTTTCATCATCACTTTATCATGGGCTTACTTTGTGAGACATCCTATATTCAAAACTGGTGGAAATATGGGCCGATTCATTAGATAGCACCAATGTTCTAACAATGCTGAATGGAAATGGCTCAAGAACCAGAGCTAATTTGGTAGAACTGGGGTAACTGTGATGTTTCTTGATCCATGAGGCATGCATTGGGTTTATAAGCCAGAGGTTGAGGGGGCTGCATTCGACAATTTCGCTAACTTTCTGAAAGAGCTGTCAGAAGATCACGTTTGCTACATGTACCAACTGATCAGCTGTGCCGAAGTATTGGAACTTCTTTCTCAAATCTTTCATGCAGTTTTCACACAACTACTTCTGTCACCTTTTTATATACAAACAAGTGTAACACTCCAAATGTCTTCAAGGAATGACCAAAAGTGTGCTATCGTGTCTCTCATCTCTCTATAGCAGCAATTTTTCCTTTCCCTATAAATCCCCCTTCCCAGAGGTGCCTATATGTATGTAGGTGTGCTACATCTGGTATTAGTTACCTCACACAGTAAGCAGGTTACTGTAGTGTGCTATTTGTATGTGATATAAATGAGCAAATTAAATTTTTATTGTTATGGCAGATCTGCTGATCATTACTTTTATGTCAAGTGAAGGTGATCTTTTCTGTTAGAAGGACTGATTGTATTTTCTCGTGTGGTATTTTTAGTTTATATTTGTGTGTGAGAAGTGTCTCATACGTTCCAGATGTAAGGTGTTGGAAAGAGACCACACAGAAGCTCATCTTGACCTCTGCAGGGTCACTGCTTCCATTTACTAACGCTACACACCTCCTCATATGCTGACACCACCATGAAGCCTCCAGGAATAGGTGTGCTCCACAAACCTCTTGCCACACGGTTGCTCTGTTTACGCAAAAACATGTGATTGACTTCTCCCTCCATTCTCTCTCGCCTCCACACCAAATGGGGAGCTGAAAGCAAATCTGTTTCTTGCAACTGTGTAATGGTTTCCATATGGGAGTCCTCAGCTCCAAGTCTACCACTAAGAGAGTCTGTAAACCTTTGAGGTGCACATGCAGTGGTTTCCAAAGTTCAACTATGGGAACAAGTGGGGACTATGGGACAATTATAGAGCTTTTATGGGCTGGTTCTATCCTGCTTTTTGAAAGATTATGATTTGGCAGGCGAGGGAGAGAAGATGGGTGGCTGGAATTGTTGTCAAATATTAACTTGAACACTGAAAACAAACTTCTTCACACAAAGAAAGTGCACACAGTATTAAAGATAAAAAAACATGTATAACTGTACAACTTCACACCAAACAGCTTTGATCTTCCCACTTAAAACTATTCTATATGTGTTACGGACAATGTGTTTCTGCATATATCAACGTAAACTCAGTGGTTAACACCTTTAAGAGGCTCTCAAACACGCTGGTGATGAAGAGCAACTGCTGCTGAATGGGACCTCGTGCAGGCTGGCAAATGCACCTGCAGCAAGTTAATCAGTCAGTGTCTCAGGCAGCTTATACAGACCAGCTGTGCAGCTCTGCACTCTGGAGGGTCCCCAGGAAAAACAGCACATTTCCCCTCATGCTGCAATCGGGGAGATGATAAATTGGGATCCAACAAAGGCAGCCATTCAGCCTTGCTAAAAAGCATATAACCAATTGCTTGTGGATGAGCGATGAGCAAGAATTATGCCCCACAATTTTATGTATTCCTCACTCTCCTCCTACAGCAGAATCGCCCACGTAGACGCCACATTTGCTGCTGCTCAGCTCAAAATGAACCCGACCTGAATTTAAGCTTGCCTGAACCTGGATTTTAAAGCATCTTCTCGAATAAATTTGGTGTTTTAGCAGATTGCAACTCATACATCAAGGTCATTCCATCTAATTCTCCTCATTAATTGTGTCGTGTCCTGTAGCTAATTTGTGCCTCTGTGAGGTGTTGCAACAGTAGCTATCTGTAATTAATTAGCCATTTTTATTTCTTACCACCGCTTTCAGCTGATTACACACACTGCCCAGTTGATTAAGGCACTACCTCAATTACATCACAGCAAGCGAATATCTACCAAAAGGACAATACCTGTGTATTCCACACACAGGGTCTTTCACTGTGAGGAGTGCAGCATATCAGAAGATATTTCACAGCAATTTCAAAAATGTGGGTCTTCTGTTAAAGGGATACACCGCCAATATCTCCCATTTAGTCCAATTACTTCACATGGGGAGTACTTCTGAGTTGTATATGGTTTCCTGTGGTTTTGGAGGACCTTTGTCAAGTCAGTGAAAATAACCCTGATGATGTCATAGCAAGATTATGATAGTGTACTAAAACAAAGTAAAAACTAAAACTAGGTGTGAAAGAAACATTTTAGTTAATTGACATTTAAATAAAAACTAGACTTTAGAAAGGTTAAAAACTAACTGAAATGATGTTATGTACTTAGAAAAGTAGACTAAAATAAAAATGTACAGGACATGTCTTTCATGTTAGTCTTTGTCAATTTGGTCGACACAACAAGCTTGAGAAGGCATTTGGTGCATATGTTCACTGAGACCAGGATGTCAACATGACTGTGAGTGAACTGCCTTCACAAAGAGTTGTGTTTGTATTGTGATAACATTCTGAACTTCTTAAATGCTGCTCCTGATAAATACCCCCTATATTATAATGTAACAAAAAACGAATACTGAAACTAATAAAACCAAACTAAAACTAAACATTTTTATACATTAAAACTTAACTCAATTAGCAAAGCCACTCAGGAAACCAACGGAAGCTAAACTGAATAGAAATTCAAGATAAAGACAAAGCAGGCTTTATTCACCAAGGTGCAAAGTCAGCCATGTATAAAAATATGAATATTCACTCCAGCAATGTATTGTTTTTACAACCATTGCCTGATAAACAAATGGTGTTGAGAAAATGCTAAAAAATAGAAAATAGAAATAGTTTTAACTAGTTTACTTCCTTGACCTTGACTTTTGTTGGCTATTCATTCCCATTTTTCTGTAAATTGACTTTCAATAAGTTGATATTATATTCTTTAACCTCAGTTTCATACTGTAAAAGTTTCACTTCAATTGTTAAATGCAAACATTTACATATACATATATATATATATGTATATATATATGTGTGTGTGTGTGTATGCAGGTTTCTTAAATTATGTGTCATGGCCCTTGACTTCACTAGCAAGGATCACGCCACAACAATATGAAGTTAAACATTTTAATGAATGTTCTGAGGTATGAGATGATGTTGATGGTGAGTGAATGTAGAGGGGAGGGGCAGAGATGGATGGAGGATGTCGTCAGCCAGGCTGGTCCAGAGGGTAAGCTGGATACTGGGCAGAAGGAGACTCAGTGTGGGGGTTTCGTCTCAGCGCTTTCCGCCCAAGCTGATTATGGACCCCCCTGACTGTACCTAGAATGAGACATGGGAGAGATATGCACTAGATGGAATTGGAAGGGATGAGAGGAGTAGTGGAGATGATGAAGAGACGGGGAAAGGGTGGGTGGGTTGAGAGATCAGAGACAAACAGGGCTGGATGGGTTGACCAGGTATATGTAGGCTTGTCAGGTGATTAGAGGTGTGGTTGAGGCGTGACCCTGCTCCCGAACCTAAGTTAACTAGTTAACTTCATTTCACTAACAAGGATCACGCCACAACAATATGAAGTTAAACATTTTAATGGATATTCTGATGTATGAGATGATGTTGATGGTGAGAGAATGTAGAGGGGAGGGGCAGAGATGAATGGAGGATGTCGTCAGCTGGGCTGGTCCGGAGGGTAAGCTGGATGCTGGGCAGAAGGAGACTCACTGTGGGGGTTTCATCTCAGCGTTTTCCGCCCAAGCTGATTATGGACCCCCAAAAGAGTTGGATTTTTATAAGCTCAATTGGATGTGAGCTTGACGTAGATCGTTAAGGTTGTTATGTATGTGTGTGCGGTATGCCTGAGAGGACCAGCAACCTAGGACCTGGATGGTTTGATCAGAGGTGCTCATTCTGGCTACGGAATCCAAAGAAAGCCAGCAGGAACATGGAATCGAGGGTTAAGTTGACCATCGGGGACATGTAGCCTGAATGTAGAGTGTGGATGCAGAGGCTGAGAAGGTCAGAAGTGAGTGGTAGGCGTCTAGTTGTAGGCACGGGTTCCTGTTTACGCAAGCCTTTGACTAGCATGGTGACATGTGAATGAGAGGTGGCTGGACAAGGGGAGCCAGTGACTATTATGGAAACAGTTGATTCCTGCTAGGTAGTTAGAAAGGAGCAAAGTGATGTGCTGCATTTTCTTGGCTAGAAGAGAAGCCTGAAGATAGATCTATGATTAGTCTCTTTTTGCCTGAATATTTCCGGGTTGCAACGCCAATGAGACTGATGCGGAATATAGGAAATGGGGAACTGTCAAATGGCCCTATCATGAAACCCTCTTTGACTTCCCTTAGCCAGCAGGGTGTCGATATTGTGAGGTTCTGCGAGAGCAGACTGGAGGTTATGACAGATGTGTGAAGTGTCGGGAAGTACTTCCATACCGGGATGGAAACCATGTGTGAAGCCATAGATGAGAAAATCAACAAATGGTCTTTCGGGACGATGTTGTAGAGCAGTGGCAAGAATGTTTACCTTAATGGGTGTGGCTAGGTGCCGTGCTAGTCATGCTGCATGTGTGGTAGGGTTGTGAGGGCAGGTGGTCCTGGCGTGCGCACCTCCGCAGAAGGAACAGACATAGAGGAGGCGGCAGTTCGAGAGGGAGCAGCCCAGGTGGTTGAAATTATTGCAGACCATCCTTCCTGCCTGGTAGAGGACTGGGCGCCCCCGTTTATCTACCCCCTTAGGCACACGGGCATTGACTGAGGGATGTAAGTCTGCGGGCTTAGGGATGATGAAAGGTGGGGGTGCAGCTGCTGATAATCGGTTGAAAACTGAGGTGTCGCGTGCAGAAGAAGGACGTGATCGAGGTGGTGGGGCACTGACTGTGCATGTGGTGGCAGGGTGGGAGGGAGCTCTTCACAATTTGCAGGAGAGGAATGTGCGGGCAGTGAAGATGCGGCAGTATAATTCGGAATCGAGAGTGCCCCAGTATGTTCCTTGGTTAAACCGTTGTATGTGGATAGACAAGTCGGAAAAAAGGGAGGAGGCTGTGCAGCTTGTGGTGGAGCCCTCTGGTTTGTTGTATTGGGCTCTTGACCTGCTGTGCTACTGGTGAGAGAAGATAGGGCAGCAGAGTGACCTGGGTGACGTCACGGCTGGCAACACTGGCAGTGGTTGGCCCGGGCGTCAACGCCAGAAGCACAGGAAGCGCAGTTGAAGCAGCAGCGATGGAGGCTGAATACAGCTGAAACAGTTTGGATTTGCTGTCGGTACGGTGGAAGGGGATGCCGTTCTCCCTCAGGGACCTTTGGACCTTTCTAATGTCGGGCAGTGATTGTGGACATGGAGACTGCCGGGTTGAAGGTGAAGGCGGGGTGCGAGGGTGCCGTGTTTGTAGACCGGAGGCTCCTTGCTGATGTGAGGGAGGCTGCTGATGGGTAGGAGCTGCAGAGGGATGAAGCCGGCCTCCGCGATCCCGCCTGCGGCGACCGGTGTTGTGGATCCTCGCTGAAGGTGGAGATGAGGCCCGGGTTCTACTGGGCATAGGAGAGATCTCGTTGATGGAGCTCGAGCAGCGAGATTGTTGTACGCTGACCACTGAGCGCACCCGGCTCCTGCGTGCCACTTGGCTGCGGTCCGGTTGCTGCTCCAGAGGAGGATAACCAATCTCTTGCAGTTTGTCGTACAGGTCGCTGTCGAATTCAGATGGACCAAGCTGTGCATGAAGCACTGTCTGTCTGAGGATCTGATAAGAGATCTGAGACAAACAGGGCTGGATGGGTTGACCAGGTATATGAAGGCTTGTCAGGTGATTAGAGGTGTGGTTGAGGCATGATCCTGCTCTCGAACCCAAGTTAACTAGTTAACTTCATAAAGGCATCAGCACAGATGTATATGCAGTGGAGGTGAGCCTTTCATGAGCAAGGAACATGCAACCAATCAGATACGTTTTAGAAGATTTATTGAACAATAATGATTTGGATCGATGGATGGATGGATTATTGACTGCGGTGTGGGGAGAATTGGAGGTCCGTAGTGGCGCCTGGGCATCGATGAACCCCTAGTGTCCTAGAGGACAGAAGACAGGGAGACAAAGTGAAAGAGGGTGGGAGGGAGGGATGCGAGTGCAGGAGCGAGAGACTGAGGAGAGGGTTAGTTCCGCTCATATAGTAGGCTAGAAGGCTGTGATTGGTGTGTGTTCCTGCTCCTGAAACTGCGCTTTAACAAGCTTCGTTTCACGAGCAAGGAACACGCAACCAATCAGATACGTTTTAGAAGACTTATTGAACAATAATGAATTGGATGGATGGATGGATGGATGGATGGATGGATGGATGGATGGATTATTGAGTGCGGTGTGGGGAGATTTGGAGGTCCGTAGTGGCGCCCGGGCATCGATTAACCCCCAAAAACTCCATTCAATGAAATAGTGATTGTGCGGCTCTGAGATCGCTAAGGTCTGAACAAATGTAACGGTGGTAGGTTAGCGAGGTCCAGCGATCAATGATTTGGATTAGGTATTCTGGTATGCCATTGCGGGAAGCTGAAGTGGCAGCGCCTATGCGGCCTGAGTAGTGAGTGGGAGATATGCCGGATTGTATACGTAAGTATTTGGCGGAGGTGATAGTGGAACCAGAAACGGGTGGCGACTTGGCCAGATTCGGAGAGGAAGAGAGGGTCGGAAAGCGACGAGCTGTTGGATTTCCTGTAGTTTAGATAGTTTGAGAGAGTACGGAATGGGTCCAGCGGGGATAAATTTTTGAAATAGAAAATTGGTGTAGGATGACCTGGTAGATTAGTTTTTGATTTCTTGAGGTAGAATACCATGATGTAATTGGAGTATTGAGATAAGTCTGAGATGCAAGCATGGCGGAAAGGAATGAAGTTTGATGAGGACGCAGTGAATTCTGAACATCTAAGGAAGCCGAAGAAGTGTGAATATTGCCTCGAGGGTAAGAGCGACGTGGGGAGTATTGTAACCGGAGCGAAGAGTACTAATACAGATGAGAAGTAGGTCAGTGGTAAGTGGAAGGCGACGAGGGGTTTTAGCTGGTTCTTGTCGGAAAAGGCCTTTGAAAAGAGATGTTACTTGAGGATGACTGAAGGCTGGGCTAGGGTAACCGGTGAGTAGTTTGGAGAAAAAGCTGATGCCACTGAGGTATGATTTGATTGTGTGAGTTCTAATGTTTAGAACTGAATGAGCATGGTTAATAAAGCAGACCACAGGAGTTAGACTGAATGATGGAAATGAAATGTTATGTTTATCATGGAAGTTGTGGAAATGATTCCAAGCGGTCCAGTATGATGACAAGGTTGAGGATGATAAACTATTTATGATGTGAATTTGAGAATTGATGATCAGGGGTACTAGGGATGAGTTTACAGATTGAAGGTCAGTGCAGAATATGGAGGAACTGGAGTCGGGAGAGTGTTGGAGTGTGGAGCCAAGCTTCTGAATTTCTGAAACAGAAACCGAGAGAGAGAGTCAGCGATGGCGTTAGTTTTACCAGGAACGTGGGCTGTGCTAAGTATGTATTGGTGGGTGACGGAGTGCCAGGTGAGACGACGCATGAATGGCATGATGGAAGGAGAGTTAGAGCGACCTTTGTTAATGATGTTGACTACTGCAAGGTTATCAGAGTATATGAGGATTGACGTGCAGGACCATTCGTGTCCCCAGAGAATTGCTGCGACTACTATGGGGTAGATTTCAAAGAGTGCAGAAGAAGCTACTTGGCATTAGTTTGCGAGTTCTGGGGGCCACTCTGCGGCGAACCATCTCCCATTGTAGAAAAACCGGCAGAAGGAGCTGCATCGGTGTACAGCTGGATGTCGAGGGAGTTGGTCGGGTGGTCTTCATAAAAGAAGGAGACACCATTCCAGTTTGCAAGAAGGTGGAGCCACAAACGAAGCTCAGCACGGCAAGAATGGTTCAGGGAGATGGCAGAGAGAATCGATGGGATGGAAGAAGCGATGGACAAGTGGGAGATGGATGCACGACCTTGAGGAATGATGTGCAAAGCGAAGTTGTGGTGGCCGAGGAGGGAGAGTAGTTGACGCTTAGTGCAAGAAGGGGCCTGGAGAAAGTTTGAGATGAGGAGGCATATACGATTGAGCTTCTTGGTGGGAAGAGATGCTTGAAACAGGTTTGTATCAAGTGTGATTCCCAGAAACTCAAGGGAGGTGGACGGGCCCTCAGTTTTTTCTTTTGACAGAGGAACGCCAA
This sequence comes from Epinephelus awoara, assembly GCA_035609425.1. Lineage (NCBI taxonomy): Eukaryota > Metazoa > Chordata > Actinopteri > Perciformes > Serranidae > Epinephelus > Epinephelus awoara. Next base: position 2,095,824 of record CM069307.1, read on the forward strand.
GGTCAGAAAACACTGAGGATAAAGTGGCCAGACCTGATGCGGGTGGTGAAGAGGGAGGGGTGATGAGGAGAAAATCATCCAGAAGATGGACGAGGAACGGGATGCAGTGGTTGTTGGACAGTATCCAGCAGAGGGCTTCGGACAAGGTGTCGAACAGCTTTGGACTGCTTTTGCAACCAAAAGTAAGTCGCACTGCAAAGTAATAGCTACCTTGCCAGCAAACGCCAAAGAACCGCCAGAAGTCTGGGTGAATGGGGAGTACCTTTAATGTGCTGACAATGTAAGCTTTTGAGAGCCATGATCCGTTGCCAGCAAGTTTGATGAGGGATATGGTGTGGTTAATAGAGGCATAATGAATGGAATAGTCCTCGCTAGGAATGAGACTGTTGACGCTTGCAACATGGCTACCGTGCGGTGCCGAGAGATCAATAATGACTATCTTCTTTCCTGAATATTTTCTGGTGGCGATGCCGAGCGGGCTTATTCGGAAAGTAGGAAAAGGGGGTTGAGCAAAAGGGCAGATCATGAAGCCTTGTTCAACTTCAGCAGCGAGTAATCGGTCGACGGATTCAGGATTGTTAATGGCTGACTGTAGGTTTTTGCAAGTAAAGGAGACAGACAGCTCCACTGCAATGCCGGGGTGGTGAGGAACTCTACAAAAGTAGGATCGGGGTGGTTACGGAGTGCGGCCCTCAGTGCTGAAACATTTACTGGCGTAGAGGGGTGCTTACCTATCCTCTGGGATGTAGGGTTATGTGGGCATGCGGGCCAGGCGTGGCCAGTGCCACAGAAAGAGCAGGCATGGAGGTAACGACATTGTTGTTGTTAAAGTTGTTGCAGATGGTACGGCCACCTTGCTGCAAGATGGGCCATCCTCTTTTATCCACTCCGCTGGGGTTGAGGGAAAAACTAGAGGCAGAAGGAGCAGGTTTGGGAATAAGTGCGACCGGAGGGGCGGTGGGTGCCACAGGGGAGGGAGCAGGAGTCCTATAGGCGATACGTGGTTGAGTGAACTTGGTGGGGACCGAGCAGGAAGATGTTGGATGGGAAGGTGCACCGCACAAGGGACAAGGTAGCGAAGATGCGACAATAAGTCTCTGAGTCAAGGGTGCCCCAGTAAGTGCTCTCATTAAACTGATTTAGGCGAGCTGCAGCTTCATAAGCGAAGTGAATGTGGTATTGGTAGAAGCCAGAACCACCAAAACGGAGTGCCAAGTTGAGAACCCTAGAACAAGAGGACATCTGTTTTTTACAATGGGGGAACCTTTCTGTGTCGTTGAGGTCTCTGTTGACAGGAGGTTGGTGGAGGGAAGGAAGGAGTAGAATAGCTAGATCAATGTAATTACCGTCTAGTATCTGCTTGCGGATGTTGGTGGGAACGGGAGAAGGGTGGGAAACAAGAGAAGCGGGGTGACGCACTGCTGGATTAGCTGTGGATAAAGTGAAGTTAGCATTAACTATGGACGGTTGAGAAAGTGGTAGGGTGGGGCGGACTTGTAAGTCGGTGCCGGGGACGACAGGTGGTGGAAGATGCTGCAAATAGAAGTGAGCAGCCTGGGAACCTGGCAGCCCAGTGCCATTAGCTCCGGCCAAAGCAGATGGCCATTGTGCTGAGGAAAAGGCTACGGGGGGCACAGGCATCCCGGTGCCTGATACCCCATAACGAGTGGGATTGTGGCCGGCGGAGGTTTCGGGCATCCCGGTGCCTGATACCCCGTAACGAGTGGGATTGTGGCCGGTGGAGGTTTCAGGCATCCCGGTGCCTGAAACCCCATAACGAGTGGGATTGTGACCGGCAGATATTTCCAGCAACCCGGTGCCGTGTGAATCTGCTGCGTGCATGAGCTGAAATGATGATGCTCCTCCATTGGGGAACATGGAGGAGATACAGTAATTGCAGGCAGCTGCATCATGCACCCCAGGAAACACAGACTGAGGGTTTGGCTGTGAATTAGGCCTGGAGGCAGCAGGTAATCTGCCACCATGCCTGTGGAAAGAAGAAGTTAGAGGTGGGCTTTTATTTTGGCAGGTGGAGGCCCTCTTCCGGTTCCGGTGGACCGTCTTGGTACGGCTGGTTGTGCATTGCGTCGATAATGTGGCAAGTTATCAAGTCAGCAAAAAGTTGGAATAGAATGCTGTAGGACTGCATTCTGGTTGAGGAATTTCCCTCAGCATGCAGTAGAAAGACTCAGTACTTTACTTTTTATTGAATCGTAGTCCTGGCCCAGGCTGGATCTAACATATGAGATACACGCTACGGACTACAGCTTATGTCTTTAGGCAGAACCATCTCATCAAACATGTGAGGAATTAACATCCGTGTCAACATTTTGTGCTTTAGAACTCTTAGCATTTAACATGATAGCTTAACAGTAATTGTAGACTGAAATATTCGTTTATATGTCCTTTGCAACCCTGTCTGTCATTAAAAAGTATCCAACAGGAAAAAATGTCTTCCTTTTGAATAGATGAGGTTGTGAAAACTGTATCTCACAACTGTGACAAATAAATGCTAATATCAGGGCATTGAAACTCTTTGTAAACATGCAATAGCAGGGGCATCTCTAAGATTTGAGGATGTCAGGGGCTTGTCAGGGTCCGTGGGGATCCTCCCTCAGGATTTTTTTTTTTTTTTTTTAATGAACAAGCTTTATTTTGATGCTTTTTATGCACTCTGGTATCTTATTTACCCTTAACCTTTCTTTTTATTTGATTTTCCCAGATTAATGACTTATTAATTAACTTATATTGTTAAAAAATATTAGTAGTTGTTAGTACTTAATATTGAGTAGAAATGGAATACTTTCCAACTGCTATCATTAAAATTCAGACAATTTTGGTGTATATGTACTCGAGTATTTCCATTTTATGCTAGTTTATACTCCTCTACATCTCAGAGGGAACTATTGTACTTTTTACTCCACTACATTTATTTGTCTGCTTAAGTTACTTTTACGATTTAGATTATTAATGCAAAGTATAATCAACAAAAAAATGATGATGTACAATTAGAGATTAAACTACCCAGAACTATATAAAGCATGTGATCACAAAAAAATGAGGTTCTTGAATGACACAGACGACCAACAACTTGTGTTTTTGATCAACAATATCATAATATTTTTGAGGACTCAAATACATGAACGAAATAACACATTAATAGACTTGGGGCTTTTTTAGATTATTAGGCTTATTCTTACGTTTTTGAAAAAAAAATATATACAGCCTGTTTAGGTCCAGGGCTATTCATAAAACATTCAGGGCTGAAGCCTCAGATGCCTAGGCCTAACAACACCACTGGTATATTGAAATGCAGGCAAAAACAAGTAGCTCCTTGCAAAAGAGGAAAACAATAACAAAACCGCACTTGTTTCTGGAAATTAATTTTATATGATATTCCAGTATGCAGATGATATAATATGGTATAATCAATAAACAGAGATCATTCTGTTGCTTTACTTGTCATTTCTCATTTTAATGAAAAAAAAAAAACCCTGGGCCGGACGACTCATCCTCTTTTCTCTATTACACATACACAGACATGTAAGAGCACACACACACACACACACACACACACACACACACACACACACACACACACACACACACACACGCACACGCACGTATGCACACTCTTCACGCCTGCCAGAATACATTGGCATCCAGAAATATTGCCAATGACATCATGACATCCATCTGACTAACAATGAAACCTATGATCTATACTGTGCCTGTCAATTCAGCACTGTTTAACTGCAGTCACTGTATGACATAAAAAACTCAGCAACTGTGTCTCTCCGGTTTTTACTGCATTTCATCTGCTTGCACAAACTCCATAGCTGTACACGTTGGATGCCTGTTGTGGATGTATCAACCAGCAATGATGATGATTTTAACTGTGAATACTCATTGTACACCAACGACGCACTTGTTAACTTCAGCTCCCTCAATTAAATGTACAGGTTCAGACACACATGTGATCCATTTCTCTCTTACACACACACACACACACACACACACACACACACACACACACACACACACACACACACATACACACAGAATTCCATAGGGACCACACATGACGCTTGCTGGTGTTAAAGCTGTTAGGCACGGTCTGTGCTGAGCACCATTCCCAAAATGCCTCCCAGTTGTAACTTGAACTCTTTGAGGAACACATGGGATGAGCACAGCCACTGCAGGTCTCCATCTCTCTCTCTGTCTGAGTCTCTGCCTCTCTGTACTTTATACACCATCAGACTCACTGAAGACATCAACACCTTACCTTACCATAGACCCTACCCAATCAATTGCATATTAGTGAAGCTCAATCTAATGCTGTGACAATCTTCCTCAAACCACTGTCAGTAGCCTCAGGCCCCTCTAGCCCAGGGCAGGTTGAAGCAGCCCGGTAGCCTCTTACCTTCATATCGAACAATTCTGCGACACATGATGTGTTCATTGGAACTATTTGCTTACAGTGCAAGTATTGTGCTCTTCACATAGACATATAAAAACCTGGGTGTGCATGGGCATGTAATTTGTCTGATTTTTCACAGTAGAAACCAGAGTTCAAGTTCTCAGACCACATGCTCATGTTGGGAAATCCTAGCAATACTTAGCTGCCATGCACAGGCAGTGTGGGAATAAATCGTTGTTTCAGTGTTGGCATTGAAAGTTATAAAATGTCAGCAGTGAACATAATGTTGAGTTTTGCAATATCTTTCCATTTTGATGTGTCTTTCCCAGAATAATGACCACAGACTTCCCTGACCTTGAAGCAGTCCCTCCAGGATTTCACAGAGTGTAATGGCCTAATAGGGCAGCTTTTTGGAGAAAATAATAATACTTGCAATGCATGTTGTGATGTTTTTAGGCGGTGTTTTGCATGGAAATTACAGGAGCAAATGAAAATTGAAAAAAAAAAAAAAACAAGTTGTGATTTTGTATGTGTGTATATGTTAAAAGAATCAAATGCTACTTACTCCAGGGAGAATACAACCAGAGTTTTGAATTTGTGATTTATATTACACTAACCTGCATATTTAATTTAACCCACCTTGATTCTTTCAGCACTTGGATGCAGCAGCCTCTGTCATGGTGATTTCTCTTATCTGCTGTCCACACATTTCATTTTTTGTTTTGTTTGTGTTCCACCACAACGTTGCACATGAAGCTAAACAGTTTACTCCTGCTTCTGTGCAGAACATCAGGGAACTGCCTTGCACGGCCTTAAGCAGTTATTTTTGTTGGTCTGTTTGTGTCCTACATGTCTGCATCATCACAACCTGAAACAAGAAAGTGAGTTTGGTGACATTAAACTATGACTGGCGAACTCACAGCAAACTATGATGATTGGTCAACTTTATGGAAAAGTTGCATTGATTGGACAAACTTGCAAGGTCTTTATGAGGAGGGGATTATTTGTTCCTGAGGGCCTGTTAAAAGGACAGTATAAACATTGAAGTTGACACCAACACAGTGAGCAGGAGGAGGCTTAAAAGCTCTATTGAACTGAGAGGAACTGCAGATTAGTGGTGATAATCCCTCTATGAGGGACCCCGTTTACCTTTTTAAAGAAATATAACATACAGCTGTCAAACAATTCATTTTTGAAATCACAGTTAATAGCTGAATTTTGATATTTTAATTACTTTTTATAACGTGTTTAAAATCCCATTATTTTGCATTTCAAAACAGTTTTGAAGTCCCTATTGACAAGGTGAGGCAATTCTAACGAGACTGCTTTTATTCTAAACCTCTCTCAGGGCTTCACTGAATAATAGTCATTTGAGTATTGTGTGTTTGTGTGTGTGTATTTTCGTGTAAAACATTGTCATTGACGTTTCTGATAGCAATCCTGTGTCCTGCCTTCTGTTGCTCAGTAATAACTGCAGTGGTAGTACTGTCCATCTCTCCTCCACTGTAAACACTATGTAACCTTTTATCAGGCAAGAATATGATAAGATTCAATATCACAACACAGTGTGAGTCTATTATTGCCCAGAGGAGGTGCACACAAACTCCTACAACAGTATTTTCATTTCATGCAGAGAAGTCCTTGCCTCGATTATCTATCTCTGACACCTCTATAAATGTCTGCACTGCTGTGGCAATGAAAAAACCTCCCCCAAGTCACTCATACATATTTATGGGGCATATGGTACACAAAGGAGGGTTTTCACACAAGTAAAAAAAATGATCTGTGTGAAGACAAATACAACTATTTAGGATCATATACATAATAGGCAAAGCAGACTCAACATGAATTCAAATTCAAGCTTGCTTCTAGAATTTATTCAAATGCTGCATTGAATTTAAATTCAGTGTAACTGTAACTTTAAATTGATTCCATTTCTTATATTTCTACATCAATGTTGATGTGTGTTTGTTTATGAAGGCTTATATTTGCCGTTCAATTCTTCAATAACATACAGTAAAACATCTTCAGGCAAACACAAATAAATAGATAAATAAATAACTTAAGAGACATTGTAAATTCTGTGCTTTTACAACCTAATTTCAGGAGCATATTATAGTAAACCAGAGTCATGAAAAGACCTTGGCTATTGCCTCATTAAAAGTCTCATGGCTCTGATATGATAAGAAACAGATTTCCTCATATGGTTTTTATTAAATAACATTGGGATTTTTCCATCTCTTTCATCATGTTTAGATATGAATTCCTGCTGTACATTCTAATATTTAAGCTTGGGCAGAAACCGTTGTCCTTTAGCCACACACACGGCACTGCTGCCATTTTCTTTAACAATCTTGCCAATGCTGTCACTTTTATTACTTCTTTAACCTTTCATAATGGACGCCCAGAGAAGAGGAGGAGACAGTTTTACTGCACTGCTCGGAAAATAAATACAATGCTGGTGTGTTTTGGTGTGCTTCATATCTTGTGGATTGAAGTGGGAGTGTATTTTGGATGATGGGATGGTACCTCAAGTAATTAGAAATTGTACATCAGTGATATGATGTAGTGCAACATGTTTCTGTTATACTAAAAATGATGCACCTCTTAAGAACATATTCAAGAGACTATATTTTTTTGAGAGATTGAAAGAAAAACTTGTCACTGCAGGGACATTTCTGTTGTGACATTTATCTACCATCACAAACATGAGAAATCCGGTTTTGTTAAATGGTTTGCAACCAGTACCACCAAAGCAACTCTCACATGTGACTTTATTCCAAAACTGAATCAGAAACACATCAGGCAGACAGTGGGTTTCGGGTGACACTCACCTACCTGCTGGCTAGAATCAAAATGGCGTTGCCTCAGCAGGGGATGTCCGGCTCAGCCTTTTGAATGGCGGTTCGGTTAAAGAATGGTGGAATCAAACCATGTAACACCAGACTTCTTGAAACGCTCTCATCTGAGGATGAGCTAATCCTGTTTGCATGGTTCGTCTGGGAGGAAATGGGGGCAAAGAGGAGGTGGGTCGCTGGGGAGCGTTACTACCCCAAAACAGCAGTGTGTCTTTGCATCGGGGTCCAACCAGTGTGTCTTTGTGGAGACTGATACAATCAGTGATATCTGAAGGCTGAAGCAGCTTCTATCCTAAATCATGTGTATCCTTAAATTGGCTTATTTTTTCCTTTTCCTCCTGTATCAAAACCTCTGGAGAGGCTTTTACACAATATTGGGTGCTAAAACTCTCAATGAAAAACAGACCAATTAAAATAATTTTACTGTTGTCAGGTGTTAAAACGCAGACTGTCAGTCAGACAGATGGACACTCACCCACACACGTTTATGTAAAAACATCTACTAGATATTCCATGTATGATTTACACAGCTTAGGGACACACACAAACAGCCTGTGTTTAGCAGCAGTGTGGGAGGCCTGTAGGCTACATCTCAAAGCCACTTTTGTTACTTACCCATGATAAAACAACGCCGGCCATTTGTGCCACAACTGCTCTGCTGGCCCTCACAGCTTACTTGTTGACAAGCTGGTAGACAGAGAGAGACATGTGGAATTTTAGTCTGCCTCCTCCTGCACCATCCACCAATGCCAGCCACACTCTGTGTGTGTGTGTGTGTGTGTGTGTGTGTGTGTGTGTGCGTGCGTGCGTGTGTGTGTGTGTGTGTGTGTGTGTGTGTGTGTGTGTGTGTGTGTGTGTGTGTGCCTGTGTATGTGTATGTGTATGTGGGGGAACACATGCATACAAGTCTTTGTACATAGAGCTTTTGCTTGTATGTTTGTGTATCTGATCACCTTCCTGCCTGTGTGTCCATGCATGTGTGCTGCTGAGGATCAAAGAGCAAGTACGGATGAGTTAGTGGGGTGAACAGAGAGGTTTTCTGGGTGTCCTCAACGTGACACCAGACTGAACTCAGGTCAGACCCGGAGGCGATCAGCAGAAATCAGACAGTGTCTCCTTATGATGTGGTACACTGTATGCTGGAGAGATCAGTGCTTCGCAGTTTGTCTGCAGATGTCCCACTGCCTGAACCTATTCTCATGAATATGTTCCATTTTTGAGCAGCATGGAATTAAAACAAATAAGCTAGGATATCTTTCATAAAACAGTTTGACCACTAGATATCAACACAACTTTCAGATAAATATTTAGTTGGATCAACTTGAGTTTTTAAACGTCAAAGCAAATCATTTTGATTGTACTAAACTAATTGGGTTTGCCAGATTATAAAATGACACTTGGCAGATTGACTTAAAGCCTTTGGAAACACAGCTTGAAATAGTAAAAATGCATATATTACATCAAAGTCGAGTGTCTCATTAATCATCCACAAAAGTCTGAGTGAAAATAACCATTCATAACTACTAGAAAACCTGGTTTAAAAACAGCTCATTTTGCTGTTTAGACCACTTGCCAGGACAGAGTGGGCGTGGCAGATAACACTCTGATTGACATCTCCCTGGCTCACCAATGGCTGCCACAAATTTAATCCAGCCTTACATGTTTGAGCCCTCTGATGATTCAGAGGACGGAGCAGAAGCCCTGCCAGCTGAAAATGATTCCTTTCAGGTGGTCACTGAATGTTAAGTTTCAAAATGTTTTGTGATTCATATTAATGTTACTTCGTAGAATAGTTAGCATAACTTTTACATGCAATGTTAGCTGAGATGAATGACAACGGGAAGCTAGCGCTTTGCCTTTCTTCATTGAGATACGTTTTCATTGAAAACATAAATCTGCTCCGTTTTTCTGATAATAGTCTTTTTCATTCAGCACATCCAGTCTTAATAGATTAAATATGTCTTTACTCTGACACACACCGACCCTCAAAGCGGGAGAGACCAGTGCCGGCTGGCCGGCTGTCTGGCGTTGTGTAGAAGTATTTGCCCGCCTCGAATAATATTCCCCTCCGGCTAAAATTGTGTTGTTTCCCGCAGCATCACCTCCGTGATTGGGGATATGTTTATGTGTAGCAAAGCTAACTGCTTGGGGTTAGGGGTGAGGAAGGGTGCACATTAGGCTGTCCCCTCCCTGCAAGCCAACACCGGCACCAGGCCTGGGGGGCAAGACCTGCTGCTCACAAGCCGCCTCCTGCAGCTCCATGACCTGCAAAGGCTCGGATTGTCCGGGCTCTGGAGCCGGTCAACCTGATTCGAGTGCTGCTGGGAGCCCGCCAGAGGCAGAGCCTCCGCTGGGTCGCAGCCGAGCGGTTCAGCCAGTTTACGATCTGTAGTTTCTAAACATCAGGCTAGAAAGCTGTTTGTTGGCTCAGACTCAAAGAGACAGATTTAGCTGGAGCAGAAGGGTTTTGTTGCGCTGCCACTGGGGGGCGGGATGAGACAACTGACGCATGATTTATATTGGTTTAGAATTTATTGCGTAATAAATCTCAGAGATAACCACAGCCAAATCAAACCCAATTTCAAGAATGTAGCTACAAAAACTTAAAAAAAACCCAGATATTTCGAATTAGTATGGAAACTGATTTCTAATTGTTTTTACATTATATACATATACATTAATATTATATACATAAGACCCTAAATTACATAGTTAGAAGGCTGTTGTGGATTTGGGTTTCCAGAGGCTTTAATAATGCGAGTTCAAACTATCTTACTACCTTCGAGTTACCTTAATTTTTTTATAAACCAGTTAAACCAGTGGATTATTTTTAAGTGTTTGTCTATGAGGAAAATATATTGCCACTTAAAATAATTTAGAAATTTTGGACATTTAGGCAGTTCAAAAACCCGGACTTTACTATGATGACATGTTCAGTTCAAATGGGACACGTAGTAAGGTAAAATGGGACACGTTTGTTTGTTATTAAATGGTTAAATTCATTTATTAGTTCAGTCATGAATTCATTAAATCTTTAATGTAAACTGTGGCTATTCATGAAAAAACATTTTCTGACTTTTCTGCCATTCTTTCCCTGTTCTTTGACTGCCATGTTGTCTACAATAGACGTGCGTGCATGTAACACCGATAGCTAATTGTGGCTGACATGGACTCACTGCAACTTCTTAAATATTTGATAAAAATGCTAAAAATGTCTGTAATATTACAGGCTGGCACACAATAGCATAACTCATGATTTAATGGCATCTGGTTGCCCAAAAAATATGCTGGTTTCACTTCAGATAAATGTCCTATTTCAGCTAAAAAAAGGGTTTTGAGTGAGTACTTGATGCATTCAGGTAAAACAACCTGAATGCATCAAGTACTCACTCAAAACCCTTTCCAATAAAAAAGTAAACCATATATAAAAATATTTTGATCATAAGTCAAACATTTTATAAAATGCAGCATCCTACAACCATTTGTGTCATTATACTCATTGTTTTAGCTGCAGTACTCTGGGAACTGTGGATTTTTGAGTCTTTGCTCTACTCCTCCTAATTATATCAACCAATCGAAATGACTGTTTCATATAAAGGATATTTGTAGAAATAATGCTGTGATAGTGATTTGCTGCTGATATTTAAAGAGCCCAAGATGTAAAAGCTTATTTGTCTTATTGTCTATTTGTATTAACCTGATGGCTCAAATTACCTGACTTCATCCCAGTACACTGAAGACACTGAAAATATATGTATTTGATGCATTATTGTATGTTTGAATATGTAATTATGAGATGAAACTTAAGTTTTGACAAACTTGCACATGTGAATATAGGAGAAATTTCAGCATGACAAATAACTATTAAAATCTATGACCTAAAACTAGTGATGACAGCAGGAGTAGTATGATCTAAGTGTTTATCTGTTGATGTGAAATCTTAAACCTGATTTGATTTTTTATTAAGTTTGAATCCTATTGGTCGCACCTCAACTTTAAATTATATTGTTTGTCATTAGGTGAGAAACAATAAAAAGCAGATGTACTTAAATACTCTCTTTTGTTGGAACTGGAAAAACGTCACAGATACAACAAAAACATACAGTTCCTGCTCTGATCCTGAGTCAGCCGTGCTCTGTAAACCTAAAAGTCACTGACCCACACAGGCAGAGACCAGTCAAATCAACGCTTTTTGTTTTATTTCTCTTGAACAAATGAGTGTGGATTTTGATACTGTACATTCACACAGTTCATCAGCAGGGAAGACAGCAGCAGTGACTCTGTTTGTTACCTTCATTTGCATGTAAATTAAAGCTGCTTTGTAGCTGCAGGGCTGGCTGCGTGGCCACTGTCTGCAGTCCCTCTGCTTCACACGTTCAAACTCAGTCCACTGCTACACACACACACACACACACACACACACACACACACACACACACACACACACACACACACACACACACTCCTGTGTAATTGGTAGGGAAATGTTAATTTGTCTAATTGTGTTGAAATTTGCAACACACTCTGTGATTTCACACACATGCACACACTGTGCTTTTATTATGCAATTATGCATGCATGGAATGAAAAAGCAGGACTGAAGCATGTGAATAAATTATATAATGCTATCTCTCTGTTTCTATTGGATAATTACAGAGGCCCTGCAAAGCAAACTCTGCCTTCTCTTCCCTGCAGATCTGAGGCCAGCAGCAGAGTGAGAGAAAACAGGTAGAGGCAAAGATCCAGTCAGCCTGTCACAACATTCACCTTTGAATTTGACAAATTGATCTCAGCCTACTGTTACCCTCTTTTTTCTTTCCCTTTTTTTAAGAGAGGAGGTTATACTTTGTTTGGACTGGCTAAGAGTGATTACAGAAGAGACAAACTCTTCCCATAGGGGAACTCCGAAACTCCGAATGACAGATGACCTCCACGCTGGAGGAAATAGCCAGGTTTCATCAGGAAGATGCTCACTCGATAAGTAATTTGGTTCAAAATAATTGTACAGTGGACTGTTGTCAGCAACGCAGCTCTCAGTTTACCATCTGAACTGCTTCACATGGGGAACTATAATGTTCTATCTATCTATCTATCTATCTATCTTGGAAAATGCTAAAAGCAATTTTCAGTTAAAGTGTGAAATAAATAAGGTTTTCTTGTGTATAGGCAAATAGTTGGAGGAAGTTGGAGTGATGATTCATTTACCTCTCAAAGTAACCAGAGAGCATTTCTCTATTCCCCACATCTTTTCCTTATTGGCAGTTTAAAATCACATGAGTTCACCTCACCCTCAGTAAATAATGATCTGCCCCAAAGTAAAGATCATGTACTGAAACCTCCTCCTGTAATTTAGCTGGGTAAGAGGATGAGAGCAATACATTAATTTGATTTTAAAAAAAAAGGGATTATTTTGGAGAGAGGCTGCCTGCTTTTTTTCATTTTTGAATTTTTTTCTAACACACACAGACATGCGCACACACACACACACACACACACACACACACACACACACACACACACACACACACACACACACACACACAAACAAATAAATATTTTATATGTTTGATTTTTTTTCCTTTGGTATATCTTTGTAAACATCCTGATCCTGAAAATATTCACCATTTAAAATGCAAAGTAAGACTTTTGTTTCTTGTAAATGTGGACCAAGTTAAAAAAAATGAATGAATGATCTGGGATCTGAAGCTGTATTTAAAGGGGCATTCAGCCATTTACTGTAATGCATTTAAAACATTATTCATGTGGAGTGTTTAGTATATTAAAAAATAGGCTATGGTTTTTTTTTGTTAAAACAATCTTGTCATCCGACAAGTCACACCAAATAATAGCTAGCGAGATTGAAAGTCAAGTCAAGTCAAGATTGTGGAAATACATTTTAAAAAGGGATCAAAAACTTTGCCTAAGCATTTGTTGTGGTTTTAACTTTGAAATTAAAATCATTTTCAGAATACAGACCTGGTTTTAGGCTGTCTCATTTATTTTTGTCCATCATTACTTTGTTTAAGAGTCATTTTTGGGATGAGATGCAGGCTGCGGACATGGCCTTGACCCCGCTGAGCCGCACACACAAAGGAAGGGTTGTCTCCTACAGCTCCAACACTTCTATATTTTTGTTTAAGACCGACAGAGGGCTGGCTGATGAAATGAGTGAACACAGAGACGGAGAGGCAATTTCATGCTCTGCAACGCTTTGAACAGCGTTGATAGCGGCGCGTCTCGCAGTGTAAATTCACCTCCTTTCTAAAAGACCTATGAATATGGATTCAGTTGTCCCACTCACTTGAACCAATGAGGCCCCCCCCCCCCCCCCCCCCCCCCCCACACACACACACACACACAAATTCGTTGTCACCTACTAGAGAAAATGGGGCAGTGTGTTTCCTGAGGATTTTTTTTCTTTTTCCAATATAAAAGTGTTTATTTGGAAACATGGTTTACATAATATATTCCCCCGCTCTTCTTCCGGGGAGAAGCTAACATATAGCTGTTTGCTGTGTTTGTGTATAAATAAAGGCAATACCAGAGGAAATGAAGCACAGACGGCCCAAAATACTCCATTTGTGATTTGGTGTACAACACAGTATATGCCCTCTGTACAGGTTGCACCCCCTCTGTAAGAACTGTAGTAATCCTATTGTCACTTTCAGAGGGGTATTATACAAACACCACAGTGAAAATGTCAGAATATGATAGAAGATTCTCTCACAGAAACAATACAAACACACTTTGGCTCCAAACATCATCACAATAAAATGATAAAGATGCCATAAGCATTAGATAAAGACGTAGCTACTGTAAAATAACGAGCTTTCCCTATCACACAAACAGGAATCTATACAAATGTGATCCATAGTTCTTATTAATATGAATAATTTTAACGCTGAAGTCTTCTTTTGAATTTCGGCTGTACCTTCATGCATTAATGTGTCTTGTAGCATTATTATAGGCCATATAGACTGAGGCTGCAGGATTTTAGAGATACCGAGGTCATGATTCCAGGTACCTCAAACAAAACAAACAAAACAAAATATACAATTTATTTGCTTTGTTAATTATGAATTTATAATTTCTGTATGGTCTTAATTTTGTTTCAAAGATTATAGTGGGAAATTACAGATTTTTTTAAAATTGTGCTGATTGGCCAGAAATGGTCAAATTGAAATATTTGGCATTGAAAAATATTGAATCAGCAATTCTGATTGCAAATGCATTTTCAATTAAAAACACAAAGTCCCTTTAAATTCTTAAAATCTACAATTTCTATAATAATAATAATAATAATGACCTCAGTGTTTACAGTTCTAAGGCCCATTATATTTTTTTCTATAATATTCCTGTATCATTCCCGATGGAGACTTTCTGTGAGTCTCGTGCTCAGAAGTGATGTTTAAGTATCCGCTGTATCATCACCATATTGTTTGTTTGTGGCACTTTAAATCTCTGTAAATGCACTGTAGGATTATTACAGCTCTTAATACAGTTCTTATTGATTATTACAGGTCGTAGAAGTCAGTTGGTCCAGGGGGAAAAGAAAAAGAACCAAAAAACAAACAACAACAAAAAAACTAAAGTCTGATGGAGCCAGTGGCTGTTATCGCGATGTTTGGGTGGGTTGGCGTGGTGGTGTTTGTGGCTGTTGGAGGACGGCTGCGTGCAGCAGCAGTAGCAGCGCCGTATGGAACCAGATCAACATGAGTTGAAGGGAGGAGAAACATCCCAGAAACATCAGCCGGTGTGGGTTTATTACGGCTGAAGAGGGTGGTGGTGGAGGAGGGGTCCATTTAGTTCTCAGCTCAGAGGACACAGAAATAAGCGCAATGGGGGATGTTGCTATTTTCGTTATTGTCTTTGAAGAGGTCCAGGCTCTTTTTTCCAATAAAATCTTTGGTTTTGCGGTGGCAGGTCAGTCCAAGAATGTGCAGTCTGTTCTGCTGTGTTGTCACGTTTGAAGAGGAGGAGACAGACATGAAGAAGAGGAGATCTGTTGACAAACCGTATGAGGAAGATCTGCTCAGCTCTCGCTCTCCATCCTCGTCATTAAATTAGATATTATTTATTTACAATGTACAGTGTGTGTGTGGAGGAGAGCGGTGGACAGCGCACAGTCTTGCGTCCTGGTGCAGCCGGTCGGGCTCCTCAGTCGCTGTCCTCCTTGTCCTCCTGGATGGTGGTGGTGGAATGGTTGTACAGTCCCTGCGCCATCAGCTGCAGCGCCAGCCCGTTCTTGAAGCCGCTGGCCTTTTTGATCTTGGCTCGCTTGTTCTGAAACCAGATTTTGATCTGGGACTCATTGAGGCTGAGCTCCTGGGCCAGAGACTGCCGCCGTTGCTCCGTGATGTAGCGGTTCACCTGGAACTCCGTCTTCAGTCTCTGCAGCTGCTCGGCCGTGAAGGCCGTGCGCGGCCGCTTGTCCTCTTTGCCGCTTTTCGACTTTTTAAGTTTCCGTGTCCTTGGGCCTGCAGTAAGGGCGAAAGGACGGCACAGCGGAAATATAAATATTCAGCGCGTATTAAAAAATAACTGACAATGAAACAAAAAGGTCGAAAAAAAACAGGACTAATTTTTAAATCAACAGTCATTCGTATCAGTCTACACACACACACACACACACACACACACACACACACACACACACACACACACACACACACACGGGAATTATTATATATAGGCCTAATTTTAAAAAATAAGAAGAAGAAGAAGAAGAAAAAGACAACAGCAACAGCAACAGCCTTATTGTTGTTATTCGTTGACATTCACAAGAACATAATACTGAGTAGAAACGGTGTATTTATAATATTACCACAATATTAATATCATTATTATTGTTACTTGTTGTAATAATATAACAATAATAATAATAATAATGATAATGATAATAATAATAGCCCTATTTTTATTATTTGTCGACATTAACTATATCATCCCGATAGTACTCAGTAGTAAAAGTGTATTTGGCCTATAATATTGCCAACATGGATGTTAGTGCCATTAATATTATTCATATTATTTACTGACAGAGTAAAGTAGGCCATGTCATTTGTGTTCCATGTGCGACAGTGCAGCAGCAGCGGCAGCAGCAGCGGCAGCAGCAGTCAGTGATGCTGCAGGCTGTGAACTCCAGCCCGTCAACACACGCGTTATTACTACCTTATTATCACTGCATGGATGAATACAGCACAATGTTCAGCACTTATTGATACCGCTACGCGAATATTGCATTATGTTTGAGGAGTGTAATCACGCAAGTCAAAATTCGGTGTGTACTTTAATATTGAACACACAAAGGAGCCGTAAAGTGGAAAAACTCGAACAGAATTTAAGGCGCAAACCCTCCACACACACATCACTGCATTGTCTTACAGACTTATTTAAAGTTAGAAAAAACACAAAAAATAATGCGAATTATAAAAACTGAAATTTAGAGATCAGCCAGGCTGAACGGAGATAAATTAATAAATAGGCTACATCACACAGACTGACTAGTCAAATAATGCGCAGTAGTTGTGCACACCGGCCCCCCAGAAATCATCCAAAAAATAGTTTCCTTTAATGTAAGATCATATCTGGATATTAGAATAAAATATGTTGACTACCTGTTTACAGTTGAATACTGAGTGTGTTGTTTATTATATTTATTTTTAGGCTATCAACAAAATCTGTATTAATTAATTCAAATGTTCGGCCTCTATTTCTCATGCAAATTAATAATGCGCCAAAATGAAATACATCCGATTAATTAGCAGGCACGTGTATTCTAGCACAATAATAGCAGCTAGAAAAGCCAGCTATAGGGTAGGCCTATATAAATTGTTTTCTTTTCTTTTTTTTCTTTTTTTTTTTTTGTAGAAGAAAGTCTCTGTGTATTTTACACACAGCCTACCGGCTGTCTTTGTGTTTTGGTGATTTGCTGAAGTCAGACTAAAATCAAACAGGCGGTTAATGAATTCAAAATGTCTCCTGCGGCAGGGAGGGCTGATAGCCATTATTTAGCTACATCTAATTCCATTGTGTTTTATTCCGCCAGCAGCTCATATCTTCACCTCAGCCGGCTCGGAATTGGACAACAGGTTACACACATTATCACGCAGCCATCACAGAGGAAATTACTTTATATCGATACAAAGTGTCTGCTGTAGATCTGTACATCAAGTCCTTGAACCAAAACACGTGTCACACACAGCCAAAAGCTGCGGGGCTGGTGCCTCTATTATCTGTACAATCATAATCCTAAAGGATCGATGCTGGCCAATTTATGGAAATGTAACATGACACAATGTGTCTAAAAGAGAGTAAAATAGTTCAGTAAATCAGATGAACACGTGCTTGACTCAGCCTGCAGGATATTGTTCTAAATCTCAATTGCACGTGTTCATCTGTTTATATATATATATCTAGTTGTTAGTTTTTCCCTTTACATACATAATGTGTTGTAAATACACGGATGCAGCTACAGAGACACGTTAGAAAAGAACAGAAATTTATGAAGGGCGGAAAACAACAGACGTTTATGTTGTTTTCACTCTGCAAATTTCTGCACAACACATGCTGTTGTATCGTTGTCGTCGTTGTTGTTGTTGTTGTTGTTGTTGTTGTTTTCTTAATGGTTAATTAGGACTCATTTTCGAAATACTGTGTTGAATTTTCACTGAAACGCGTTGGTCTCAACAAGCTTCAATAAACTCAAGGTCAAATCAAAATGGAAATTATGAACTATATAATTTTTAGTTTGCATGAAATTCTCGTTGATAAGAATGATGGAGCCTGCGATATATTTAATGTCTAATAAATGTACTATTGTGCTAAACGACAGACCTCTTTGGGGATTTAAATAATGAAATGATTTGGAAAGAAACCATTCTACTAAATGAAAATAAAGATTAACTCTGACAACATAACCAAATGTTTTAAACACTTTCCAGGAAACGCCGTATGTTGGCCTACAAGTTGGATATTAAGATGAAGTAAATACATAAATAAAAAAAGGTTATAAAGATATATGATATTGATAAAAAATAAGACTGGGTCAGTTTGTGGTATTAAGAAATTTTAAAGCATTTTCTCGCGCTTTACTTTTGTAAAAAGTATCTTGATTTGTCGGATTAAAATGACTCCATGTAGAAATGTATCTTGTTTTGTGTCAGATTCAAACTTCTGTGATATTCCTCCATTCTAAAACGATCAGATTTGTTTTACTTCATGAAACTATTGTCTTACCAGATGAGGGCCTGTCCGAGTACCGGGTACAGTAGACCCAGGCAGGCCAGAGAAGCGGCTGGCTCTCCGGTGTGGGCGCCCCTGTGCCGTTCAGCACCACCAGCGAGGAGGACGTGTTCTCCCCAGCCCCGCCGCCAGTTCTGTCCTCGGCTTTCAAGCCGCTGCTCCCGGTGGAGGCGGCTTCAGTTCCTCCGCCGCTGCTGTTACTCGTTTTAGGACTCACCAAAGAGGTAGAGGAGGCGGAAGACGAAGTGCTGTCACTGCTGCAATTGGAATCCTGGCACGGCGTCCCGGGAAGGCTCGGCCTGCTGACCGCCGGGTGGACGCGTTCCCGGCCGGAGGTCTGCGCCCTCTCCCGCGGGCCCAGGCCGTGCTCCTTCTTGCAGCCGAAGTCCGGGCGCAAAATATTGTCGATGAAAAAGTTGGTGGTTCTGTGGGCCTGCTGGGCGACCTGCAGCGGCAGTATAGGTGGCGAAGGCAGGCTGTGAGCCGGGGAGACGCTCTCTCCCTCGCTGCTGTCTGTGCCGTTCAGATCCCGCTGCTCCTCCATCGCTGCTTCTCGGAAGAACGTAGCTCGTGTTCTCTCAATCCACTTCCACTTTGTGGGCCTGTGTTGTATCCAAAATATGAAAACAGGAAGCACTAAAACATAGTTATTTTCTCACCGAAATATTGCTGGCTGCAGTAATTATTCGCAAACTGTGGACATCCTGCTTGCGTAAAGGCGCTCCTGCGCGTCATGGTCGGTAACTTAAGACTGGCTATGGTTGTTATTGCGCACTGCTCTCACACACCCAGAGCTTTTCACCGCTGCATGACAGTCGGATCTTCACAAAGTCCTCACATCTCACACACACACACACACACACACACACACACACACACACACACACACACACACACACACACACACACACACACACACACCAGAGATTCACGAATAATATCCAAAGCGCAGCGGGCCAATCACCGACCGGGACACTTTTGGACAAGGGGTGGCGACGTCCAATAATGTCAGGCGTCTCTGAGCCAAGAGGGGAGCCGTGGAGCAGCGAGCAGACTTCACACAGAAACCAAACAAGAGATTATCACTGCTCCGCGCCCTCAGCCTTGTTACAGTGTATCTGTTACATCTTATACAGCTGAGGGATAGCAGGAGAAGAATCACACACACACACACACACACACACACACACACACACACACACACACACACACACACACACACACACACACACACACACACAAAACACCCCGTCCTCGTTAACTGTTTATTGTTGTTGTTTGTTTGATGAAATCCAACTGCTCACCTCCATGCATTTGAATGTTAACTGGAGAGACACTGTGATACACTTGCATGCGAAACAAGATTTTGCTTTGATTCTCGAATTTTCTTGTGAAATGACTTACCATTAATATGCGTCTGGCATCCAAACATCTCGCGGATAGGAGCTTTTATGTAGCCCACAGTGTACACTTGTTGTACAGGGCATTTTAGCTTATCGCTCACACACAAGCACGCGCACAGACAACACAACACACAGTCACCATGAAGTACAGGCCTTCAGGAACCAGGACCAAACCATCACCGTGTGTTTTCTTTTAGCCAAACGAAACTGTATACCACATATTTGCTCATATGTCCATTTAACATCCATACATTTCCAGGTTTGATACACACCCCACTCTCCCCTGGTTTCTCCTCCTTTCTGAGGTACAGCCTCCATTGTCAGCCGGTATTGTCTTCAAGGCCGAGCTCCGGAAAAGCGCGCTCTTATCTCTCAGTGAGAGAGAGAAGCAGCGGTGGATAATTTATAGGTTTTAATTACTCTGTATCCCGCCTGATCAGCCGGACCTTCATCACCTGGCTGCCGGAGGAGAGCGGCTCAAAGCCTCTGTCACCATCACCGCGCCAAACACTTCATCAAAGTACACGCTAAGTGGGCCGATAGAATAATAAATGCAACATAATAGACAGGCGCGCTGCAGAAGAGCCTTTTCAAGGTGTTAATAGAAAAGTCGCTGTGCGCCTGGAATACAGAGGGCTGCAACTTAATTGGTGTAATTCACATTAAGGCTTTTGTGCTTCATTTTTCTTAATTTTTTTATGTGAGGCTGGAGGCCTGAGTGAGTGCGCCTCTTACACCAAGAACTGAAAAGTACCTCTGGCGTCTCTACAGAGAATTTCACTATCGTTTTTAATAACAATCGATTTTTATCGGGCATTCATCGATTGAAACTTTTAAATCACCTTAAGCATTCCTTCATAACAATATTACACTCACAATAATTCTACAACATCCCTCCAGAGTCAATGTGTCTGTGATTCATTTTATTTTATTTCATTTATCATACTGTTTTTTTTCTTATTGTTTCTACGTTAGTTTGAATTAGCAGGCTTTTTGTTTGTTTGTTTTTTATGTGCACCAGACACAATGAACTATACTCTGTTTTATGAATGATATGGAAAATTATATTGTTTCTGTGTTACTTAACACGATATACCTTTTGTGTTTTAGAATAACACATGTATATATGTGTGTGTGTGTGTATATATATATATATATATATATATATACATATATGCACATAATAATAATTAAAGGACCATAAGCCGCCGAAACAACACATATCAACACACTATCAGGTCTGTTTAAGAGGAGCTTTTTCCTTCGCTGCTTTTACTTCCAACAACGTGCATAAAGCTGCTGGGATTAACCCACCTTGCAGGCCACACACACACACACACACACACACACACACACACACACACACACACACACACACACACACACACACACACACACAGTGTGAGGTGAGGCTAATATGAGCTGTTTCTGGATGAAGATTAGTTGATTTTGATTTTGTCGGTCAGCTCCTCTAATGGAAGGGTTGAGATTTAGAGAGTGTTTCTGATCAGCTCAGTTCGCCATTTCCACAAAGATTACGATTTTTTCTAAGATTATCTTTGGTGTCACTACAGGGAGGATGCGGCAGCAAGCATACAAATCAATGGATTAAAATGTAGTCTGGAAATAATATCAATTATTCCGTTAAAATAAATGCAATACACAGACGCTCGAGATAAGGTTTTTTCGTTGAATGGTGTAATTTATAGCTAGGTTATTAGAGATATTAGGACAGGGATATAGTCCCAAGAAAGAAAATAACTAAATAAAATCCACACTTTACACGTTTTACACGTAAAATCGTTTGATCATTATGACAGAAATGTTACAGCTGTAACGAATTTGAATTGAATAATGTCTGCATAAATAAATACGCCTATGACTACAGTGACAACAACAATAATGGTATGATAATAATAATAGCCTAATAATAATAATAATAATAATAATAATTGTATAGATAAGCGCAGCTTTTCCAGCAATGGGGGAAACTTTCAGTAAATCTTTTTTAAAAACACGAAAGTATTATTAAACGCACCAAACTCCGAACTGAACCGTTCTTCTGTGCTCACCTTTAAAACGCCAAAGGGGAGGCATTACTGTGAGATGCTGGAGTTTGTCACACATTGACTGAGTTTAACAGGTCTGCCTCCTGAAGCTGCTGGTCGGACAGTCTGAACCCTCCCTGAAGACAGCTTTAAAGGAGCAGTCCGGTATGAACAAAGATCACAGCACCAGTCTGAACGCTGCAGGTAACTGGCAGTTTGTAAAGGGAGTTGTCTCGATTTTAAGATGTTTCAGCCTGATTTAACATGCTTTGGTTCGGAAACTGACACTAGAAGTACAGTAGAGCCAACCATACATGCAGTTTGTAGAGGAGGTCTCTGTTTAAAGATACACCCAGTAGTATAACTTTGGTGGAGTCTGTTCTTACAGCACAGTCTGCGCTGTTTGATTTACTTTAGCAGTATAACGATGAAAACGGCTGAAAGTGAAATGGAAAACGAAACACGAAATAATGAAAATTGAAATATATTTCCGAAACATTTAGCAACCTTGCCAGAGATGACTGACTCATAATTACGAAATCCACGCTGTAAAATATTTAGGCGATAACCTGGTGACAAATAAACACCTGTAGGCCTACTGTGACTGCAGCTGGAAATTGTGATATTGAGGATCCTCCGAAGGACCTGGCGACGCTGCATCTACTGTTCACTCAGTGTTAACATCACACAGTGCCTCACAATGCAAATACTTGGTGAGCACACAGTGAGAGAAAATTGTATCAGAGCGACATCTAGTGGTCGATGGAGTACCGTGTGTAAAATAGGCTAAATAACCCACAAAAATTGTATCAGAATCAACCTACATGGCCAAGTATGGTGACACATGAAAGAAATTTGACTCCACGACTCAGTGGCTCTAAAGGCAATGCTAACAACACATTTACAGGATGATACAGAGCTGACATTGGGCGAGAGGCAGGGTGCACCCTGGACAGGTCCAAACCATTACAGGGCTGACAGATTGAGACAAACAACCAGTCACACTCTCATTCACACCTACGACCAATTCAGAGTGTTTGGACTGTGGAGTGTTTGGACTGTTTTGGACTCCACTACTTGGAGAAAACCTACGCTTACACGGGAAGAACAAGCAAACTCCACATAGAAGGGCTCCCCTATCCCGTGGTTCGAACCCCCCACCCTGGGTTCAAACCAGCAACACCAGTCATCTAAGTGGCACGTGCCACCGCCTGGATGATTTTGCACACCTAATATTGATGCATGTGTGAAGGCTAAGAGGTATCAGGTTTCAGAAGCAAGTTAAACAGTGAGTAACCTACTCTATGTAAAATGCTGCTTCAGAGTCTTTTCACCCTGACCAGAATACATCTCTCTGGAGATGTACTGTACTTCTTCTGTTGTTTGTTATAGGCTAGTTTTGTTGCTTTTCCGTACTGCTTGTGTTGTATTGTACTGTTCTGTTGGTGTTATTGTTTCATTACTATATTGTAAAGTGACCTTGGGTTTCTTGAAAGGCGCTATATAAATTAAAGTTATTATTATTACTATTATCATTATTATTATTATTATTATCATTACTGGTCTGGCCCACTTGAGTTTAAATTGGGCTGTATGTGGCCCATGAACCAAAATTAGTTTGACACCGATGTTATAGACAGATAGGAGCTTGGCCACATTCATGGATAATTTTTCCAGATAAGAATGGTGATGGCTTTAACATGAGTCTGGATTTTTAGGTTTTTCAAAACTGTCTTAAAATCCACCTGGAACTGTGTAATCCTTAAACCCAAACTTGTAAATGTGCATCATATTGACAGCCGGATTATGACCCAGGCTTCAGGGTGAAGCCCTGTATTTTTGCTCAGTGTCTATGTTTATTCGTGTATAAGAATATAAGCATGTATATGTATAACTCTGTTAATTATGAGAATTTCACCAACAGATCACGATACAATGTTGATTCAAGGTGATTTCATCAGGAACATATCAATCCTTAAACTGCATTTCAAGAACCAAATTAGCTGCATGAGAACAAACAGGATGAGTTTAACGACATGTTGGCCTGCGTTAGATAAGCTACAGTTTGAAAACAGAGTGCCCACACTCATTTCAGATACAAATGGACCACTTTCTTACATGTAAAGTGAAAAATGTTGACATAATTATAATTTTAGAACAGAACATGCAGGTTATTAGGAAAGTATAATGATCAATTGATGTAATTATTCCACTCTGAAAAACCATTACAGCAAAACTGAGATAGTAAGCAAAAACAAATAAATTCAACTGAAAGACCAATGGATCAAGAAATCAAGCCATTGAATTTATCATTAGTGGGATTTTTTTTTTTTTATAGGAAACTAAAATGTATTGAATTATGACCTTTATAACTCACTTTGGTGGAAAATGTTTTTGCAATTTAAGCTATGATCATGGAGTACTATCACTAGTAAGTCATGTAGTACATGTTTCTGAGGGGTTACATCTGTAAAACAATGTGTGGATTTAAAGTATATTTGCTGTCTTGTAATTCTTTTGTTTTCTTGTGTAAAAAGCCATTATTCAGTAACATGCCATTTAGCTTTGACGATAATGTAACTTAAACATTCATGTCAATAAAAGCCTATTTGAATTAAAATGTTTTCCACTTTGAAGGGTCTATAGTGATTTTCTTCAGCCTGTTTTCTGTCTCTGGAGGCCTACAACAAGTCCTGGAGAGAGGGCAGGTTGGCACCAAATGATCTTTTCTGATGACCCGATGGTCCATTACAAGCTGTTCTTGTCCTGTTCGGAGGTTGATGCAAATTAGACTATGATGCACAGAGGCGTAGCATCAAATTCTGGGCCCCCTGCCCCTCCTTTCTTGATCCATGTCTCCCTCAAGTACATTTAGAATTTTTGTTTTTTATACATTCATATTCATATTCATAAAACATTGCAAACAGAGCCAAACTTTTCATGCCAGGCTTTTCAAGGGCTCATCTCCCATTGAGTCTCCGGGTTATCAGTCACAGAACACACAGAGAACACAATGAATGCTTTCTGTGTTAAACTCCATCAGCGGCTCCTGTGGCAGGTTGAACTTTGTCAGCTAACACAGGAGATGTAACCTTTGCTGAGCCTCATCATACTCTCATCATGTGGACAGGTGTGATGATTTTATTAAATTTTGAGATAAGCTAATAAATTAATACATGAAACAAACATAAATGAGATATTTCAATCATGTTTTCTATTAAGGTTTGATTAAGTCATCATGTTGCATCCCTCTTCCTCTGTTGTGGTTAATGGCACCCGTCTGGAGGATTATCTCCAACTGTTTAGCTTGATGAAGCAGCTGTTAGTAACTTTGGACATATTTGAACAGAAACATGGCTATTGTCATGACTTCCTAAGACAGTTCACAGTCCATGAAATGATGCAGCATATTGCAAAGTCAGTCTGTGAAGGAGTGTAGAGACCTATTAGTTTGCATCTATTCAGTGTCATAGAGAATTGGCCTATCTAAAGCTTAATTTATTGATTTTTTTCTGGCCACTTGGGGCAAGAGGGGTTTCTTGGTGACTGAGAGGTGTTTCTGGATCCCACTGGATCATCTTAAACTTTCATTCAAAGATATTTCTATACTTGTTTTACTTTTTCCATCCAAGTTTCAGTTCAAACACACTTAGACTATGCACAACAATAACTTGAAGATAATGCAGTGGAATGACTTTCAGTTCCTCCTTTGCAAAGGTCAAAGGTAAGAGCATGACAAAAAAAACAAAGAAGAAATTAATTGAGAAATGAAGGCTTAAAAATGTAGAAATCTATAATAATAAAAGCTTACAAGTGGAAAGAGAAGCAAGAAGTGATGTGACTTTACTTCTTTTCATTTTCCTCCTCTTCTTTAAACAAGACATTTTTCAGTTGCTTATAAACTCATACTGTATCACTGGTACAGAACATTTGATCAGCTGGACTGTATGAGTAAAGACTGTGGGCCCTATTTTAAGGATCTGTAGTGCAAGTGCACAGGTTCATTCAGGGTAAGTTCAACTCCAGCTTTTAAGTTTAACAATGCATAATGTGGGTGCAAAGTAAGGCTCAAGGAGCAGAGATGTTGGATTTGTACTCTCAATAAATCACAGGTGTGTTTTGGACGTAACATAAATTCAACAAATCAGAGTATTATTTCCCAATCTCCTTAAAATTCCCATCTGTAGGTGGTACATTGCTATTTACATGGCAAATTCTTAGAGAACTAAGCAGTTTTCTGCTGAGAGTAATGCAATGAGAGCAGTAATGTTACTGCAGCAAATATTTTGGGACATTTAAGATGCAAACATAAAAACTGTAGTTATAAACTTGACAGAGGAAACAGAATTGGGAATATCAGTGATGTATTATAGAAAAGTGATTTATCTTTTTATAAATGACAAACACAGACTGTAGCAAACACAGAGAAATAGTCTGACATGCTGTCAGTGCTAAGCTGCTAGTCATCACAGTCCATGGTATTAACTAATAACAGATGTCAGATTCTGCCCCTACATTGCATGTTATTATTTTATTCTGCTTTATGTTTATATTGTACAGCGTTATGATAAACTTTATTCCAGAGTCAAGTCCATATAAGACAATACAATAAAAACAACACAACAAGTAGGTTTAAAACACCTAAATAATACTTAAAGTTCACTTCACTTAAAGTTTAAAACGTCTTCTCATTTTTATATTGATCCCATCCAACAAAATGATGTTCATTCAGCAAGTCATTTTTTGGTCCATGTCTAAATACATTTGACATGTGATTTTGTTGTTGTTTGTCTTTTTATTTTATTTTTGCGAGTGCCATACAGCAACAGTGCTTGGAGATGTGGTCTTTTACAAATTTGAAAATACTGTAAGAATGTCACTTTTATAGAATTCTTTATTTTAGAATGTATGATTAATGTCTACATCAACAAATGTTAACCATAGAATCATACTGAATCGTATCACCCCTACACTGTATCGAATCGCATCGAATCGTATCGGTCCCACACTGTATCGAATCGTTCTGTATTAAAAATATATCGTTTTTGAATCATATCGTAACCCGTGTATCTAGATACGTATCGAATCTTCTATCACAGAGAGATTCCCAACCCTACATTATACGTTGTCTTAAAATTTACTTTTGGTCACAAGACTCACAATCGAAATTCAACCAAATATCAGCATCTAATGATGTTGGTGGCCAGCTGGGAATTCATCCAACCACAACCCATCCATGCATCCCCATGTGTGTGTCAACTAGGGTAAAGAAAGAAGGATTGCAGCCATTTTGACAAGAAAAAGAAAAAGACAGGAAATGAAAAGTTACAATAACAACAAACAAAAGAAATTCATCGTGTTTACCTCGCAGATGGTCTGATCATTACTCTCTATGTCAGACAACCCTGAGCTGACTTCATTATAAAAGTGTATCAAGCTACAATCAGGCGAGAGGCTCCCACCGCTGAGGAGCTACATGGATGATGTAACGAGCATCCTGCAGACTGTGCCATGTACAGCAAGGCTCCTCAAGCGTTTCGACGAGCTGATCTCATGGGCAAGAATGAAAGTAAAGGCAGCAAAATCAAGAAGTCTCTCGTTAAGGAAAGGAGTGCCCCAAGACAAGACCATCTTTGTCGCTGGAGATGAGCCAATTCCACGGCTCGCTGAAGGACCACTCAAAAGCCTGGGGACGCAGTACACTGCAGACTTGTCTGATAAACAGATGGGGAAGCAAGCCCGACAACAACTTGCAGAGGGTCTAGAAAAGATCAGTCAAAGCCAGCTACCAGAGGAGCACAAGGTGTGGTGCTACCAGCATACACTATTCCAACGTGTGACGTGGCCACTAAAGGTCAGTGAGGTCCCCATGTCAGAGGTCAGCAGGATGGACAGCCTTGCCAACAGCTACATCAGGAAGTGGATGGGCTTGCCCCGCTGCTTCTCAGATGCAGGCCTCTTCGGATGGAATATGCTGGAGCTCCTTTTGAAATCCACCAGTCTTGGGATTGGGTTAACCCAGACAGGTCGCGCTGGCCTAGGCTGGGGCGCTCCACAACAGTTCTGGTCCAAAGCCACCAAGAGGCAACAGAAGATCATGGTGGTGGATGAAGTCACCAGGGTGAAGCAGGAACGCTTCCGCATAAAGGCGGTATCCCAGGGCAGCCAAGGAGCCTGGACGCAATGGGAGGCTACTGTGCAGAGGCGCATCAGCTGGGCAGACATCTGGAGTACGCCACAGAAGAGACTGAGCTTCCTCATCAGGGCAGTCTACGACACGCTCCCATGCCCCCGGAACCTCACCCAGTGGTTTGGGAGTGAGGTTGACTGTCTGCTGTGCAGTACCACCAAGGCGAGCCTCCAGCACTTTATATCAGGATGCAAGGTGGCGCTGGCCCAGGGGCGTTTCAGGTGGTGCCATGACCAAGTACTGTCCAAGCTGGCAGAGCTTCTGGAAAGACACAGGGTGGCAGCGAACCGCATCCAGGAAACGGCAAGGCTCACGCTAGCTGCGTTCGTCAAGCCAGGCTAAACGCGCAGCACACCCAAGCAGGAGACTTCCATTCTCAGACCAGGCAAGGAATGGCAAATGTTGGCAGACCTCAGAAAGACAGCTGGTGTTCCCGAGAGAGATTGTGACAACCACTCTCCGACCAGACGTTGTCATGTGGTCAGCGGTTGAGAGATCCGTCCTCTTGATAGAGCTCACCATCCCCTGGGAAGAAGGCATGACAGCAGCCCACGAGAGGAAACGCCTCAAGTACACTGAGCTGGAAGCAGAGTGCCGTGAGGCGGGCTGGAAAGCCAGGGTATACCCTGTGGAGGTTGGTACCAGGGGCTTTGCCGGCAAGATGGTAGTCCAGCTGCTCTGTAGTGCTGGTATGTCGGGGAAAAGTCTGCGGAAAGCCATGAAGGAGCTGGGAGAGGAGGCTGAGAAGGCAAGCTACTGGCTGTGGCTTCGGAGGAAGGAAAATGGTTGGGGGCAAACACCCCTTTAAGGGCAGCTGCAGGGGGTGGCGGGGAGACGTCCCCATATGCCACTGGCCCCCTGCCACGAGATGTACTGGTGCAGGGGGCGAAACATCGGTGAATGGCTGTATCCAACTGACGACCCTGCAGCTGCCCGCACTGGCACCGGAGGAGGTGCGGCAGGCCGGAAGGCCAGAGCAGGAACCAACACCTGACCTGTGCAACTATCTATGGTATCCTCTCAGGCACTGAGGACTGCACAGACAAGGCAAGGAATCATTTACAAAGCATTACATTGCAAGCAAACACAGTGTGCTTTTTAAATGTATACATAAAGTATGGAGAAATCTCAGCACACCCAAAAACAACAGATGCGTAGAAGGGAGGCTGCAAACCCAAAATATATAAAAATCAAAAAAAGGCTCCCACACGCTGTCTCAATCTTTTTCATTTTATTTAAGCAACGTTTCGGTCGGTGTGACCTTCTTCAGGCAACGCCTGACGTTGCTTAAATAAAATGAAAAAGAGTGATACAGTGTGGGGGAGCCTTTTTTGATTTTTATAAATGTATACATACAAAGTGTCACAGTTACAAAACAAGAAAAAACAAACAAACACTCACAAAGCAAAATTAATGGCACAGACAACAGCAGTTAATTATAAGACTGAAAAATACAGAAAGGTGTAGTGGCCATATATCAGAAAAAATTCAAATCAAACCTAAATCAATCATAGAATCAAAGGGCCACTGTTGCACCATGGGCATGTGGTGAAGCCCTTTGTTTATGCAAAGCTATTGTGTCAAGCAGACCCACAGAGGGAGCAGGTTTAAAGTTTCAGATTTTCATGCTGGATACTGTCACCTTGCAACAGTCAGTTTCTTATCACCATGATTCCCATCTTTCCCTAATCATAACTAAGTAGTTTGTGTTCCCTACCTTAATTCAGAGATCAAAACTTTAATGATCACATGGGGCTTTTTGGAGGGAATTAATAATCTGTTATATTGTGTAAATTTGGGGACTTGCTGAAAACCTAAAGATCAGGAGCCATTCCTGTATCATCTGGCCCACACTCAGTAGTTTGATATTTAGTTCTATATTGGGGATGGACATGCTCATTTAAACAATTCATTTTGCATGTGACTAAGTGACTGACTCAGCCTGCCCTTTTCTGTTCTATTGTAGATTGTTATGTGATCCTGCTGCTCTGGCACTAGTTCAACCAGTGGACATAATAGTAAAGCGATAAGAACAGGTTGTCGATAACCATTCTCCCAGCCATTCTAACAGTGTTAAAAATACTGAAGTTGATTTCTGTTACTGTTTTGCAAGGCCTTGTTGCATGTGTGGTTAGAGCAACAACTTCCTCATTCTACTGAGCAGCTGTACTGTTGGGTGTTGTGCTGCTGAATTTTGGCCACCTCAGCAACAGATGAAGTTCCTTCCTCTACTTCAATCCGTGGCCATGTGAGTTGTTTCATGGGGAGGCTCTGTTGCAATCTGGGGTGAATTGTGTTCAACATCATGCACTATGTGTTATAAGAGTTCCTGAAGTAGGGGTTGAAGGTGATTCTGGACCCGAGACAGTATGGAGACATCAGTGGACCGGATCTCATACACCCAGAGTAACCCGCTGTTTGACATGTCACTCAGCAGGACTGATCTCTACAGTTTCCAGCCTGATGGTGAGTGTTTAGACAGAAAGTATCAAGCCTTTCAAAGCTAATAGGTTGCGTCTTAACCCTGAATTTTGAGAGATGACATAGTAACCAAACCTATAGGTTTTTAATTCTAAGAATATCCACTTAATACAGGTTAACCTGTGAGACATCAAATGACTTTATGGACACAACAAGTGACACATGTTCTCACTTCACTGTGTAGTATCTGATAAGCTGCAGCTTTTGAACCCCTTTGCAGAGGAGCTCTAGCTCCTTAGAAGCAGGATAATAAATGACAGTAAAGTAGTCGTGATGACACAAAAGCAAGGCTTCATTCAGGGGTGTAAATATAGACAGTGCAGGCAGTGCGATTGTGGTGGGGCCCAGGGGGTGGAAGGGCCCAATTGCCACCTGGAAATACACCAGTGTTTAAAGAACTCATGTTAAAAATCAAAAATGGTGAGATTTTCTATTTGTGCCCTCAAAAAGGAAAAGCAGTCTCCATCATGGTTTTCTGATTTTGTAACACAAAATATACTAATAATCTCCTATTTTCTTTTGTATTTTTTGTCATACACTGATATGTAACGATAATTGCGAGAGTAATATGTATGTTGATGTTGTCCTATATCATGTCTCTTTTTAATCATGTAACGGTGGTGGCGGGGGGCTTAATATGTCTAAAGCTCTGTGTGTGTGTGTGTGTGTGTGTGTGTGTGTGTGTGTGTGTGTGTGTGTGTGTGTGTTTCCAAACTAACTAGGGGCCTGACTATGGGGCCTGTCATAATGGCATGCAGTTATGGCATCATAACTACCTTACCTTGGATTAATTTGTCATAATTTTCAAAGGATCAAGTCAAGCTAATAGTCTCTCGTCTTATTCTATTTGAATTTATATTCACTAGCAAGGACCACACCACAACGATATGCAGTTTAAAGATTTAATGAAGATGTGATTGTCAGAGAAATGGTTTTGAATGGGGTGGTGATGAATGGGGGAGTGCAGATTTGCAGATGAATGAACGGGATGGAGATGACGTCATCGGAGGGTCGGACAGGGTGAGGTGTAGATGTGGGTGGAGAGACCATAAATCAGGCTTTAAGCCTGATTTATGGTCGTGCGTTGAATCGACGACGTCGCTACGTTGTAGGCTACGGGGCTACGCAGAGGGCTCGCCGTAGCCCCCGGCGTTTATGGTCGTGCGTTGAATCGACGACGTCGCTACGTTGTAGGCTACGGGGCTACGCAGAGGGCTCGCCGTAGCCCCCGGCGTAGCCTGACGTGCACCTCCCCAAAAATGTAACTACGCGTCGAGGCGACGCAGACCCAGCGCAGACCGGCACGGCTGTGATTGGTTTGCTTGGTCGCAAAGCATTTCCGGTTCCGTATTTCCACCGCCATCCCCGCCATCTTTAAACATCTTCTATTGCGATGTAGATGTTGTTAAGGCTCTTATATATATGCCATTATGCACAACGTTCAATACGGATACGGCCGGAGCCGTCTGTCCGTGCTCCGCGTTCATTTCTCTGTGACCGGAAAAGCCGGAAGCTAAACGAAGAATCAACTAGAGACGGCGATAACCACTCAGCAAAGGAACGAAGCCTCCTACTGCTCTGGCGGTGAATTGCACCGCGACGAAACGGAGTGACGGAGAAGTTCGAAGGGTTCACGACGGCGTCACGGCAACCACGTAGCGACGTCGTCGACTCAACGCACGACCATAATCAGGCTGTAGCCTGACGTGCACCTCCCCAAAAATGTAACTACGCGTCGAGGCGACGCAGACCCAGCGCAGACCGGCACGGCTGTGATTGGTTTGCTTGGTCGCAAAGCATTTCCGGTTCCGTATTTCCACCGCCATCCCCGCCATCTTTAAACATCTTCTATTGCGATGTAGATGTTGTTAAGGCTCACTATATATATGCCATTATGCACAACGTTCAATACGGATACGGCCGGAGCCGTCTGTCCGTGCTCCGCGTTCATTTCTCTGTGACCGGAAAAGCCGGAAGCTAAACGAAGAATCAACTAGAGACGGCGATAACCACTCAGCAAAGGAACGAAGCCTCCTACTGCTCTGGCGGTGAATTGCACCGCGACGAAACGGAGTGACTGAGAAGTTCGAAGGGTTCACGACGGCGTCACGGCAACCACGTAGCGACGTCGTCGACTCAACGCACGACCATAAATCAGGCTTCAGTGTGGGGGTTCCATCTCGTGTTCTGATGAGCCCGTGCTGTTAGGAAGCCCCCAAAAGAGTCTGATTTGAGGCTTAAGCCTGATTTATGGTCGTGCGTTGAATCGACGACGTCGCTACGTTGTAGGCTACGGGGCTACGCAGAGGGCTCGCCGTAGCCCCCGGCGTAGCCTGACGTGCACCTCCCCAAAAATGTAACTACGCGTCGAGGCGACGCAGACCCAGCGCAGACCGGCACGGCTGTGATTGGTTTGCTTGGTCGCAAAGCATTTCCGGTTCCGTATTTCCACCGCCATCCCCGCCATCTTTAAACATCTTCTTTTGCGATGTAGATGTTGTTAAGGCTCATTATATATATGCCATTATGCACAACGTTCAATACGGATACGGCCGGAGCCGTCTGTCCGTGCTCCGCGTTCATTTCTCTGTGACCGGAAAAGCCGGAAGCTAAACGAAGAATCAACTAGAGACGGCGATAACCACTCAGCAAAGGAACGAAGCCTCCTACTGCTCTGGCGGTGAATTGCACCGCGACGAAACGGAGTGACGGAGAAGTTCGAAGGGTTCACGACGGCGTCACGGCAACCACGTAGCGACGTCGTCGACTCAACGCACGACCATAAATCAGGCTTTAGTCTGTCGTGTGCTAGACGGAGATCATTGAGGTTATTGTGGATGTAGGTTTGATATGCTTGCGAAGACCAGCGGCCGAGGACCGGTACTTGGTCTGAAATTCCTGATCTGATTCCAGATCATTACTCTTGCCATTCGTTCCGCATCGGCACAACAAATGGCAAGAGTAATGATCTGGTGAAATTCCGGAGAGACAGAGGATATTAGGTAAGTGTTTCTGGAACCAGAAACGGGTGGCCATCCTCCCTGTTTTGGTGAGGAAGAGGGGATCTTGTGGTGAAGCGCGGGCGGAATACCGGGTGTGGACGTATCTGGTCAGCGGCTCGTGCGGGCTGAGAAAGGAGTTGAGGCGAAAGATGTAGATGGGAAAGGATGCTCCTAACTGATCAGTTTTAGTCCTGCGGAGCGTGAATATGAGCGAGTCGGAAGTGTCAGTGGTGATGTCAGATAGACTGGGATGACGGAAAGGATCTTAGACAGATGAGGCATTTTATATAACTGTAAAAAAAAAAATCCACAAATAACCAAAAAAGTTTCACAAATGTATTTCTGATGCACACACAAATATTTATTGTTTTAAATATATGCAATAAAAATCCACAAATATATGTATTTAAAAAGTATTTGCAATTTTCATCAAAACATAGCCTATGTGGATGTTGATATATTCATTTACAAATGCTTTTATTTTGTGAACCTCCGCGCATTTGTGTGTGAATCTTTTTGAGACTCCCCTGACGTGACCCGATCCACAAATGCATTTTTTCTACCAAGGGGATATAGGTAGCCAATCAGATGTCTCCTTCCTCTTCAGCCAATTACATGAGCATCCCGCCACCACCCCCATGCGGGGTATGTTTTAACGTCGTAGCGTCAGAAGGTGGCAGTAATGCACCACTACATTGTTTAATATGCAATCAAAAAGAATGGATTTGAAAACAAAAAATATTTTGCAAACAAAATTATGATTTCAAAAATACAAAAAAATGCCCATGAATGAATGAAATATATTTGTGATTAAAACTGTATCTTGATAAATCCACAAGTTTTGTTTACAAACCAAAATATTGTTCTCATGAATCACAGATTCGTTTGCATTTCCTGAGTTTTCGTTTGCATTTCTTGAAGTTTTGCTTGCGTTTCTGCATGACTCTCATGGGCGGGACCTCCTCTGAAAACTGTAAGAAGCCTCCTGATTGGTCAGTCTCACTCAAAGAGACGGGGTGACAACTTCGCCGACGGTAAGGGAGACACGGAGAGTGACAAACATCGATCATAACAGGTATGTTTTGCATAACTTTACTGTCTTATTGATGCTATTAAGTTTACACTTGTCGTTCCTCTGGTGCTTTTTATTCCTAACCAGTAGAGACAGCATTGTCAGACATTAACACTCATAATTCAGAGGAACCAGCTTAGCGCTCAGCGCTCGTCAGAAGTGACTGACAAGCTTATTACTGCCCTGGCTTCAGTGACAGTTTGATTCATCTCACAGATAACAGCTTATTTATGTATAAATAAATACACTTTAATTAGATATACTATCAGAACAAATCATCAGGTGTGTGTGTGTGGATCATTTAGTCATTCCTGCAATACATTAAGTAAAGAGTAATAAAACGGGGCATACTTTCACTGATCTTCATCCATTAGTGTTTGATCATAATCCACTTGGTCTCCTGAAGTTGCATAAATGACAGACACTGTATTAATCACTGTTAGTGATACCTGAAAGCAGTTAGGTTACTGAGGTACCTGTTATTATAACAGTTTTTACTCATGGAGATTAATTTTCCTTGTCTTCACAGGAGGATGGAGAACCATCCTGATGGACCTCAGGGTCAGGTAGTTTTTTCCCCTCCTCAATTTCATGTACATTTTATCATAGTATTGTCATTGTGGGTGGGGGGTGGTAAGAAATAAACTATTACCTTCTCTGCATTGTTGCCCAGTAGTATAATAAGCACGGCAGGAATAGATCCTTAATGACACATGTACTCTGCATGATCACATAACAATGCCATGCATCTTAAATTCTTTTACAGTGTGATCGGCGTGCAGTTACCGAAGCTGCTCAGCATTTCATGTCTCTGCTCAGCAGAGTAAAGGGCCGTCCACACCAATAAAGATAACTGTAACGTTAACTATAACGATAACAATGGCAGCATCCACACCAAAGAACGATATTGTTGTGTTGCTAGGTTACGCCAAACACACACTGCTCGGTGTGGTCGGCAGGGGAGCAGAGTATGGATATTGATGACCTGTTATTGCTGTATGTTGCGAGAAAGAAAAAGAAAACCAATTTGCCGCTTGCTCCACCTGTCTGTCTGTCTGTGTCTGTCAGCTCCATCTGTCATGAGACAAACATAAAAGAAGATGTGCAGTTTATTGTGTTTCACCGGCGACGAGCTGTCATTATGCGCTACAATCATGCACGGCTGCGCGCTCTTTATAACTCACTGTGTGAACCTATGTTGCATAATAAAGATTTGCCCCCCTCAGTAACGTCATTCTGGTGCCGGGCTTGCCTTAACCTCAATCACTGCGAGATTAGTATATAAAGGTAGAAAAATAAATATAATTGCGGGCGGTAATGGTCAGAAATTCAGGAGCGGCTTGAAGAAAACAGTCCCACGCAGGGCTCTAGCGCACAGGGTGAATTTTATGAATGGAGGGGAGAAGAGGAGACGCATTCCCCTGCAAAATGTATTTTATTGCAGTTATTTACCCGGTATTTGCGAAACAAAATCACTGAAGTTAAAGTTCTGTCACAAAACTATATTGTTAACGATATTTGCACATTTTTAAGTGGGTATATGGAAATTCTGGAGCTTTCTTAGTGGGTATACATGACGTGATGAACGTCTCCACTTGTCATGTCGGATGGATTTTGATTGGCTGTCAGTGTTTCTATCGTTCATCAAATCGCTCTGAAAGTGATCCAAACGATATCGTCCACCACTATCGTTGTCGTTATAATTGTGCAGTGTGGACGCTGCCAAACACTTGAGTTTAGAACGATTTTTAAAACTGTATATTTATAGTTATATTTATAGTTATAGTTCTTGGTGTGGACGGCCCTTTACTCTGCTGAGCAGAGACATGAAATGCTGAGCAGCTTCGGTAACTGCACGCCGATCACACTGTAAAAGAATTTAAGATGCATGGCATTGTTATGTGATCATGCAGAGTACATGTGTCATTAAGGATCTATTCCTGCCGTGCTTGTTATACTACTGGGCAACAATGCAGAGAAGGTAATAGTTTATTACCACCCCCCACCCACAATGACAATACTATGATAAAATGTACATGAAATTGAGGAGGGGAAAAAACTACCTGACCCTGAGGTCCATCAGGATGGTTCTCCATCCTCCTGTGAAGACAAGGAAAATTAATCTCCATGAGTAAAAACTGTTATAATAACAGGTACCTCAGTAACCTAACTGCTTTCAGGTATCACTAACAGTGATTAATACAGTGTCTGTCATTTATGCAACTTCAGGAGACCAAGTGGATTATGATCAAACACTAATGGATGAAGATCAGTGAAAGTATGCCCCGTTTTATTACTCTTTACTTAATGTATTGCAGGAATGACTAAATGATCCACACACACACACCTGATGATTTGTTCTGATAGTATATCTAATTAAAGTGTATTTATTTATACATAAATAAGCCGCTATCTGTGAGATGAATCAAACTGTCACTGAAGCCAGGGCAGTAATAAGCTTGTCAGTCACTTCTGACGAGCGCTGAGCGCTAAGCTGGTTCGTCTGAATTATGAGTGTTAATGTCTGATAATGCTGTCTCTACTGGTTAGGAATAAAAAGCACCAGAGGAATGACAAGTGTAAACTTAATAGCATCAATAAGACAGTAAAGTTACGCAAAACATACCTGTTATGATCGATGTCTGTCACTCTCCGTGTCTCCCTTACCGCCGGCTCACTGTGGGGGCGGAAGTTGTCACCCCGTCTCTTTGAGTGAGACTGACCAATCAGGAGGCTTCTTACAGTTTTCAGAGGAGGTCCCGCCCATGAGAGTCATGCAGAAACGCAAGCAAAACTTCAAGAAATGCAAACGAAAACTCAGGAAATGCAAACGAATCTGTGATTCATGAGAACAATATTTTGGTTTGTAAACAAAACTTGTGGATTTATCAAGATACAGTTTTAATCACAAATATATTTCATTCATTCATGGGCATTTTTTTGTATTTTTGAAATCATAATTTTGTTTGCAAAATATTTTTTGTTTTCAAATCCATTCTTTTTGATTGCATATTAAACAATGTAGTGGTGCATTACTGCCACCTTCTGACGCTACGACGTTAAAACATACCCGCATGGGGGTGGTGGCGGTGCTCATGTAATTGGCTGAAGAGGAAGGAGACATCTGATTGGCTACCTATATCCCCTTGGTAGAAAAAATACATTTATGGATCGGGTCACGTCAGGGGAGTCTCAAAAAGATTCACACACAAATGCCCGGAGGTTCACAAAATAAAAGCATTTGTAAATGAATATATCAACATCCACATAGGCTATGTTTTGATGAAAATTGCAAATACTTTTTAAATACATATATTTGTGGATTTTTTTTGCATATATTTAAAACAATAAATATTTTCTATCAGAAATACATTTGTGAAACTTTTTTGGTTATTTGTGGATTTTTTTTACATTTATATAAAATGCTAAATATATGTGTGTGCATTGAAAATATTTGTATGGAGAGAGTCATTTATATATAAATCTTAACATGTATTTGTGAATCCTTCTGTGTGCATTTGTGAATATTGAGACTGATCTAACTCCATAGGCGTCTGGCTGTTGGCGCCGGTTCGTGCTTTCGTTAGCCTTTGATTAACATGGTGACGTGAGAGTGCGAGATTGACTGGCGAGGGAGGCCGGTGGATAATTTATGGAATAAATTCATACCAGCCAGATATGTTTGAATGCTGGAGGCCTGGATCTTTGTTACAGTATGACAGTGTGTGATGAAGTTGCACATGGACATGGCGTCCAAAGAGGGAAAGATGATAAGTAGCGTGGTAATTCTTGAAAGAATTCCAGCCTGAGGTAAGCGGATAGCGTGCTTGGTGCAAAACTGTTAAGGATGGTTTCTTGGGAGGTGCGAGTGAGATTTGTCAGATGAGGATTTAATTGAATAGGGTCGCTGAAAACGGTGGGATTGGTGTGGGATGGACATCCGAGTCTGGAGCCAAGCACCTGAATTTCTGGAAAGAGAAGCGGGAGAGTGTGTCAGCGATGGCGTTGTGGTGACCAGGAATGTGAGACGCAAGGAGGAGGAATTGATGCTGAGCGGAGATGAGAGTGAGTCTGCGGGTGAATGGCATGATGGCCGGGGAACGGGAACGGCCTTTATTGATTATATCTACTACTGCTGTGTTGTCAGAGTGAATAGGCTAGTGATGCATTTTTAGACCATTCGTGCCCCCAGATTAGAGTGGCGATGATCACAGGATACTGTTCGTACAGAGCAGACGAGGGAGAGCGTGACTCTGCATCGAGGGACTCGAACTCGGAGGGCCAAGCAGCAGCAAACCACCTCCCCATGCAGAGGGAGCGGCATCCGTGTAGAGTTGCATCGTGTGGAGTGGTGGGGGGAGTGCGGTGGAGGAGCCATGATGGTGCATGCAGAGGCCGGGTGAGAAGGGCGCCGCATAGTCGCAGGAGAAGGAGGAACGAGCTGCGAAAATGCAGCAGTATATTTCAGAATCGAGGACCCCCCAGTACGTCCCCTGATTTAGCTGCTGCAACCGGCCGGCTGCTTGTGCAGTAAAGTGGACATGGTAGCTATAAAATCCCTCTGCCTCAGAGGGAGCAGGCAAAAGGGGTGATAAGACCTGACCCCCGGCTGGGGGAGTGAATGAGAGGCTGCTCCGACTGGAGTGGTGGAGGCGCCGTGACGTAGGCCTCGGAAGGGAACCCGGAGGTGCGGCCGCTGTGGTCTCGGAGCTGGAACAGCCTGGACTTATTGTCGCCGCGGTGGGAGGGGATGTTTTTTGCCCCCAGGAACCGCTGGAGCGGTGGTCCAATCCCTGATGTCGAGCTCTTGTTGTGGACGTGGAGATGGCCGAGTGGAGCGCGACGGAGTGCCGCGGGAGCAGCGAGGTCGACTAGTCGCTGCACCGCTGCGGGAAGGAGGAAGCCGCCGCTGGCTCCCACGGTTGTGGATGCGGCGTCCATTTCCCACGGAGGAGAGGAGGCCTGACCACTAGGAGTCGGGGCGATGTCGTTGATGGGCTACCGGCAGACTGCTGAGACAGAGTCAGAGGATCACCTGGCTCAAACAGGGAGTCGTCGGACCCGGACGGGTTGACTTGCAGCACATGATCCATCTTGGTGAGTAGCCTACACGAAAAACACACTTGCTGAGATACCTACTTAGGGTCGCCAATGTTCCAGAGATCCGACAGGCCTGTGGTAGAGCTGTGCCTACGTTAGTCAGGTGATTAGAAGAGTGGTTGAGGCGTGGTCCTGCTCCTGAACCAAAGTTAAACAATTAACTCCATTATTTAAAGTTATCTGGTAAGCACCTTAACTACCTGGCCACCAGAACGCCCCACCTTTTGAAAACATTGGGACATCCAGCCCATCATAATGTCCAGACAGTCATGCAGTTATTCTGCTGAGATCATCCAAAAAATAGTGTCATCTAAATAAAAATGGAAAGGCATATTAACATAATGAAGTAAAAGACCCCAAAGGAAGTATAAACATAGAAAATAAGAGAGGGAGAGAGAGAACAGATCCTCCAGGCACACTGTAGTTTGTGGTTGAAATTATCTATTATTAACATATGTAAACAATTGTATTAACATATATAAAACAACTTGTCTTTCCGTGAATTTAAACAAATTCATTTGTTTCCTGCTATATCCAGGGGTGTTTTGAGGACATCAGGGTCTTAGTCCAGATATCTGTAAGGGGGCTCTTGGGGGATCCTCTCCTGAGATTTATTTATTTTTATTAAGAAGCTCTATTTTTATGCCTTGCATGCACTCTGCCATCTTATTTACACTTAAAGCTGTTTATTTTTATTTTGTTTTTCCACATTATTGATGAATTGTGATGTTAAAAATGTGGAAAAACAAAATAAAAATACCTGTACTACTGTGCAACTGTATACTGTAATTTAGAGGTGCTGTTAGTTTTTCCACTTTATTTTGCTTTACACTTTTACTCCTCTACATCTCAGAGGGAAAAAATGTACTTTATACTCCACAACATTTTGTCTTTGTGTGCTTTGAAAACGTACTAATTATTATTAATTATTTGATTAATAATACAAAATATAACCACCTAATAATTCATAAATGAGCGCCACCTTTACAAACTGCAACACTGCTGTTATTACCAGTGCGCTCTCTCTCTCTGTTGCACGTGATCACACAAAATCTGTGTATTCATGCATATACATAGGTATGTATATATATATATATATATATATATATATATATATATATATATAAGTAACGGCAGCAACTTACATGTTTAAAGCAGAAAGCTCAAGAATGTAAAAGTAGTAATGTTGTCATGGGATAAACTCTGTCAGTATAAACTGACAAAGGACATTTTTATATAGTTTACTGTCAGTGCAAACATTCCCAGATGTCGTCAGCATTAATGCATTAAACATTAAGAGCATTTCCATCCATACAGAGAAAGAAAGGAGGTAACAGGTGAGTTTTTATGAAGTGGGGGTTCTGGGGGTCCCCTCCCTGAAAATATTGAGCATCAAACACTTAATTTTCCTGCATTCTGATGAATTTTTATGCAATTAATTATGGTGGAAATTCAGTTATGTGAAGGAAGACAAAATTCAGACTACCAAAGTATACTGGAATATAATGCAGTAAGGCTCTGAGACATTCTGTGTTGCTTTCAAATATTTATTCTCTTCTCGACCAACTTTTCTTATGTCATGTTATCTCTGCTGAGTCAGCACACATGTAGGCATCATTCAGGGCTCTAGTTTCGTAGACCGGGCACGGCGGAGGCAACTGGGTGTGGCCAGGCGGATTTTGTAAGTTTGGCACACCTTGCGCCTGACGCAGCTACTCCTCTTTCCCACCTCCATCCCTCCTACCGGCGCAAGTCGGAAAGCGGGAGGAGAGAAGGCGTGGAGTGGGTTTTACACACATCACACCAATCAAATGAGCCCCTCTCCTCGCCCTTAAATGCGCCGCGCAAAGGCATAATGAGAGTTTACTCAATTCACCATGGCAGAAGAAAGCTGCAGCGTCAGACGGCCAAACTTCTCCCAGGAGGAAACTGATTTTTGGTCCGGAAGGTCTAAGCTCTCAGTGTCCGAATATACGGAACTGCGAGCAGACCTCCACGGGCTGATGATGCAAAGGTAGCCTGGGAGGAGGTCACCACAACTGTAAATCAATGTTGCATTTTTCCCTTGCGTGCGTACTCTCTCTTTCTCTCTTGCAGTCTCACTCTGTTTCTTTTCTTTTAACTTTTCTAAGATGACAGATGCTGAATATATACTCCCTATCTGATGCTGTGGCTGTTTGTGGTTGGCTGAGAGGGATGTCAACTTAGTTTGCAGCTGTGTTAATCAAATCAGGTTGGGTTTCCATTAGGTGTGCCAAACGGTGCCAATCCCCTTTGATCTGACATCAGATGTATATAAAGATACATTTATGTGTTGATTGCAGATAGTTGCATTGAATAGTGGTGTTTGTGGGTATTTATTGCATCGTTAATGTGCCTGACATTCTGTAAACCTGCCTGTGAGGTTTTGGTGACGTGTGCGCACTGTCCGCTGGTCAGCCAAACTTCGGCTTACACAGGCCACGCTCCACCTGCGCTGACAGTAGACGTGGTTTCAGTTGGCGAGCTTTTAGCGCACCTCCGGCGAAGCCTTTTGCCACTGCGCCAAGCTGGATCTGTCGACACCTCCCCACTGCCACACCCATCTCAGCGCACCTCGGTCTGCCAAACTACCAAACTGAGCGTGCCTCAGGTTGCGCTGCTCGAACCTAGCTCTGCGCGGGGTTCGCCACCCTGCGCTGCGTCGGGAAACTAGAGGCCTTAGTCTTCAGACTTCTTTATATGTGCATGCGG
Source organism: Epinephelus awoara (assembly GCA_035609425.1). NCBI lineage: Eukaryota > Metazoa > Chordata > Actinopteri > Perciformes > Serranidae > Epinephelus > Epinephelus awoara. The sequence continues at coordinate 2,138,375 of CM069307.1, forward strand.
CACCAACTCACATCAGTGACACATTCATTTATAAACCCCTGGGGCCATATTCACAAAGCCTCCTAGTGACTGTAGGGGAAACACTTTTTTGAGAATGTTTGCACTCGTAATTAAGTTTGGGGAACCACCCTCATAATGAGGGAAGCGACTAATAAAATTAATAACTCCGTAAACCAATTATTAATTCATCAGCATGCTTATCAAAAATGAATCAATCTCAATATCTGGGTTGGGAATTCTCCATACAGGGATCTTCCTGCTCAAAAGAAGTATACACAGACGACGACTTGGCGATAAATGAAGATTTATTTAGGCTAAATGTGTAACAACTGAGAAAATGAATGAGGATAATATGAAATAACACAAAATCAACAGTATGTATAAATGGATTAAAACAAGAAGTAACACTCTGTGAGTGAGCCTGTGACGTCCTGTGGGTGCCCCCAAGGTTGGTTTCCTTACACTGCAAAAAGGCTTTGGGTTTGGCACAAGAACCACTGTGGCAAGTTGCTGGCAGCAGCTGGGTTTGATGAATCTTTGGTTGAAGAGGCAGGTCGAAAAGAGCACTTGGCACTTTGTTATAATTACTTGTTTATAATGATGGTGAAAAAAATATTGTTGGCCGTTTGATATTGTTATCAAAGTTATTATTAATGCACATAAAAATGTTGAAAACACTGGAAATAAAAGGAAACTGGATAAGCAAAACTTAAAAGTTTAAAATAACTTTGATCGTGAGAGTATAAAAGCGTAACTAAAACGTAAATACAACAGAAGCTAAGATATGAAAAAGAAGAAACAAAAAGGAAGACAAGAAAAAAAACAAGAAGAGAGACACACGGAACAGAGCAAAAACAAGAAGAGAGCTAGATGCACCAAGCCCACTTGTTTTATCCAACCAAAAGGGGGGCAGGTTTTATTAAGGTGGTCTTCTTAGTTGTAAAATAGGCTTATTACTTTATTTTAAAGAAACTTAATGCATTTTATTATACGAGATAATATACTTTGACATATTATGCTTGACAGGCACATACTCCTCTCATTATGGTAAAAATTGTTTTTTTAACATCCAATTAGAATGAATACGATTATTATGCCACGTGTATCAGCAAAGTACATGTATAAACTGCTTCAAATACACACACTCCAGACTAACCTATAGTTGCAATACATACAGAAAAACAAAATGAGGAAGCACATATTCATGAAAACAGGTTGATTAATAAATCCAACTATATTTTAACTCTAAATATATAATACTAGTCCATACCCATTGAGTGCACAGTTGCCCACTTACGGTTTCACATGGTGTGTGTTTGGGATACAGGTCATAGAAAATTGCAGATTAAATAGTCGACTGAACCCATTAAGAAGAGCAGTGTATTCAGACAGAGTTTTTGTGAATTTGATAGTACGATTGACCAATATCTAAAGTCTCCCCTAGCTACACTCACGAACACACAGACACAAAGTTGAGGGGTATGGGGCAACTTCCCACACACACATATACCTACACAACATGGCAATTGGTTAGCTTGTCAGTTTGACATCAATGTGCACATTGTAGCAGTGTAAATGTAATTAAGTAATTAATAAGCCTACCTTTATCGGCTGTAGCTGAGATGATGTCTGTTTGAGGTGGATGCATATATTAATGTGCATGCACAGTGTAACTCTGCTGCTCGGCTACAGCTGATGTCTATTTGAGGTGGATATATATCAACGTGCATGTGCAGTAACTCATAGGGTGAATGCATACAATTCAATTAAAAGCGACTGGAAAAAGTAGCTTTGTCTACCTATGCCAATCCTCAATGCCTACGTGTAGTTTCACATAGATTGACCATGTCAGTGAGTTGAAAAATGTGAGACTGACAGAATGACTGACTGACAGAATGACACACTGACAGTTTCTGTAATTATGTACAGCATACCATACCATGACAAAAACAGCAACATTCGGCGACAGGGGGAGCCACAGCAATTGGTTGCATTTTAGCCATTTTTAAGCATTTTTCTGTTGTTATAGCGCCACCTAGTTGCCATTTAGAGTTAAATTTCTCCAGTCACCTTGAGGCATCCTGTTCTACATATCTACCAAATGTAGTAAAAATTGATATTGTGGTTAGGCCTAGATAAGAAATTAGCTCTCTAGCGCCCCCATTTTGTTTGATGGGGTCAATAATGAAGAGGTCCCCTCAGATTATGTGTGGTCATATACCTACAAAGTTACGTGGTGATCGGTGAAACCCTTAAGATGTTATACACCTTTATGTGATGAGCCACGCCCTCTGCAATATTCACTGTCTTACAGAAGCTCAGTTTTAGTAAATTTTTTCCACTTTTCCCAGGAGGGAACTTTAGATATTGGTAACTAGATTATGTGTATGGAGTTTCATGCAGATCGGTCAAACTTCCTCGGAAGCGATCGATTTTAAGTGTTTTTCAAAAAATTCTAAATAGCGGAAAATCTATATAACTGGAAGTTATTGGTTGCCGAGGTGTTCCTCATGAGGAGAGGCATCTCTGTGCAAAGTTTCGTCTCTACGACATACAGGGCATGAGATATGCCCATTCAAAATTTGCAATTTCAATCAGTTGCTATAGGGCCCCCCTTTGGCCAATTGATGTAATATTGCTTCATTCGCATCCTCCCATTACCCTCTACCACTGTGCCAAATTTCACATGGATTGACCAAGTCAGTGAGGAGAAAAACATGGAACAGACACATACCCACAGACACACCCACAGACACGGAGAGTTTTCCTCATTATATTGTAAGATGGGGCTCCTTATAGGAACCCACTTTAACTCCACCACAAGATGGCAGTATAGCTCCGTGCTAAATGAGGGATTAAAATCTTATTTTCGTAACTCCCTTAATTTTTGCCTTACGGAAAAAAGCGAAACATCATTGAACTAACAAAGAAGGATTATGCACATTTACAACATTATAACATGGATAAAATGTATAATAGTATCCAACAGACATTTCAACTTTGTCACACAGAAACATTTGATAAGAGAGGGGAGGGCGTGATTTCCCCTGGGCAATGTGAATGGACAGGATGTAGCTGAGAAAAGAAGCATTGACTCATGACAACTAGTGGGTCGTTCATCACTGCATTTTGCCCCATTTTGCAAGGCTGGACACTTTAAGATGGCAACTTGAGGGGATCCCAAGTGACTTTTTACCTCCTTTTGGCCTAAGGTTGGCTGAAAGTGTTTGTCCAGTCTGAGGTGATACCGGGGTTGAGTAAAAAACATTGGATCCTCCAGTGGTGTCGTGGCTCCATTCATCGATAATACTGGTTCAAGGGAAGTCTAGAGAGGCTGTTCCTCTACATGACAAAATTCTAAGAAAATTCTTAGAATTACCCCTTGAAGTAAAGACTAGGTCCTTGTAAAGAAAAAAGTCATTCACAAAGCATCATAGCCCTTAAAAGAGTTCCTAAGGTGAAAAACTGTTAGGAGCAGGGAGGAGGACTTTTAAGAAGCTTCAGAGTAAATGAAAGTGAGTAAATGAAATGCTACAGGTGAGATTGTGCAGGGATAACATGTGTGGTTGATCTCATTAAGTGATATGGACACATTTCCCACCTAACAAAATAACGCTTTAACGCCAGAAATAAAATTATCACAAAACTAAGATATTTGAAAAACTGGAAAAATGTGCAGCAATGATGACTTTTGTCTGTCTCAACCATCACACTAACAATGACAATGTTGTTTATGAAATAGTGATGATGTGAAGGTGATGAAGGAGACTCCGCTGACACCATCTTCCTTGTATATAGAAAGGTTTATTACAAGAAGTGCAGCATCAAATCAAGCACCTAGGATTGCCTAAGAGAGGGTTCAAAGCCAATATGAACTGCTCTGAATAACAGCCCCCACTACCCTGCCTATATAGATTGGTTGTTTTGATGAACTTTGAGACAAAATGAAACAGGTGACAGAGAGACAGTCTAGATGGAATCCAGCCTTTCAACCTGTCTTATCAATCCTTGACCTAGGCCGTGATAAAGTCTTGACCTGGGCCCCTAACTGAACATAACAGACCCTAAACATGGCACATCAGATAACAAAACAACACTGTCAATCTCATATTGTGATGCAGTTCATTTCATTTCCACTGGGTGTCCACATCTTTCAGGCTCATAAAAGGGCGTGTCTTTGGCAACCAATCACATCTGTTAAAAGAATGCATCACACCTAGCAACAGGGTCAACCACACCTCCTCACTAAGATAAAATTTTCTGTCCCTTCCTTGCTCAGAGTTGCCCTGAGAGCTTTCCTAAATCGCCCCTAAGCTAAGACTCCTCACTAAACATTTTTAGGCTAAGTTATGAGCTCTCTGAGAGTACTCTCAGAATGTTTGTAAATATGGCCCCTGGTCTTTGGTAGCTTACATGGGTTGGGGTCATTTTAGGACATGTCCCCAGTCTCCCCAGTGTGAATGACACCTTTGCATAACACTGACATATCAGCTCATGAACTTATTGTGGATAATGTGTCAGCAAACAGTTACCTATGAGGTAAACACAGACAAACATTTGGAGTTGTGCTGTGTCCACCTGATGAATGTTAAGTCCAATAATTACTCTCCCATTAGCTCTACAGATTCCTGTGAAACAGCAAGAGCTTTGTATGCTTTGTGGTGCTGCAGGGCAGGCAGTGCACAGTGGGTTTATTAAAGCATAATAATAATAACAATAATAACACTGATAATAATAATATAATAATTATCAATTACCCCTGTGTTATTACTTCTTTCATAAGTCAATGTGTGTGCCACAGAAGAGGTCTGTTGTAGACACAAGTCTTTCTTCAGTGTTGGGTAGAAAAACGAGAAGGAGACAGCACCAGGTCAAAAGTTATTTTCAGGTCAAACAACACAAAACAAAGAGCTCATCTATCAAGCTAATATTGAAAGTAGCACAGAATCTGCTGTGGAAGCATGTTATTTAGGAAGTGTTCTCACACAGCATCCAACTGCAACAAGTATTTTATGGAAATCAGTGGTGTGGTTAGGCCTTGGCATCCAAGGCTTCAGCCCTGAAAGTTAGGTAACACCGAAAGTTTTATAATTAGCCCCAGATGTAAATATATAGACTATATTAAAACTTAGAACAGGCCTAATGATAATGATAAAAAGCCCCCGATCTGATAATCTGTTTTTCTGTTCATGCATTAAAGCCCCCAAAACAAACAACATGATATCTTTGATCAAAAATACAAGTTTTGGGTCCTCTGTGTCATGTAAGCAGCAGATTTTGTGTGATCTCGTGCAAGAGAGAGAGAATGCATCTGCAATCACTTTAATGTTGAAGGCTTTATAGATATACTGCTGGGTAGTTTAATCTATAACTATACATCATCATTTATAAGTTGACTATATTTTGATTATATTTTTCAAAGCAACTAAAGCAGACAAATAATGTAGTAGTATTTCCCTCTGACATGTGGGAAGTAGAAGTATAAAGTAGCATAAAATGGAATTACTCAAGCACAACTGTAACATTCACTAAACGTTAATGATAGCAGTTGCAAAGTATTCTGTTACTAATTACAAACAACTAATCACAATTTGTAATTATTCAAAAGGGAAAATAAAATGCCTGAATGCATAAAAAAGCTTCAAAATAGAGCTTTCCCTGGGGAGGATCCCCCACTGACCTCCTACAGAGATCTCTGATAAGCCCCCTGTGTCCTCATATTCTAGAAACGCCCCTGATGGAAATAATTTGTATTGTGGACAAACAAGCAATTAGTGTCATTTTAAAGTAACCATTGTAGGAGTGTGCTATTGTGTATTGTGTAGTCTATGTTTACTACTATCTGTTTAGTTGGCCAGATGACCAGACAAAGCTGCCTTTAGGTTTGTCTGGTCATTTGTACAAAATCTCCTTTGCTTTTAAGACACATCAGCTGTAACCATTAAACCTGAGAGTTGTCAGCTGTGACCAGTAGATGGTAGCACTGTTTCATCTTTCCTGTTAGACACAGCAGGCTCTCTGAAGTACATGCTTTAAATGGCTCCTGAAATTAAAGTGACAAAAGATCATTTTAGTGGAGTTCTCAACAAGCAGAAGCACAAACAACACAACTACATAGAAGTGAGAAAATTCATAATCATAATACATCATACAAATACACTCATAGACACACTACAAGAAAACAGTAAATTAAAAAAGTAAATGTCTTAAATGTCCTTAACACCTTGTTAATGTGTGTGGGTGGATGTGGAAAGAAACAGTGAAGTTAAGTGCCCAATAACTGATTCTGTAACTAGGGTCTAACAATATAATTACATACATTACTTAAAAATCTTGTAGACTCAGCTCAGGGTGTTTTACTGCTGAGCAATACCAAAGCTGACATATTAATTATTCTTTTCAACAAAAATGTGTGTCAGAGGTCATATATGAATGAATTAATGGGCCTAGATGTCTATGAGTTTATTAGATTACAATGACAACAGAAAATATGGGGCTAGCCCAGTCGTTCAAAGTAAATTTTGACATTGTTCATTTTTACAAACCACAACATCTTATATTTGCATGTTTAAAAATAAATATATCAATGTTTCTCATGGGACATAGTATCTGAGCTGACATTGTCATCAGGAGGTGGAGGGGATGGTGGACGGTGTGTCACCTAGGCGAGATGCCTGCTAAACTGTAGACCACTTTTTGAGACCAACAAACAATAAACCTAGTTGTTTTAAGCGAGTTATTGCTGCGTTCCCAGTGGCTTTTAAGGCACCAGATGTGTTTTTCCTGCCGTGATAGTGCCACAAATTGTTTTTTACCAAGACATCGCTGTGTTTCCAGCAGGGACTGTGCAAACAAGACCAGAAATTTCAAGTCAAAACATAAACCTTTCCCAAACATAGTGTTTTTGTGCCTCAACCTTACCACACATTAACTACAGCTGAACAAAGTTTAAAAAATATCCACTACTACTACTACTTCATAATAATAATAATGATAATAATAATAATAATAATAATAATAATAATAATAATGATAAATGTAACCCATCCACAGTGTTGGAGGGTGTATTAAGATTGCTGTATGCATGCCCTAAACTGTAATTTGGAACATATTCCATTAGATTACTCAAACTAAGTAATGTACTGTATTTTATTTGTCCTGCTGAGCACATTTGTCTGGGTCTTATATTGTCATACAAAAACACACAACAGTGTCCCGGCCGTGGGTCTCCACTGACACTGTCATGTGGCAGGTGTGTGGATGTATAGCTCATTTAGCCAAGGTGACGTCACCCATTGGTTTGTGGACTGCCGTTTTGAAGCTTCAAGTCTGACATTTTGGCTGTCGCCATCATGAATCTTAATACCCAGAAGTGACCATATCTGGAGGAGAGGCTGTAGCTGTGGAAAAGTGAGGGGTGGATCTGACTCACAGACTGTGGTGACGCCTCACAGACAGCCTGTCAATCAAAGCAGCCCTGCCCTTAAATATGTGCAACTTTGAGCCTTAAATAAAACATAAACGGGTTAGCTTATTCCTATTCAATTATCATGAATGTTGAAATTAGCTATAGACCAAAACCCTTTATTGTACCAGGCTGTAAACATGTTTATTTCTGTTGTGAAGTTGGGCATTTTAACATGGGGGTCTGTGAGGACTGACTCTGTTTTGGAGCCAACCTCAAGTGGCTGTTCAATGAACTGCAGTTTTGGGCACTTCCACACTGGCTTAATTTCTCAACCTAATGGGAAGTGTGTGCCTCATATGATTTTACAGTGTGTTCTAACAGCAAGCAAGAATCAAATTCTGTCCACACTAAATCCATGAAATACACACTTCTATTATGTCATGTAAACAAACCACACAAGCTACCTATCAGCTGTGAGCTGGCATTTACTGGAAATTACATACAAACTAGCCAACAGCAAGTAGGTTGTTATTAGCAAAGGTAATTTAGCAGAAACTTTCTGCTTCCTTGTGATCTCCCTCCAGACAACTGATACCTTATTTAGGTTTTTGCAGTTAAATGAGGAGGTGTTGTTCCAATAACTCCTCATTTCATATTCATAAATCACCTGTTCCTTGTCCACCATGAAGCTTTCAAAGTGAGCGACAGGAATAAATAGAAAGAGAATGTCTGACAGAAGCTGCTGCGATGCGATGCTCCTCGCATCGCATTCAGTAAGGACACAGTGTTAGAACTAATAAAACAAAACAAAGTAATCCTTTCAAGTAATCTATTTTTAAAGACAGTAATTGTATTCAGCAGAATACAGTTACTCATACTTCATATTCTAAATGCATAACTTCGTTACTTGTATTCTGTTACTCCCCAACCCTGCGTATCTGTGCCGTAATGTAAAAATAGCCCTTTTTCCACCGCAGGAACTTTTATCAGTTACCCAGAATTTTGAAAAACCTCTGCACGCTTCCACCAAAATTACCCGGGTAAAAACGTTCCCTCAACCCCAAATTTACTCTGGAAAAAGTACCTAGTAGGGGGTAGGACTTCTCAGATTACCCGGAATTCTTGAGGGGCGGGCTGTTTGCCGAAAAACACTGATCGGTGGAGGACACTCATGCAGCATTCCGCACTTCTGTGTCAGTGTGTCATCTACGTCATCACGCTAATTTGAATAAATTTTCCAGAACTTTGAAGTGCAATGGAAATGCAAACCACACAGATTACCAGGAATTCTTTTACCCAGGTAAATAAATTCCTGGTAATAAAAGTTCCTGAAAATGTTGGAAAAGGGGCTAATGCCAACATTTTTTCTGTCAATTGTGTTGATGAGGTGTCAGTGCACAGCCACAGTGCTTCACTGAGAAACTGATATTTGGGGATATTTTGTTTTGTTTAAATCAGTGTATCTTAAGGTACAAATAGGCTACCTTAGCAAATTTGTAATGAAAATTGTTGTAACATGAGCATACATTGTCCAATCTGGTTATAATTTCTCAGGCATGACAAGTGTCTCAGTCTCATGACAACTATGAGCAAAAATTAAGCTCTACGTGTGCTATCCACTGGCAACAGGAAATTACATGTTTTATACTTTCATATAGTTGTCCCAGCAGGGTGACCAGATCCACTTCAAATGTGATCAGCATAGCCTTATAACCTTGATGATGGTTACTTGTGAAGATTGTAACTTTATATTGAACGACATTGGTAAAAGGAAAAAGGAGAGGAAAAAAGGAGCCATCGCCCTGTGGGCCCACTATCCGCAGGGACAGAAATTGGGGGAAGGTGCATTGTGTGCCAGGTGGCAGGCAGGGGTGGGGCCTCTGGTGTGCTGATCCCTGGTGGTGCGGAACCAGCTTTGGGATTATGGAATGTCACCTCTCTGGTGGGGAAGGAGCCGGAGCTGGTGCAGGAGGTGGAGTGGTACTGATTAGATATAGTTGGGCTTACCCCCACGCACAGCACTGGTTCTGGAACCAAACTCCTGTAATGGGGCTGGATTCACGCTTTTTCCGGAGTTGCTCAAGGTGAGAGGCGCCGGGCGGGTATGGGGATACTTTGATACTGTGACGAAAAATGAGAGGGTCGCCTCGATGCGACTGCGGGTCACAAAGAGAACGTCTCTGCACAGCAGTGCGGAGTTCTTGGAGTCTCTTGGCGGCGTCCTGCAAAGGGTGCCGGCTGGGGACTCCATTGTTATCCATGGGGGCTTCAATGCTCATGTGGGCAATGACGGAGAAGCCTGGAGGGGGGTGATTGGGAGGAGCAGCCTGCCTGATCTGAACCCGAGTGGTGTTTTGTTATTGGATTTCTGTGAGAGTCATGGACTGGACATAACGAACACCATGTTCGAGCACAGGGAGGTTCATCAGTGTATCTGGTACCAGAACACCCTAGGCCAAAGATCGATGATCGACCTACCTCAGCAACCTCTGCCATATCCCTGGTTGATGACATCCTGAGGGAGCTCAGAGTAGAGCCGCTGCTCCTTCACGTCGAAAGGGGTCAGTTGAGGTGGTTCGAGCATCTCACTAGAATGCCTCCTGGGTGCCTCCCACTGAAGGTGTCCCGGGCCCGTCCCACTTGTAGGAAGCCCTGGGGTGGACCCAGAACACACAAGAGGGATTTCATATCTCGTCTGGCCTGAGAATGCCTTGGGGTTCCCCAGGAGGAGCTGGAAAGCGTTGCTGGGGAGACAGATGCCTATGGTGCTTTGCTCGGCCTGCTGCCCCCGCGACCTGGCCTTGGATAAGGGGATGAAAATGGATGGATGGACATTGGTAAAGCAATGCATTATTTGCCACAAAACAGGAAGCTGATGTAACTTGAGTGTGTATTGTCCAAACTGCCCCAAATTTAACACTTTTGATAACACTTTAAGCCATAATACATTACAGAGGTGTCATAGTTGTTGCTCCATCCACTGGCAACCAGAAGTAAGCCTGGTCATCTTTTCATTTACATGAAATTTATACGGTGTGTTCTGCAATTGATAAACAGCAACAAAGGCTTTTTTTTTCCTGAGCCCTACCGTACCATGCCCAAACCCTGTCCAACTCCTCAGGCTTTTTGGGACCCGTCAGGCTCAGCTTGAGATTGAGAACTCCAGCCCACACTTCACGGAGGCAATATCATCTCACTCTTGCATGCATTGTCCAACTGTTACTAAAAGGAACAGCAGCATCAGTCGATGTCCCGCAAGTACAGCAGCTTAAAATATGGAAATATCTATTCCAATTGCTGATTTAAGATGAAATGCATTCTGAGATGAATCCATCCCTGACCACTCTATTGCATTTTAGATATTCTTCTAACCTGTAGGCCCCTGCCGACTCACATCCATCCATGCACCTCTGACACCTTCAGAGGGGACGGTAGTTACCTCTGTCACAACCAGTTTGGTCTAGTGTCAGTTTCTTGGCTTTTCTGCCAAAAACTAAAAAACTCATCCACATTTCCTCTAGGTTTTCATTATGAAAACTTCCGGAGCTGACATTTTCCACTCGTCGTCCAAAAACTTCATGCTCTGAATTAGACTTCTTTTGGTCCCCAGAGATGACTTTAAAAAATGTTAGTTTGCTGCAGGAGATTGATCCCATTCTGCTGTTTCAATGCACTTTCCTGTTTGTGTTGCAGATCTGAAGCCGCCGAGGCCCAGACGACAGTGGTGTTTGAATGTGATTATTGTTTACCTCATATTCCAGACTGCCCTTAATGCCTTTCTCATTTATAAAGGTACACCTGCATGCAGATAGTATTATTTGTTTTCACATATTCATTTATAAATGCAATATATTGAAGAGAATCAAGAATATTCCTATACTAGATTGGACTTTTTTTTTTTCAAACTAGACATCAAACTGATGTCATTATGTACTGTGAATGTGAAGTGATTGCAGTTACTGATAAAATGTGCTTTGCTATTTTTTCCTCTCTGTCCCAGTTTTCACGTTGGAGTCTTCACTGTCTAACCCCAGACTGGAGAAGCTGAAGTCCAGTTACATCCCTCTGAGTAGAGAGCAGGGAGACGACAACATCCAAACTCTGCTCTATAACAACAGTCAAGAAACCAAGACCCTGAGGAGTCACCTATGGGCCCTGAAGAGCCAGGTCCTCCTTCTGCTTATATGGAACATTTTACTGAACACACTGTGCATAGCTTCAGTGCAGTTTAGTTTTTGTTTAATTCAGATTCAGTTTAGGTTTTAATTTACTTAGGCTCTGTTTATTCAATTTATCAGCTCTGTTTATTCAATTTATCAGTGAGAAAAAACATATGTAAGGCCCTGCAATAATTACCATCAATTAATTAGGTCATTACAAATACTCTGAGAGTGAGATGAGAAGAATCAGTCTCATGTCTGTGTGGTAACTACAGAGTTTGAGTCTGGATGTGGTTAGCCTAGCTTAAAGTGCAGGTAAAGCAAAATCAGTGAACACATTATATATATTAGAAGATACTTGTTGAAAATGTGCGGATTGAAAACTGTGCAGTATTGAACTGTGGAGTCAGGCCTTTCTGTTTAACACACCGGAGAAAACGGCCGGCAACAAAGCAACGCCTCTTGCATTTTCGAAAAGGACACGCCCTCTCAGAAATGTGCGCTCCCCCTTTTCTCGTCTGCAAGGAAACAAACATACAGAAAGCTTGAAAATGGCTGCCGAGAGATTTAACTCCGTTTTATCAAACGTGTGCTCAGTCCACAATATTGTGGAAATGAAGGACTTGCAGTGACTTTGTTTCAAACTTTTTAACGCAGTCGGACTATGTTTACAAGCACAAGAGTGCTAGCGCCGCGAACACGATGTGCTTGTGTCGACCGTGATCGTAAATCATAATAGCGGTGAATGAGAGACTGCAGACAGAACAGATTGAAATATGGCTTTCTACATGCTGATCACATGGATTGATAAAGTATTGGCTTGGCTGTCAGAGGTTTTATTGCTCTTACTTACAGTAACAAGCATAGTCGTCATTGTCGTCAACTAGAGTAATCTTGAAGTTATGTTCCCTTCATCTGCACCTCGGCCTCTCTGCTGTTGTCCGACTTCACTCTGTTGAGTTTGTGTGTGTGTGTGTGTGTGTGTGTGTGTGTGTGTGTGTGCGTGCTGTGAGGAGGAGGTCAGCCCTGACATGCAGGGAGCAACTCATTTCTAAGTTTCAAAAATGAATAAATAAATAAAGCAATCGGCCTAATCATGTATGTACAAAATGCTATAAGGCTACTGTACCTGTATCGTTGGCTTGTCAATAAATGCATGCGCAGAAAGATTGACAGTTGTAACAGACAATACCGTTTTTCATCTGTAGGGGGACCCATGAGTTAAAAGTGCAATCCTCCATTGTGTTGCTTTAAATACCACAGTCATATAAACACAAGCTAAACAGCTGTCACCAATGAACCTTATAATCTTTCAGACTGAATCAGCTAACTGGCCTTCTGGCAGTTACTGCTCACTGCGGTGGGTATGTGCTTTGTGCTCTCATTAGCTTCTGTTAGCTGATAAATGAGATGTGAATGTGCACATTTTTCTGCGGTGTGACAAATCATTACACATATTTATTTCTGCTTTTCTGGGACTTTAACAGAAAGACTGGAACCAGAGGAAACCAGCTAGCCCCATTATGGCCAATGTTTTCCTACACCTCTGACACTTACTAAAGAACATGCTTCCTTTGTTTAGAACATGGCACTCTTAAATACTTGATTCTGATTGGTCAATCAAAAAAATTCTGCAGTGTTTATTTCTTGAGGTATCACCGCTGCTCTGCTACTCCGTTGCTAGGGATGCCATAGCAACGGCCTTAGACTGAGGAGCATCAAAATCAATTAACATTAGTCCACACAGGCCAAATAGAATTGGAGTGGCAAAATGCAGCATTGGCATGACAAAACTTTTAATTAATAAAACATGCTTTAATCATTATTTTGTGTCACATCACTGAATGTTTTAGTAGTAAGCCATGTTCTAAGCTGTAGCATGTTTTGCTTGTAATGGAGTTACCTTTCAACAGTCACCAGCTCACTATATATTATCCCTTACTTAATCTGTACACAGATCAAAGTCAGAGGTAAGAATTTCCCAAATTTCTAACTTCCGACCTCCAAAAGTGTTCCAGGTGCACAATGCTAGGTGCACAAAAAAAACAAGGCTGACCATGACAATGTTAAACAGAGGAGACAAAAACAATACATGAGGTAACAGACACTTTAGAGCAGATTATTCACTCATCCGAATATAAGAAATTTACCCTGTATGCTAAGCTAGGCCAAGCACCTCGTGACCAGTGCTAACACAAAGTCTTAAAATTTATACTGATCTCCTCATATAAAAGACTAGAAAAGCATTCAGAGAGTGCAGACCTCCGCCAAGTAGGTGATATTTCCTCCCCCTCTGCATTAGATTTTGCAGCCTACATCACAATTAGGTTATTTGATTACTATCATTATTAGGTTATATATACATTCATTCAGTGAATGTAGAGCCTGTAGGCAAACCCTGGAGATCTTGCCTCCGGAAAGAAGAGCCCTGGTTTTCGGTTGTAGGCTGTTTGTAGTCCGCATGATATTGACCAATCACGTTTGAGTCGGCTGCAGTTGTTGCCAGGTTAAACGGTCCGTGCGATGAACTAACGAGGCGGAACATAATCGGAGTCACTGCAAACTCTGAATCCGTCGTAATGGTTCAGCATATTTACTTATATAGAAACGGAAGTTGGAAACGGAAATTCGCCTCCTCCACCCAAATCAAACCGGAATGCCAAAAAATTGGGGGTCTGCCCCCAGAGGCTGTATCGCCGTCTGCCGGAAGTCAGACACCGAATACAGCCGATGGGTTCCGAGAATGGGTTATATATGCCTTCACTGTGGAGATACTGTGGTGTATTTATTTCGTTTTTATTTTTTACCAACACAGAATATAATGTGTTTTTTGTATTTTTCACTTTCTTTTTTTTCCCAACACAGAACATTAATTTCAACTTTAGAATTCACTCATTCACTTTATACATTTGTTACAAAACTTTGCAGAGGACCTTGTGCAATGTTAAACCAAAATGATCCATTCTCATTATGAAGTCATCAAATATGTCACTTGGACATTGATTTCTGCATCAGTCAAGAATGAAAAGCAGGCATTCTTTTTGCGATGGTATGTTATGCTATTGTTGGGTGTCAGTTAATAACACCACCAGACATCAACATAATTCAAGGAGATGGAAAGTCCCTATAAGGTGGGCAGGAGTGAGGATGGGTAGGTCCAATTAACACCAGGCTGGTGTTCACTTCCCTCATGAATGTTGAGCCAGACCGTGATGTTTTTTTCTCCAAACCTACCACGTGTTTTTGTGACACAAAGAAATAAACATAAATATAAGGTGTTTTACTGATGGACATATTGGGAGCGTGGGCCCCGCTCATTGCCATGAAAGTTGCTCAGTGGCACATGAAGCCAAAATGGTTCAACTGATCTGTATACAATTACCCACATCACAGGCACCGCGTCCGCACTGTGCGGCTCATAAAGCAGGTGCACTGGAGACTTATAGCGGTGACCAAGGGCAGCTGAGTGTTTCATTTTCCAATGGCCGTACGGCTGAATTTCGGTTTAGCGCTTCTCAAACTTGAATGGGGATGATGTAATGTAATCTTGTGGCTCCTCTAGACTTTCCAAATGTTATTGGACTGAATGGATCAAATCTTGGCAGTGGAATGAGTCAATCTGCAGAGGTTGTGAGTTGGAAGTGAGAATGTGTTGCACCAGTAGCTAAAACATAGCTACAGTGAATGGACTCAGCAATGACATAGCAATATCTATATGTACAGTCCTTTAATAACATTAGCAACAGTAAACTACTGGTCATACCAGACCAAATAAGGCTGTACTAATAAAACCCCTGAGCGTATACTGAGGGATGGGATTTATTACTTATGAATTGCAAGGTTTCAATTTGTATGATTAAAATAGAATGATCTTTTTAGAAATTGCACTGTCTCGCTGTCAAAGTAGTTTTGATTAATTTGATGTGGTCATGATTTACAGTGTTGCTTTTGACATCCCAGTCATGTTTCTGTTGGTTGCCATGACAACAGGTCAACAGTATGTGTGGAGAGGAGGGTCAGCTGGACCGGCTGAGGTCTGACCTGAGGCAGCTCAACACCAGCACTCACAACCTGGAGGGCAGACTGACAAACATCAGCCTCAAATCAGGTAGGACACACATCTGTGTGTGTTTGTGTGTGTGTGTGTGTGTGTGTGTGTGTGTGTGTGTGTGTGTATACTTGTCATTAAGTGATAATGACAATTAGTATGTAGCCTATCACAAAGAGCTTCTTCTTCTGGCAGTTCATCTTGGGATATATTTTAGGTCTGACTGTTGGGGTTGAACTGCAAAGCATAAAACTGTAACAACTTTAATAGTATCTTATGGGCAGAGTTCATTCACCCTTAAAGCCACAGTGTCTAGGAATTTCTCCCATCTAACGTTGAAATAATATATTGCATTCAAACTAGCGATGATAGCATACTCTAGCGCCTCACTGTTTCAAACACGTATTGCAACAATGGTAGCCGCTGTGTACCAAAAAGCTATGATAACATTGATGAAACTATGTCATCCGATACTTCATGAAGTATTCATTCAGGCTCTTACACAGACACACATGACGCGAGTTGACAAATCCCCTCCTCACCATGCTGGCTGTGTTTACACGTAAGATTGTTGGGGCGGGTGTAAATCGAAACAAACCAATCATGTCTTGTCTTTTGACAGCTGACAAGTGGCCCAACCTCACACACCTCATCCCTCTCCTCGCGTCACTGCGCCGCTGACAGCGGCGTTGGCCTGTGATTGCATTTCTTTTATCCTTCAGCAACTCTTTCTGTCTGGGAAAGGCTACCCCGATGCTGACCCTCGTTTTTTGAATTCGCCGGTCACGTTGCATTTTTGATTCCCTTTTGCGCTTTCTTGGCAATGAGGATTCCGTTTCCCGTGATGCTGCATATGCATGATCCTGCATTATGCTCAAAGAGTGGGACTTTGTTATGCTGCAGTAGTGCAGGCTTTCAGATTTGCCGAGTTAGTAGCAAAGCGCCTCTCCTTCAACTTCTCAGTCACGCAGCACCTAGCTCTCAACAAAAACGCAAAAGGCGCGGCTATTCTCTGGTAGTGCTATAGGTCCCTTGCTGGCGGATGTAATTTCAAGATGGCAAAACATTATGGAGCCCCCCAAGCGACTTACCCGCACAATGTACAAACAAATCCGAAATTTTTACCAGAATAAGTCAGATTATTGGTGGAGGTAATAATACACCAATGATGACAAATTTATGAATGCAGACATCGATTTTTGCAATTTAACAACTGAAAATGCTACATAATGTTCCTTTTAAAAAAAATTGTGGGTGTGTGTGTGTCCTCAGGACCTCCTGGTACTCCAGGTACAGATGGTCGCCCAGGTGCACCAGGAGAGAGGGGCCTCAAAGGTGAGTCAGCCTTAACCAATTAAAAAAAAAAGTTAGAAGCTGAAGTTAAAAAGTGAAATATGAGTGGGTTGTGTTCAGCGACCAAAGATTTCCTGGTGCTGTAATCATAAAATTACTTGGTCAACACAAAAAAAAGAAAGAACAGACAAATCTACATTTCTCTCAAAAGCATCAGAACAATAATCACATTTTAGGGTCTGATATCAGAGTGGATCAGAAAGAGAATGAACTGTGCAACCCTGGCAGCATTAGAGCCTCACTCCAACGTCTGAACTAAAAACGACACCAGAATAAAGTTTCTCAGTGTAAAAAGTTCATCTGGTTACAACTGATTCAGCACAAGTGCATATGTGTGCAGCAGGAGGCATTAGCTTTCAGCTGCAGGTCTGCCGATGATCTCAGCATTGATGACCTGTCATCTCTTGTCAGACGGCTGATGAAAACCGGCTGATGGATGGGCTTTAGCCATTATTTCACATACCCCCGCAACTTAATCTTGCCTTTTTCTTTATGAAATCTCTATCAGGGCTGGACTTTTACTCAAGCCAACGAATTACCAGAGTCTGCAGCAGATGTTTTCCAATAGGCCCGCCCTGCCCGACCACACCACTACTGCAACAAAAAAACAAACAAAAAAAACCAAAAACAAATATGAGTCCTTGAATAACATCAAACTTACATTTTGTGATAATGACCTTAAGTAACCTTTGCTTGTGTTTGTGTGCATGTATGTATGTAATCAGGAACAAATGGCAGATTAAATCCAAACAAACTTCGGTCTGTCCAACACTTTGCTCCAGACAGGGATGTTTCTACAGTAACACAGAGGACACTGAGATCATATGCTCTGTACTGTGACACACACGGACCTACTTATACATTATGAATTTACAGTACAGTATGACTTTTGACCATATGTAGGGCCAATAATAATAATAAATTAATTATTAATTATAGATGTAAAACGATTTGGAATATATTCGTACCATTGTCTGTAGTGTAGCAAACAATTTTCAACGTTTAGTTAAACTGTCCTGAAGGGAATTAACTTCACAGTTAACTGCTGTAGGGGCACTTGGAGTCATGACCACATATTTATAAATTCTTGGCTTGTGAAACAGGTATCTTTGTAAATCTTGACTGTGAGGCAAATTGTGATTTGTGATATTGGGCTTTATAAATAAAATTGATTTGTCCCCCTATTTATAAGCAGTATACAAACTATACAACAAAAATAAATGGCTTATAATACACTATACAGTAATTACGTTGAAATATATTAATTAGTGACCCTTGTCCTGTGTTTGGTCCAAGTGGCATCCTCTAGGGCTGAAAAATAAAGCCAACACAGAAGTGCCAAAAACTGCAGATCCTCTAATGGCCACTTGAGACTGGCTCCAGCAGCCCATCAATCCCCATAGACCACCATGCTAAAATGCCCAACCAGCAGAAATAAGCATGTTTACAGCCAGGTACAAAAATCAGTTTTGGACTCCATAGCTAATTTCAACTTTCATGACAACTGTATGGGGATGGATTTTTTTTGTATAACTCACACATTTACATTTTATTAAGGCTTTATGCTACACATACTTAAGGGCGTGCCACTTTGAGTGACAGGCGGTCTGCTGATTTTGTCCTCAGCTTCTTGGACAGATCCACCCCTCAGTCCTTCACAGCTCCAGCCTCTCATCCAAATATGGTCACTTTTGGCTCCAAAAACAATCAAGATAGGGACAGCTGACATGCCAAACTTGAGGCCTCAAAACAGGACTCCACAAACTGATGGGTGAGGTCACAGTAGCGTCCATTATTTTTACAGTCTATGGTTTGGCCTAAACAACTTCAACTTCAACTTCAACAACTGAGGACTTGGTTAGTGACTCCTGACTGGTATACAGCCTACAGTCACTGTACTTAGTATTTTTCAGTGATAGTGCTGAGCAGCAGAAAATGCAGTCCATCAGAAAATCTTATATCTGTATACTTTTTTCCAGGTGACCCTGGTGTTGCTGGCCCTCCAGGACCAAAGGGTGACATGGGACTCAAGGGACAAACTGGAGAGCCAGGAGTTGATGGCCAAAGTGGTGGGTTTATGCTATTGTTATTCTTAAAGTTGTACTAGGGGCTGCAACAGAAAAAGGTTCCCCATCCACACTAACTGAGATGCCTGCGCACTCCAGCCCACCTGGACCTTTGTGGGGAAGTTTGGTTTATCATCACATACTTGCAAAATCGATGACTCTCCCATCACATTGCTGTTTTTTGTTTTTGTGTTAATTAGAAAATATTAGCTTGCTAACATTTTTAATCAAGGTAAACAATAGAATATACCTGCTAGATAGAAATGCAAAAAATGGGTGTGGCATAACACAAATAGAAAATAAATCAGAAATTGGTTGTCCAATTATAATAAACTTGCAGGATATGTTTCATAGTAATGTTGAACAACATGTATAAAATTATTCTGAAATTGCTATATAGGGGGTACTTGCCTGATTCAAAATTTGGCCTTACAGCAATGATAGTTTTTCCAAACATAACCAAACTTGTGGATGTTTTTAATTAAGCTGTTGAAATATGTCCTCAACCAACTGGGGGGACGGCACTGCCAATGGAGAGCATGGCCTGAAGTTGATTTGGCTTTTTACTTTTTTCTCTTATTTGTTGTAAATGAATGAGCTGATCTTTCCAAATAAACCAGGCAGTGCTGAAGGGGAGAATGTGTGTTCAGGGAAAAATCCTCATAATATTTTCTTCATACTGTGTGTACTGAATCATTCACATATTGACTCACAGTAATACCAAATGACTTTACTGAAACTCAGTCACTGGATGGAAAAATGTAACAGCAGATTGAAATGATGAAATAGTTCAGTTTCTCTTCCTCCTTCAACTTCTGTCATTATCTGTAATATTGCTGACATGGTGCTGTTTCACATGATGAATCATTAAATTTGCACAGCTTGCATTTGTGAATGTGCACCCAAAAACATAAAAGGCTGTACACAATCTTCACTCATGTGTGTGTGTGTGTGTGTGTGTGTGTGTGTGTGTGTGTGTGTGTGTGTGTGTGTGTGTGTGTGTATACAGGTCCTAGGGGTCCACCTGGGCCTCCAGGAGCTCCAGGGGATCAAGGACCAGGTGCAAAGGGAGAGAAAGGAGAACCTGGGCCTCCAGGTAAGGATGCGAATATTGGTTGGTTGAGTTAATAGCACTACTGTGGAATCTCTGTCCAACCTGACCTGAATACATGGAAATAAAACCATCCTGAAATCCATTTTTCCTTCCTCACAAAACTAACACTGAGCCTTTTAGTGTTTGAGGATTCTTTTCATTCTACATGCTATTTTAGAGACCTTTCTACCCTGGACAGAAGGAATCTGTCTTTAGCTGGAATACACAAGTGATCTTCTGATTGCCCTCCCTCCAGATCAGCTGCATACTGCGTATCATTTATATGGTTGGACTGACATATCATTCCGAGATAAAGAGCCAGTAATTCCTGTGTATTCGATATCATGCAGTGTATTGAGTCATAAGCTTCCCACCTCATACGTGAGTGTGACCATGACTTTATATACACATTTTTTCTTCTTTAAACATTCAGTAATGATTTCTGTAATTCAGTCATGTCTTAAAGTCTGAATAGACATACATCTAAAAACAAAAGAAACTAGATATTTGCCCAGACTGTATTCAGTTCAAAGTGATTGGTATCAGTCAACAAAGCTCATGTAAACTGACTCCTGGGCCTTACACAGTCTGTTTTCACGTTTCAAAATGCAAAAGAAAAAACAATGTAATACTATGAAGCGGAGCTGGTCTTACCTGAGACTTATCTCGAGACTCAATAGAGACAAGGTCAGGGTGACCTAACAGGAGCTGCCGAGCTAGCACTACCCCCAGTGAGGTAATCTGCCAGCATGCTAATGCTGTCTGACCACTTTTATTACCAGTAATATTAATGTTATCTTACAGCACATAATTTGACAAAAGTGAACAAAAAACAAAACAAAAAAACAACTAAGTTTGTTAAGTATTTCTCTTCTTCAATTATTGTTTTAACACATAAAAAATATTTGCATTGATTTCATTGGAATTCAGTGATAAAAACTTCGGATCAGAATAAGAATCTGAATTAGAATCAGCTTTTTTCACCAAGTACGTGTGTACATACAAGGAATTTGACTCCGGTAGACTTGCTCTCATTATTCCAGAATTGACATAAATACTCAAATTTTGGCAAGAAGTGGAATATGCAGAATATACCATATACAAAATATATAACTATATATATCTATCAAATAATTAAAAAAAAAAAATTTAAAATAAATAAAGTATATTACAAATTTACACATTACACATTTGTTAAATCAAAATAGAGATGACAGAATAAGGAAACATGGCAGGTTGATAAACAGCTAGCAATGCTACAGAAAAGTACTGCAGCTGTCCCTCACCTTGTAGGTCAAAGCTATACCCAGGTCAGGAATGTTGCTCAGCCTTGCAGCCAATATTTCACAGTGGTCACTTGCGGTATTGCAGTGAAAAATCCCCTGCAACTCGAAAAAGCGTTTTCCCATAGGCCACTATTATAAAAGACACATCTATAAAACTGTCGACAGGACATCTTGAACTGCAAACAAAGACAATTAGGACTCTTTCTATTGTAAAATTTTGATCCACTGGGGTTTTTTATTTGTCAAACTTTCCTCAAGCAGAGAAAACAGATTTAAAAATCTGTGACATCTTCATAATATAACGGCTATAAGCCGAGCGGGAACTTGAGGGCGAGGTCAGCGGTAGAAACACTACTGCACATATTCAGTGGTTCACACACCATGAAAGTAAACCCAGAAGGTAGAAAGCGTTTTTGGCATATGCGCCAAACGAACATCTTGGCGTGTGGTATCTAATTATTATTTCAGTCAATTGATGCAGCTTGAGAGTTTCCTCACTATGTGCCCTCCAAAACAAAACAGCACCTATTAGTAGAGGCTATAAACTTTTAGAAATGTTACATATCATGTTGAGTACTACCTTGATCAAAACCTGACACCTGTGTTACTCACATTACCTTCTAACTGTTAAGTGTTAGAATAGTGTGTTATGCTTGTAGCAGCTAATGCATCCTGGAGCCTCTAGTCTGCAGCAGAGATGAACAGCAAGCTACAGATGTCTGGTATAATCATGTATTTCTAACTCTAACTAGCTAAACCATTAGATTTTGTTCCCATTTCAAATTTGTATTTTAAAGTCCCAATCAATGCTGACTCAAGTGACATTTATCATTTATGAGGACATTCATCAGATTTCACACAGCTTTCTCTGGAGATACAAAAGGCTAAATAGCCCACAACCTGTTTTACATAGGCAGTCGTACATGCTGCATCCACACCAATACATTTTTGTTTAAAAACACATTTACAGTGGCCACATTTATGACTACTCTCCACACGACTCCAAAGTTTTGGAACCCCCAAAATGGAGACCCATGAAAATGCTGCTGAACTAGTTTTAGTCTGGAAACTCTGGGGTTGCATTTTTGTCTGGGCAAAAACAGAGACTTTTGAAAATAATGACATGCACTCCCACATTCACTTCCAGATTGGATCTTAACAGTCACAACACATCAAGTCAAAACATTATAGCTAGGTCTATATACCTTTTGATATTTTATCCTCCTTGTTTGAGTAATGGTCCTCCTCACCTGAACTTTCTGAGGTGATGGATAATGTTCCAGGTAGGTTCCTCTGATATGTTGCTGTGTTTGCTTAGCAATGACTCATAGGCCTCTAGTTTCCCGGTGCAGCGCAGGGTGGCGAACCTTGCGCAGAGCTAGTTTCGAGCAGCGCAACCCGAGGTGCTCTCAGATTGGTAGTTTGGCAGACCGTGGTTAGATGGGTATGGTGGCGCAGCAGGGGGAGGTGTTGACAGATCCAGCTTGGCGCAGTGACAGTTTCGTGCCAAAAGGCTTCGCTGAAGGTGCGCTAAAAGCTCACCAGCTGAAACCAGGTCTACTGTCAGCGCAGGCGGAGCGCAGGCGGTGTAAGTCAGAGTTTGGCTGACCGGTGGACATTGCGCACACGTCACCAAAACCTCACAGGCAGGTTTCCAGATTGTCAGGCACATTAACAATGCAATAAATACCCATAGAAACCACTATTCAATGCACCTATCTGCAATCAGCACATAAAGACCCCGAGATACTTAAACTCCTCCACCTGAGGAAGGACCCCCCCCCCCCCCGACCTGGAGAGGGCAATCCACTCTTTTCTGGCTGAGGACCATGGCCTCAGACTTGCAGGTGCTGATTCTCATCCCAGCCGACTTCACACTCGGCTGCGAACTGGAGGTCACTGTTCGATGGTGCTAGGAGGACCACGTCATCCGCAAAAAGCAGGGACGAGACCCTCCCGTCACCGAACCTGACACCCTCCACCACTCGGCTGCGCCTAGAAATTCTGTCCATAAAAGTAATGAACAGAACCGGTGACAAAGGGCAGCCCTGGCGGAGTCCAACCCTCACTGGGAACAGATCCGACTTATTGCCGGCCACGTGAACCAGACTCGTGCTCCTTCGGTACAGGGACTGGATGGCCCTTAGCAAGGGGCCACCAACCCCATACTCCCAGAGCACCCCCCACAGGATGCCCCTGGGGAGACGGTCGTAAGCCTTCTCCAAATCCACAAAACACATGTGGACCAGTTGGGCAAACTCCCATGCCCCCTCCAGTACCCTGGCGAGGGTAAAGAGCTGGTCCACGGTTCCGTGTCCGGGACGAAAACCACATTGCTCCTCCTCAATCCAAGGTTCAACTATCGACCGGACCCTCTTCTCCAGCACCCTGGAGTAGACCTTACCAGGTAGGCTGAGGAGTGTGATCCCCCTGTAGTTGGAACACACCCTCTGGTCCCCCTTCTTGAAAATGGGGACCACCACCCCGGTCTGCCACTCCAGAGGCACTGCCCCCGATGTCCACGCAATGTTGCAGAGGCGTGTCAACCAGGACAGCCCTACAACATCCAGAGCCTTGAGATATCCAGGACGGATCTCATCCACCCCCGGGGCTCCGCTGCCTCGGAGTTGTTTCACTACCTCGGCAACTTCTGCCCCAGAAATTGGACGACCTGCCCCCAATACCCCCGTCTCTGCTTCCTCACTGGAATACCTGCTGGTGGGATTGAGGAGTTCCTCAAAGTATTCCGTCCACCGCCCGACAATGTCCTCAGTTGACGTCAGCAGCCCCCCGCCCCCACTGTAAACAGTGTGAGCTAGTTGCCGCCTTCCCCCCCTGAGGCGCCGGACGGTTTGCCAGAACCTTTTTGGAGCCGATCGATAGTCTTCCTCCATGGCCTCCCCAAACTCCTCCCACGCCCGAGTTTTTGCCTCTGCGACTGCCGCTGCTGCGCTCCGCTTGGCCCGCCGGTACCCGCCAGCTGCTTCCGGAGACCCACAGGCCAACCATGCCTTGTAGGCTTCCTTCTTCAGCCTGACGGATTACCGCCACGACTGGCACCAGCAGCCTTGCGGCCACAGCTTGCAGCCGCCGCCTCGACAATGGCAGAGCGGAACAAGGCCCATTTGGACTCCATGTCCCCCTCTGCCCTCGGGACGTGGTTGAAGCTCTCCCAGAGGTGGGAATTGAAGATCATCTGGACAGGTTCTTCCGCCAGGCGTTCCCAGCAGACCCTCACTATTCGTTTGGGCCTGCCGGGTCTGCGCGGCGTCTTCCCCCACCATCTGATCCAACTCACCACCAGGTGGTGATCAGTTGACAGCTCTGCTCCTCTCTTCACCCGAGTGTCCAGAACACATGGTCGCAGGTCAAATGATACGACTACAAAGTCAATCATTGACCTGCGACCTAGGCTGTCCTGGTGCCACGTGCACCGATGGACATCCTTGTGTTTGAACATGGTGTTAGTTATGGCCAAACTGCGACCCGCACAGAAGTCCAATAACTGAACACCACTCGGGTTCAGATCGGGCAGGCCGTTCCTCCCAATCACGCCCCTCCAGGTCCCGCTGTCATTGCCCACGTGAGCGTTGAAGTCCCCCAGCAGAACAATGGAGTCCCCGGTTGGGGCACTGTCCAGCACCCGTCCCAGGGACTCCAAAAAGGGCGGGTACTCTGAGCTGTTGTTCGGCGCATAAGCGCAGACAACAGTCAGGACCTGTTCCCCGACCCGAAGGCGCAGGGAAGCAACCCTTTCGTCTACCGGGGTAAACCCCAACGTACAGACAGAGAGTCTGGGGGCTATCAGAAAGCCCACCCCGGCCCTCCGCCTCTCACCCGGAGCAACTCCAGCGAAGGAGAAGGTCCACCCCCTCTCAAGGACTTGGGTTCCAGAGCCGGAACTATGTGTCGAGGTGAGGCCGACTATATCTAGCTGGTAGCGCTCAACCTCTTCCACCAGCTCCAGCTCCTTCCCCGCCAGAGAGGTGACATTCCATGTCCCAAGAGCCAACTTCTGTAGCCGAGGATCGGACCGCCAAGGCCCCCGCCTTGGTCTGCTGCCCAATCCACACTGCACCGAACCGTTCTGGATCCCTCTGCGGGTGGTGGGCCTGCAGGGGGACGAGCCCATGTAGCCGGTTCGGGCCCGGCCGGACCCCATGGGCGAAAGCCCGGCCACCAGGTGCTCGCCCACGGGCCCCGACCCCAGGCCTGGCTCCAGGGCGGGGCCCCGGTAACCCTCCGGGCCGGGTACACAGATTCTTGCTGTTGTCCATCATGAAGGGTGTTTTGAACCGTTCTTTGTTCTTCGCCCAGAACCAATCTGCCTTGGGAAACCCTACCAGGGACAAAACGCCCCCGACAGCATAGCTCCTAGGGTCATTAGGGCACTCAAACTCCTCCACCACGATAAGGTGACGGTTCTCGGAGGAGCTTTGAGTCTCCGCATATGGAAAAGATATAGATAAATCTTATAAAGTTTGTATATCTTTTGTCTGAAACTTGTATGTAATGCATACGACAGTGAAACCAGATATAAGATCCTTATTAAATTTGTACAAAATGAAACTTGTATGACTTGGGTACTTATAAGAACATTATATGACAGTAATTCCACATACAATATCCTTAGTAGAAAAATGTAATATCAAACTTATATGAGTTGGACAATAATCAGTGAAACTAAACTCTTGTAAGTATTATAGAAAACACTTACAAGATGTACTTGTGGTGCCACAAACAACATAATCTGATAGTAAAATTGAAGGGAAAAACATATGAGTTGACTGAAAGCAGGTTTTCAACATGTTATTACAAAGGACTGTTAAAATGTTGCTAAGTTTAGCATTTTTGCAAAACCAGGGATCATATTCTTCTCTCTAAACGAATTAATTTTCCTAAAATTATTACATGGGTAATATTGTTTAACATTTTAGGAGCAATTATATCCAATAAGTTAGGAAAAATGATTAAATCAACACAGCAAATATTCAAAATCCCTGTCGAATGTATTCAATGTAACGCAGAGATTGAAAAAGACTATTCATCCCATTCTTGTAGAAATAGCTATATACAGTATATATATACTGTAGATGCAACTCTTAAGAGGTGGCAGGGACCCAACCCTCCAGCATTGGCATCACAATCAATGCCAAGATCACAGAGCTCCGTGCCAAAAGTAAAGCATCCCCTTAAATTGAGCTTTGTTGCTGTTTGTTGTTTGTTGTGTAATTTCAGTACTCAGATTGTTGAAAACAAACACACTGTTCCATGTGAAATGATTATTGTTCAGCAGTGGTAAATATTAGTCAATATAAGTGACTATGCCTAATTTGTTTTGCGAATAAAATTCGTTGTATTAAAAATTTGCCTAACAGCCATTTTTTCAGTATTACAGGTATTGAAAGACAACATTTATAGACTGCATTTATGTAATTTGAATGGTAGAAAGTAGTTGTTCTGGGAGCTGACCAAGCAGTTAGTGCATTGCTAGTTTGTTACACAGTTTGATCCAATTGCAGTAGTAAAGGGACAAATTAAGTCTTGTCACTTTCATATGTGAGTCATGTGTTTCTTATGAAAGAAACTTATATGAAACTGACTGTATAGATTCATATATATATATAAAGTATGTATTTTTTATGATCTTATTTCAGATTTCATAGGCTGACATTTAAGAATTCTTATGAAAAAACATAAAGAAAACAGAGTTTATCATGACATTATATCCCTTAACACAAAAAAACTATACTGTATGTAATGGTACATATTCATATATGTTTTTATAGCCTACTGGTTTTTATTAAATGACATATAACCAGCTCAGTGGCCTAGTGGTAGAGTGTCTGCCCTGACATTGGGAGGGTGGGTTCGATCCCCGGTCGGGTTCGATCCCCGGTCGGGTCATACCAAATGTATGATACCACATGATTCCCGAACACGGCACCGCTGCTGCTCACCGCTCCCAAGGGATGGGTCAAATGCGGAGAACAAATTTCACACACTCAGGTGTGTGACAATCAGTCAGACGTTTCATTTAAACACAGACAGCACATTTCTGATTTCTGCCGCCATCTTTGTTTTGATGAACTTCCTGCCAAATGGAACTTTACTTTTTAATGAGCATAAATAAAGCATAATTCCCCTGCAAAATATATTGACTTTACATACAGAAAACATATATATAATGGTATTTGTTCATATAGGTAAAGCATATGTCTTTAAAACAGATATATAGGAAAAACTGCAAAAATTATATGTAACATGTATGGAAAACATACTTTGACATGTACTTTCCTTATATACCACATACATAGATTTCACATGATTCTTATGTAATTCTTTTTATTTTCTTGTATGAAAAAAATGCAAAAGTGGCCACTTTCAAGAGTAAATCATATAAGCCTTATATGATGCACAATATATAAAACATACACTGAAGGTGATGGAACTTCTTATAAGTTTTTTCTATTTCTTTTCCAGTATGGGTCTCTTTCCAACTTTCTCTAAGATGGGAGCAACATTAAAGGACATTAACTAGCTGAATGCTGAAAGTGTTTCTAAAACAAGTGGCTAATGAAGTCACAGTAACACTGACGTTATGTAGTAGTACTGTACGTTAGCCTAGCTGCTAATCATTAGCGGCTAATGAGCTGATGTTAGCTTGCAAGTGCTTCAGTAACTGTAACTTACGTTGTGTTTCTACCATTTTAAATGAAGTGTTTCGTTATTACCTCGGTCTCGTTCACATTTCTCCTCCTCTTTTTTTCTTTGTTTTTGTACTGCTCCCTATGACTGCGCCCCAGAGGTTTTTTGCCTCTTCATGACGATGGCACCGGACTGTCAGTTTGTCACTCAGCAGCATCACATTACAGAAGACGGCAGATAACAAAAAACACCTCACTCCCTGGTTGCCCTCTGGCATGCTGGCGCCTCTAGCATTTGCCTAACCTGCCCTGTGGCCGGCACGGCCCTGGCGCAGTGGCCCAGTGGAAGATGTAACCAACGGCATATTATCTTACATCAATAAAATCTATTTTATCATTATTTTGAGTCACATTGTTGAAAGAATTTAGCTGTCTGTTTTCAAGCAGGATAATAGGTCTCCATTCATTGCACATCAGGCTTTCCATTTCCTTGTCAGAGATGGTGTTGCGTTCAAGGCCCCCCACAAAAAAACGGGAGAAAAAAATGCAGAAAATTAAAAAAAAAATCACAATCGAATCCCATGCCATCGAATGAAGCTTCGAAGCTTCGAATTTTTTGGGTCAGCCCTAGTATTTATTTTTATTTATTGTTTTTATTGCTATTATTATTTTAATTTACTATTATTATTATTATAGTTGTTTACTTGTTACTAATTTATTTATGGCTGTTCTTTTAAGTTATATTTAAAGTTGAGTTTTGGTGGAGTTTTGAAATCAATGTATAATTGTGTTTATTAATCGTGATTTCAATATCAATCAAAATAATCGTGATTATTATTTTTGCCATAATCATTCAGCCCTACTCCAGATGAAATAAATCCAGCAAAAATGTTTAATCCAAACAAATTATTACATCCTTAGATATCCCTGGAGTGCTGTTTCATTGTTTCAAATTTCTCCACATATTATCCATAATTGCTTTGTCCTGTGTGTAAACAAAACAGCTGGCCGGGACCTCATAATGGAGGTGAGCTCCTGGCCTTTCCATTGACACCTCACTTGAGCCAATTGGAACTTCCAATGTGCTGCTATTGCCTTTAAAGAAAACCAGGGCCTGAGCTGAGGGAACACATTTCTTGTAGTTTAGAGGTATTTAAAAGGCCAGGGATAGGCCGACCTCGTCTGAGGTGTATGGGTCTTGTAGTCAATGACACTCCACAGCAGTTTTTAAGCCCTTACTGTCACCCTAGACTGTTTATAAATGTACAGAACTAATAAACAAACGTTGCATGGCTTCATGATATGGACCTATTGTGTTTTCCAGCTAATACCTCCCAGTTCCAGTCATCTGCAGCATCTTTTCCAAATTCAGGTGAAGATAAAAAAACAAAAACAAAACAAATAAAAACCCATAAAAAAAAAAAACAACTTTAATTTCAGTAAGTTGAAACCTATATAACTCAATGACAGAAGAACTTACAGTGATGCTGAATGTTAGGAAAAAGTATTCAGTGTTACCTTTCAATTGAGACCATGCATGGACATGTACTAAAAATGGAACAAGAACAGCTTTCAGTTTACTTTGGATACCTTACCTTGGATAGACGTTTTAGGTGAATTTAACAGACTGTGTATGCTAATATTCATTTTTTTAGTTGATAACAGATCCAAGTAAACAAATGAAAACTATAACTGTGACAAGTATTTGTGTAAAAGGCTATTACAGTTGTGTAACACTTTGGTAGGCAGGTGATACATTTTTGATTGACTGACAAATATCAGGTCCGTATTCATAATGGTGCTTGGCAGCAGTCCTAATTCAGGTTTGAGCTCTGGGTTGAGAGAAAATATGCAGTGTTTGGTTTCATTCTCTGGTGAGTGAGTCACTAGTGTTTTTGTTATGATTTAAATCCTATACTCCAGGTGCTTCAGAGGGAGACTTGTTTCCGCATTGTAAGGAGTTTTTTTCTTGTGCCAAACTACAGGAACTTCAGTAAGCTACACATATTGAGTGTCAAGAGTTGTGAATCAATACTTGTTGTGTTTTTAACTTAGTGTGCTTCAGTTTGCACTGACTCTCACCAACTGCTGCCAGCTTATTCAACACAGACATCACGGTCCAGTGAATCAGAAGAATTTTTGGTTGCTGATCTGGCCTCTAAAGATAACCAGAACATTAAACTGTAGATGTAATCCACTTATGTTCATTTAGTGGTTAAACAAGGTCTAGCAGCCCACATCATGGATGTCTTTCATAAGATGTTATTTTGTTGTCTTGTCATCAGGTGTAAGTGGACCTCCTGGTTTCAATGGAACTGAGGGTGAGTGTGTCTTAAAATTACAGGATTTATAGTCACGCTTCTTCTGTATGTGATGTACTGTGCAAAGCATTACAGAAAGTTACAGAAAACATCAGATAATAGCAAAACATTCTAACTTTTGTCACAAAAATCCAAACACAAGGGGACAGATGTAAGTATATATGCAGATGTAATTTCTTACACATAACCTGGTGTTTTTTAGAGAGAAATATGTGTGGTTAGAATTTGAGCTCCTCACACAGACCTTAGACCAGTGCCCATACTGTGTTAGCTGAGATAGCTGCAGTTGAGGAGGAGATTACATGTAAGGTGAGAGATGTGACTTCATGGTAAAACATTGTTTTTAGGTTTTTAGCCAATTTCACTAACAGTGTTATTATTTTTGCAGGCTACACAGTGTTATGTAAAATGTCAATCTTTATCTTTATTTATTTATTTGAATGGGACAGTGCACATTGATAAACATGTTGAAACATGTAAAGATGCCGGATTGTAGCTTGACGCTAATTTCCATCCGTAGTCCCATTTACATAAAAACAAATTAAGACAATACAAAATTTCATCAAAGGTGCATTTATAAATTTTATATTATTAATGAGAGATTAATTTTATCATTCTGTTGCAAAGCTAGCCGGTGCAACACAGTTGGTGACATTGCACTTTCTTTGCTGTATTTCTCAGTCAGTATGTTTACATGGACATTTAAAGCTACTCTTACCTTTCTTGCATTTCACACAGCACCTAGAAAACATTTGAACATCCACAATTCCCACCTCCCTCCAAAGTCCCATCCCCCTCCTCCTGCAACTCCACCTCCCTCCAAAGGCCTACTCCCCCCTCCTCCATTACATCTTCATTATGTCTATGGTAGACGTAGGCGTTGCCAAGGTAATGTTAGAGAGAGAGAGAGAGAGAGAGAGAGAGAGAGAGAGAGTTTTAAAACTCAACCAGAGTCAGTGCTAACTGATGAGTTTTAGAATAAGGTTACAGTTCTTACGTTAGATAATAGCGTTAACGTTACAAGTAAAAATTTCCAGAAAGGTAAGTGTCACTTTAAGTGGAGCTCCAGTTATAGCTGGACTAGGCCATTTGATTGGACCGCTGTCCTTGACCCAGTACACAAGCACAGGAGGGGAATCCATGATGTCCTACTCTACTACAGTAGGTGGCAATATGCTCCCTTTCAGCTTGTTTGGTATTGGACCTTTTCCAGTTGACTTATTACATCACAGACCAAACAATCGGCAAATATGTTGGATACTGGTAGCTAGCAGCAAAACTGATACCATGGTGAACAACTTTACAGCTCTGTACATTTCATCTGTCCAAAAATGCACAGATCTCGATGTAGATTTCGCCATGTTGTTACTGGCTTCTTCTTCTGTTATACATTCAACGCTATTCAACTTCTGGGTCAAAGCTTGGGGTGGAAATTATGGAGCATGTGCAGAGCGCCTAGGCCAGTTTGGATCCAAATTGACTGTATACATGCAGCAGTATTTCAACTCCTAATTATGTTATCTGGATGTGTTAGTCCAACTTTGAGAAATTCAATTTAGTATGATTTCAGTCTGACTAACATGTTTACATGGCTCATGCGTATGCACCCAGTTCCACAATGATTGAGATTTATAAAACAGCCTAATCGTAAATGAGGTTTTATAGCCTATGTAACAACTAGAATGTTTGTGCATACTTCTGTCTTTGTTCGTTTTGTTGTGTAGAGTTTTCTACATCTGGCCCCAGGTAATTTACTCTGTGTGTGTATAACACAGACTGTTTTACATTACAACATCAGGCACAGCTAAAACTGTTAAGGGTAAAAGGTAACAAATACAGTGTCTACAGTACTATTTAGAATAAACTTTTACATGTGTAAGAGTGTCCAGTTCACTTTAACTGTTGCTGAGCTACACAAAATGAAGGCGATGAGCCATCTCACTGCCTGCTGTGTCCTGCTTAAAATGACCTAGGACATTGATGCTCTCAGTTTGATGTACTCAGTTAATGACATATGTTCATGTAAACTGTCACTTTGGTTGGAAGATGTATTTGACTATTTTTCCTTTACAGGTCCTCCCGGACCACCAGGTGCCAAAGGAGACAAGGGAGACCAAGTAAATGCACCAGAGTGTAAGTCTGCATATGACTGACCTGAGAGCAGCAGAGAACAGAAGTATAGAGCATAGGGATTTTGAGAAACAACCAACTAAAACTAAAATGCCACTTTCAAATGCACAGTTAACTGTAA
Source organism: Epinephelus awoara (assembly GCA_035609425.1). Lineage (NCBI taxonomy): Eukaryota > Metazoa > Chordata > Actinopteri > Perciformes > Serranidae > Epinephelus > Epinephelus awoara. The sequence goes on from CM069307.1 coordinate 2,171,008, forward strand.
CAGCAGTATGCAAATGAACAATGGCGGTTTTAGGGGGGTCCAGCAAGGGCCAGCAGGGGCCAGTGCCCCTGCAACTGAGTCCACACCCAGGTCAGTCATATGCATTCGACTGCTAGTCTCGCAGTCGAATCGTCGCAAAATGTGGTTATGAAACAAGACTGTACTATTCTGACTATATGATAATAATAATAATAATAATAATAATAATAAACTTTATATAGAACCTTTCATACAGGGAGGTGTAGCAAGCAATGTTGAATAAATAAGTTTTCAACTGTTGTTTGAAAATGTTCACAGAGCTTGTATCTCTTATATCCTTGGGTAGTGAGTTCCATAATTTTGGTGCATAGTTAAAAAAGGCTGAGCTGCCAATTTTCTTATTAGAGTAGTTTGTATTTAAAAAGCTGGCAGCAGAGGATCTAAGAGGCCGTGAAGGATTATAAAACGACAAAGAATTAGTAATGTAGGCTGGTCCCAACCCAATAAGAGCCTTAAAAACAAGTAAAATCACTTTAAAATCATTCCTAAAAGATACTGGAAGCCAGTGAAGGTTAGCTAAAACTGGGGTGATATGGGAGTGCTCACTGAACATCTTGATTTGACATAGAATGTATTTGTTTTCTAGTAATTCATGATATATAACCTATTTTGATACAAACATCACGCGTGCGTTTAATCAGTAGACATAATCATTACTACGCATGAATAAATCAGCCAGTTGCTCGAGCGGAGGTGAGTGAGTGCACTGCAGGACCATCAGAGCAGCATCGAGGCCTACGGTGATTTAAAGTTAAAGTTAAAATCCCACTGATTGTCACACACCTGAGTGTGAAATTTGTTCTCCGTATTTGACGCATCCCCTGAGGGAGCGGTGCCCAGCAGCGGTGCCACGCTCAGGAATCATGTGGTGATGATTTACGGTGGCAGAGCACACAAACAAACACTCTGGAAGAGTTGTGCTCTCAAATCAAACTTTTTTGAAGGATTATTCGTTTAGCTGAAGTGTCTTGAAACAAATTTCACCGCTGATTGTTTTCTTGATAGACTCTGGTTATTTATTCGGCTATTTTTTGTCCGACGTGGCAAAACAATTGAGAGCGGTGATGCACAGTCCGTGTGGATGAACTTGTATCAACCTGAGTTGATTAATGAAGTAACTTGAAGTCAGAAAGAAGGAAAACTGTTTCTAAACCTTTTGATGATTTTTTTGGATGTTTATTTGTTAATGAAATGGCAAGTTCTGACGAGTCAGAAACGACTCCTGTTACAGACATGGATGAGGCTGCAGCACGTCTGCGCTCATCTAGAGCATCATACCTTGATGAAGTGAAAGGAATAAAGATGAAGATAAAATGATAACCCTTTTACTTTTATAATTATTATCTTATAATGCCAACTGATGAACTAAATTTGTTTATTTGGGTGTTTTAACTCTTTTCTCTGGAGCGGAAACTTACGCAAATGAGCTCATTAATCAATAAGGGGGAAAACAACATGATTCGACGATTAGTCGGCTAAAGGAAAAATCTGTCAAATCAGATTCGACTCTGAAAATTGTTAGTCAGGGACACCCCTAGTAATAAGCGTTAATGTTAATTCATGCTTAATAAGCACCAATTAACAGTAAATGAGCATTTATAAGACGGTATAAGATGCTTATTAACATTAATGAGACTAGACTAAGAGTTTATTACATCATAATTGACTGAGGTATTATTGCATATAGGAGCATTATAAGCACTTAATAGAAACTTTGGTAACAGTTTATAAACCTATGCTAAATATTAATTAGATGTCTATTTACATTAATTATAATTTATAAGGGTTAATTATAGAATAATAACCACATTTATTGCTAGTTTATCAGACACTATAAGACCCTATAAGATGAAATTAATAAGGTGTTTATTATGGGAAGTGTCGTATAAAGGTTAATAAATTATTAGTATGCACTTATTAACAGCTCATAATGCATCTTTGCAGCTACTGGATCTAAAGTGGGAACAGTGTCTTGTTCACATTCATAAACTCTTTATTATGCACTCACTGAAGTTAATAATTCTATTAATTATGCACCTATTGCAACATCCAGATATCAATCATTATTTCAACATTGAAGAATTCTGATGCATTCTTTTCACTCTAGTATGTTGTTATTTTATTTAGCAAAGGATCATAGGAATCTCATTTCCTCAAAATGGCATACTAAGACAAACTTGAGTTATTTGAACTTAAACATATGAGCAGATTGATTCAGAGTTAGCTGCTTTATTCACTCGTGATGAGAATTCTGCCTACCAATGATAGTGAAAACATAACATAAGGACATATTTCTTTTTCATATTGATTTTTAATGCAACCACTGTTGTCAAACACAGGAAAAAAGGATTGGAAACCCTAATAGTTGACTTCTAAAAAAAATGATAGATCTGAGTTCATTTGGCTTTTTCAAAAGTTTTGTTACTTAGATTGACTTTTTGAATACAGTGTTCCACAAAGCTCCCTGTAACCCATCAGTTTTCTGAAAGTGAGTGACAAAAGTCTCAACATCGGCCAGGCCAAAGTTGGCCAGGTCAGTGATGTATTCAGGCCAGTTGCTTAGGTCAAACATGGTGGCAGCGGCCTTCAAGACACCCATATCAAGATTGCAAAACCGCGTAGTGAGGTTGTCACAGAAGCTATTGATTGCTTTCACTTTGTGGAAGTCATCATCATCCACTTGTTTCCTGTTGAGTTTTACACCAGAGAAGGTGTTTCCGGGAAAAGGTCCCACTTCATCCAGGAACTGTTTCAGATGCTGACCTGGGACTGTCTAAAATACAGAAGAAAAAAACTTTCACTGTCACGATTGCTAAACTTTTGTTTACCTGCATGGCTACAAGAGCCAGTGTCGTCTTCTGCAGTCCTTCTGACACCACCTGCAATGTCAGCCCATCCCTCTGAAAGAGAAGGCACAGAATTAAACCCATAAACACATTTGATTTAACTTCCCTTGTTTTTAATCCACAGCCTGGTACTGAATTACTCTCACAATGGTTTCACAAGAGTGATAATAAAACACTTACACACTGAGCCTGATACAAACTTCAATTGCCAAAATGTATGAAATCCTCCTTTAATCTAACTGACAGAGAGGAATGAAGTAAGGCTATGGCGTTAGCAAATCAGCAGGAGTTAGCATGAACATGACGCAGCCTACATCCATTAGCCTGCTCAACATAACACACAGCTCATCAATGCTCCTAACACATTCACTCTGCTCACCTTGCTTCACACATTTACTTGTATCTCAACCATATGCATCTTCACACACATTTCACTTACTTTAACTCACACAGAACGTCATTAGCGATGCAATTAGCTACCAAAGCTATTTCTAGCGTCACCCTCCACGACCCGCGACACACACTCACATACACACACTCGCGCGCACGCACGCACGCACACACACACACACACACAGATGGCAGAGACAGATGAAAAATCTTCTTCAGAGTCCCGAAGCTAAGTGTCGCATCCTACTCAAACTGGAGCGGCACTGGAGGGGCTTGCAATTTTTTCAACCATCTCAGCATTGCTAGGTTCTGTTCTGTTGTCCCAGACACATTATCTTTGTGTCCCAGTAGCAATTTTTATAGTCAGTCGGGACGTCAGTTTTATTATTAACTATTAATAACACCTTATTAATTTAATCTGATAGGGTCTTATATTGTCTTATAAACCAGTAATAAATGTGGTTATTGTTCTATAATTAACCCTTATAAATCATAATTAATGTAAATAGACATCTTATTAATTAATATTTAGGATAGCTTTATAAGCTGTTATCAAGTTTCTGCAATAATAACTGTGTTAATTATGCTATTATTAACACTTATGTAGTTTAATAATGGTAATAAACATTTTATTCTGTCTTATAAGTGCTCATTAATGTGTTAATTGGTGCTTATTAAGCATTAATAAACGCTTATTACAGTACCTTAATATAAAGTGTTACCCTTTTCTTTCTCATTTGGCTCATGGTAGTTACATGTCACATCATGTTGATGTAGCTATGTGAGTTTTCATGGGTGTTTTATTGTAAAAATTGACCGGATACTCTTGTCTTTTCTGCACCTGACTTCCTGTTTGACTCATCTGGTCTGTGCAAATTGATGTGCCGTCACACAGCGTCCATCAGAAATAGACCCAGCGCGTGTTTTTCGTGGAGCGGAGCGCCAATCTGCTTCTAGGCCGCGGCTGGTGGAGCAGCTTACATTCATTTGAATGGCCGCTATAAGGTCCTGTTTATATGACAGCGGCGTATTTTAAATCAGCATATGACCAGCCGGTTGCAGGTCATGGCCAATCACGTGAAAACTGGCCCTGTTCCGAGCACTGCCGATAAATCGGTGCAAGTCTAATATATATGTATATCAGTGTTTCCCACAAGATTTTTGGAGACTACATCCAACCCTGTAGGGGGGTCCGGGGGCATGCTCCCCCGGGAGAAAATTTTGTAGCCTATATATTTGATTTAAAGGCATCAATCTGGTGAATATCTTATTTTTCAGACTTAGATATTATACCCTACTTGTATGTGCCCCTGTATCAAAAGGACTGGTCCTAACTTGGCCCCCGCATTGAAACTGGCCTAGAACCGCCACTGCAAATTAACTCAAGAAAGAATTGGTTGAAAACATTAGTTTCATAATTTTTAATACAATCAACCCATAATAACAGCCATACAACAGAGAGCACTGTCTTACATGTCAGTCCAAAATCTCAGTTAGAAGAATGATAAATCAGAACCAGGTGGGCCTGCTCAGCATTTTTATACACAACATACTATAGTATAATTTGATGTTAATTGCTTAATTGTACTATGCAGGGCATCTGTGTGGAAGCATCTATATTTGTTACGCTTCTGTTTCTATATATACATGAACTTATAATTTTAACAGCCTGAACTTTGTGTGATCACAGTAAATGTGCGTCTGGTGCCGGGCAAATACCGCGGGCGTGTGGAAGTGAAGTACAATGGGGTCTGGGGCACCGTGTGTGATGACAGCTTTGACACTGTTGATGGCAAGGTGATCTGTAAGATGTTGGGCTTCAAAACTGCCATTTCCACCTTCACTGCCAGTCCTGGTAAGAAGTCCACTGCCACCATCACATCATGTTCTCTGTACCATATATCCTCTTATGCTTAAGAAAACTTTTAACAGAATACTGAATCTGAAAAATGACTATTTGTATATTGATAACTCATCATATGTTATCATGAAATCATGAAGTAAATTAAGTTTTTCTTGCATCCCTCCTCATTAATAGAGAATCAGAAAGTGAACATTCTTCATGAACTAAAGTAAACAGGGATCATGTTTAACAACAAAGTACATAAAAAAAATCTGTTTAAATATTCTAACCCAAGTGGTATAATCCAAATCTTCGTCATCCAGTTGAATGTACACTACTTCCCAAACACATGCATTTTCACTAAAATGTTATATTGTAAAACAACATGCACATAACCTTTACTTGAGCTCAAATTAATGCGTGTGCCCAGGTACACTACTCAGCCGTACATAAGACTGTATAGACTGACATGTTTTAAATGATAACGTTTAAGCAAAAATGCATGTGTTCAGAAAAAACTGAACATTTAACTGGATAAATGAGATTTGGACTGTGCTGCACAAGTTGGGTAAGAGTTAGTTTCGCTGTTGTTAAATGTGGTCCCTCTTTACTTGAATTCATTAAGATTGTTTGCTTTTTTGGGATTCTTCGTTAACCTTGGAAGCATACAAAAAAAAAATTAAATCACAAATTCAAGCTAACGTGGTGTGAGTAATTGATATTCAAATGGTCATTTTACAGGTATTTCTTAAACTCTTAATTTTATTTTCTCCCATTACATCTTTTCCTCTGACCCTTACACTACCCCCTCTTTTGTTGAGCTTCTGAGTTCTGAACTTTTTTCATGGTATTGAATAAAACTACCAACAAGCTAAGGCCCAGATCACACAGAAAGCATTTTAGCAGCTGGAGGTGTCTTTTTCTAATTGTTTGTAATGGGAATTGAACTTTTTGCTTGCTGTTTTTGTATTGCTATGCACCTCCCTTTTCTGTGCTCTTGGCGTGTAGTGTTTATGCCAGAGCGCTCTCACATGAAAAGCACCCCATGTCCTCTCCGTTTTTTCCCTTTGTCCAATTAGATGATTTCAGAGGCAGGCCTTCTGCAGTGGTCATGACGGCAAATTTTCAGTTGGCAAACAGTGGAGGAGAAACTGGTAGCGGTTGTTGGATACCCAGAGCTACATGTATATGACTTTACAAACTGCAGTTATCATGATCTTAATACAAAACAGCAGGTGTAGAACCATATAGGTGCAGTATTTGAAACACCCATCATGGAGGTGAAGCTCCACGACCAACTGGTGGTACTTCCCGTGGTCTGCCTTCTTTTTTAGGGTCTCCTGTACCTACACAAATCTCTGTTTCACTGTGCCCAATAAACTATCTGTTGACAGCCTCTCACCGTCAACCAGAGCTACAGCAAGTACCCTCTGCCTGTCCATTTTAGGAGCTAGATACTGATTACAGTGAATATAAATAAAATGTAAAAGATAAATAAATAAATAGAGGGTAGACTGATTCCATAGGAAGCTTATGGTAAGGAGGTAACGCAGTGGTCATCTGACAACAATAAAAAGGTACAGCAAGCATTTTTTTTTACCAGTGGCATTCAATTAAATTAACAAAAGGCAGTGCGGTGCGCCTCACGTTTTGCAACCAGCAAAATGCTTTCTGTGTGATCGGGGCCTAAGAAAATAGCTCTGTTGCTAATGAAAACTCATTGCACAGAAAAACAGATTATGCACTCAGCCTCAGGAAGTAATGTGGGCCTAGGTGAATTGAATAAGGATGTTGGTCTTTTGTGCAGTGATATGGTTGGTAGGTGGAGTTTGGTAGAAATAAAATAGTTCCAATGAAACTGTTCACAAGCTGCGTGGATTATCTTGAGTAAGTGGGTCATGATTTCTGAAAGAAACATCGCTGCTGAATTTTCCAAATATATTTTTTTGGTGCTTTGAGTACCACAAGCTGCCATCTAGTTCCATTACAGTGGAGAGAAGGCAGACATTTCCGATATCTTCAACACTCAACAATTCATCATTCAGAATGATAACTTAAAGAAAAAAGAAAAAAGCACCTGATGAATGCATTGCTCATTCTCACCCTGCTATGCTTCTGTAGGGTATGGTAGGATCTGGCTGGATGAGCTGAGATGTTTAGGAACAGAGTCTGACATCTTTAGCTGCCGACATGGAGGAATTGGAGTTACCAACTGTCAACACAGTGAGGACGCCGGAGTGCACTGTCTCTAGAATGACACCACATTGAAGCCAACAAGAAAAATGGTGTTTAATCTGTTCTACACAGTTTGATAAACATGTAGTGACAAGTTGGCTAGCAGGCATTGCACACACACACACACACACACACACAAACACGTACAAACATTACATGCACACATCTTGCTGGAGACATAAGCAGAGAGCAGTGCTGTTAATGATGTTCACAGCTGGAACTCATTACATTTTCATAAAACACAGCATATAGAATAACATTCAGTTCAAAGTTTCAATTCATTACTAAACACATTAGCCAAAATGACAGTGCACTGTAAACATGCTAATAAAACTTTCCTGGAATAAAAATCTCATTTCTCCACTTTTTACTCTTTTGATAATATTTTGATAATGTCCCGTTTTCCATGTGTGTGTGTGTGTGTGTATGTGTGTGTATGTGTGTGTGTGTGTGTGTGTGTGTGTGTGTGTGTGTGTGCGCGTGCGCGCGCGCGCAATCCCCGAGAGGCTGCCTTATCGGCGGATGCGCAACACTCACAACGAGGAAGCAGCAGACACCCGCGTCGCAGCATTATTCTAAGCTTCCAAGATGCCGAAGCTCAAGTGCAGCTTCATAGATGAATTGCAGGAAAAATTTACCAACTTACCGTACCGACCCGGATATATGGGAGGCTGAGTCCGGGAGGCTGAGTGCACCGTGTGCAAAACTGGCACATATGGTTATGTGTCTAATAAAGCTAATTCAGAAGAGGTATTATTTAGAACATCATTATTTATTTGTCCAGTAAGACTTGAAAAGATAGCTATTATTTTACAAGCTGATTTTTCTAATACAGAAGAGACATTATTTCTATCATTATTTCATTCCAGAGATTTTACATTTATATTTATTTTTGTACAATTGAAACGTGTAAAAAGATTATTATTTTAGGCATAATAAAAGCAAGTTGAGTAACTTCTGAGAAGCCTATCTAAATTTCTGTCTTTGAGAGAGATTATTTTGTAATATAACTGAATTTTCTATCCATACATATAAACTTTAAATATATTAAAATTATAAGGCATCTTTGAGTAAACTGTGAATATCATTTAAGTAGGCTATCTCGTGGCCGGGGTGAGTGTCTTCTTTTTTGGAAATTAAAATATGGTCACCCTAGGCAGAGCAGCGCTGTCCTCATCAACCCCTGTCCTCCACTCGGCCTCCCGTGCCTTCAGTGACATGTTTGCCATCACCTTCCGTCCATTGCTTATCACCACAGTCTCAGATGACTTTGCAGAGGTCAGCAAAGATGAAGAGGTCACATTCAAGGACAGGAGCTGTGCTGAGTGGTTTCTGACACAGCTGGCTCTGTCACGTTTTCCCAGACACCTCAGGGAAATTCCTGTAGATACACGTGTTAAGGCTCACATCAAGTGCTATCACAGTTGATAACACCTAAATGAGTAATAAAATACATTGTGTAAGGTACCTTTTATGTCCAATAACACCTTTTTCACATTGCATTTATGCATCATAATCAACATATCTGCTTTCTGTAAATCTTAACTTGATGTAATTGACAATAAAATCTTTATGAGAGACATGTGGAAGATATTACAGGGTTTTTTTTCAGTTGCTAACAAGCATTGGTCAGAACCAAAGTCACATTATCAAAACTCTCCACACAGTCAGCAAAACAGAAGTGTATGTGGAGCAAACTGTGAATCACTTGTCATTGCTTTACACAAAATGCATTCAGTGACCACAGTTACCAAAATTCATAAACTTTTTTCTCAGTCAGTCACCACTTGCAAAACACTATACTTTTAAAGCACATTTTTTTCAAATGCTTACACACTTTGTTCAAAACAGTTAAAACACAATCAAAACAGAATGATGGAAAAAATAATGTGCATTTCTGCTGCAGCCACCTTGAAATCTATAGAAAATAATATCAAAATATTTACAATAAAATGAAATAATAATAATTCCAAATGCAGCTGACTGCAGTTTGCAGCTGAAAACCCACCCAGGTGACCTGTCTTGTCACTACAGCAAGCAGATAAAAGGGGATCTGAATTTTGTTTTTGGAAATATGGGTCAAAGAGGACAGATTGGTGAAGAGAGAAGAGTGGCAGTGAGAGGGAGAAGAAGAAGGAGAGGAAGACCAAGAGCTGTGGTCTCAGATGAGATAAGAGCCACAGTTACAGTTTTTCTCAGTTGTTTTTGTGCATTTCTCTGATCAGAATTAAAATTCTCATAACTGTTAGTTCAACCTCCACAACATTTAGTCATTTGTGCACATCATAATAGCAGTTTCTCATTCCTTCCAACAAATTGCAAATGCTTTTGGACATGCATCAATTGCTTTCATACAATTCTCTGCTGTTTCATAACATTATCATTTGCTTATGCCATGTCAGTCAAAATGAACTATACTTATGAATGCTGAATAGTCATTCCCTATAAAACTAATAGTCCTCATTTCATTGCTTGAGTCATTACATACAAAAATGTTGAACTAATTGTCAAAATCTGTCAAGCAAATTTTATACATGTCTATCATTTTTTCCTGAAAATGTCTCCTAAATTGAACAATTTCTCTCAGGTGAACCTCAGCTTTCACCGATGAGGAGGAGTGTGTGAAGCATTAGTTGTAACCAATCATAAGCCACTTCTCCACAGTCACTCAAAGCTGAATCCCATGAACCTTCACTTGGGAAACATATGAACCGAGCAGGACATAGTGCGTACCACTTCTATTATACTGTGATTCCTGATGAAATTAGGGCTACAATTGTGAACCATGTTGTCAATCACGGCCTCACAATGGCTGAGGCTGGTCGAAGGGTGCAGCCAAATCTTGGGACAGCCACTGTGAATTCAATTATTCAAACATTTCGTCGGGAGAACAGGTGTGTCTATTGGACAGTAATTCAGCACTAAACAATCTGCACTGCACGACTGTCACTGTGTCATACATGAAACTTACAGTGGGACACTAACTTGTCACTTTTTACATTTTACATTTAGACTTACAGCTTTACTGCAGCACAGATTTACTGTATTGTAGTGTACAGTAGTGTTACAGTAAAGATTTGCCATATTTACTGTATGGTACTGTACTGCAGCATTTTACAAGTGGGAAGCACTGTTATTGTACACTACAGTAATATGGGTTAATGCAGTGTGTCTCATGTTTACTGTACATTACTGTAATTTTACTCTGCACCACATCGGATTGCAAGACAACCTCGCGGAGGTGGAAGAAGGCCCCTTTTTACTCCAGAACAAGAGGAAACCATTTGTGCAATGGTGATTGCAAACAATGCCATAAGATTGAATATGTACAGGTAAAACATGTATATGTTCTATGCATACTGTAATGTTCAGTGCTGTAAACGGTTTATTTTGTGTAGTGCCATGCAGTACACTTACATGACAGTTCTGTGTATTCACAGTACATACTGTACAATATGTTGTCCAAAATGCATTATGTTACACAGGAAAAGTTGTTATATTTTTTTTTCTCTCTCTCTCTCTCTTCTGGAATAAAGTGTGTATTGGAGCTGGAGACCAGGGAACCGCTGCACACATTCATATACAGTGCCCTCCAAAAGTATTGGAACAGTGAGGCCAATTCCTTTATTTTTGTTGTAGACTGAAAACATTTGGGTTTGACATCAAAAGATGTATATGAGACAAGAGATCAACATTTCAGCTCTTATTTCCAGGTATTTTCATCTGGATCTGATACACAACTTAGAAGATAGCACCTTTTGTTTGAACCCACCCATTTTTCATGTGAGCAAAAGTATTGGAACATGTGACTGACAGGTGTGTTTTGTTGCCCAGGTGTGTCCCAATTACATTGATTATTCAAACAATAAATAGCACTGAATGTCTGAGCTCAGTTTCAGATTGGGTAGGATAGGTTTTGCCTGTGCAGACTGCATTTAGAGGTGGAACCAACATGAAAACCAGAGAGCTGTCCATGGGTGAAAAAGAAGCAATTGTGAATCTGAGAGAAGATGGACAATCAATCAGAGCCATTGCACAAACATTGGCCATAGCCAGTACAACCATTTGGAATGTCCTGAAGAAGAAAGAAACTACTGGTGTATTACAGTTTTTCTCCATTGGTTTGGCTCATTTCTTGAAACAGAAATTACATTCTCAAAATAACATGGACAAACCTCCAAACCACTTGGCAATTGTTCACAACAGAATTGAATTTGTCATTCATTTCATCAAATTGCAAATGTCTTAGTACATGTATCAATGTCTAAGTACATCTTTGCAAATGATTAAGTACAGGTAGGCTACAGTTAACACAGTTAGCCTACATTTAGCACAATTTCCAAGTGAATAGATCTTGTTGATCTAAAATGATTGTTGATTCTCAGTCTAATGGTTGTTCTCTCCAAAACATGTCAGCATCATTTCATTGTATAAGTTATCACTTGCACAATAGTCTGTTCAATTGTCAAAATTAGTCAAGAACATAATACCATGAATACCATGTATGAATCTCTTGGAACATTTGATAAATTGATTACGTAACTGACAGTCAGGTGAAACTAGAACTTGACTAATGAAGGAGGGGCCACGGTGGATGTCCCAGGCTAGAGTGGGGGCAATATAACTGTGTGTGCTGCCATTTCTGAGAATGGTGTGGCCACTCACATCCCCAGTCTTGGCCCATACAATACACAGAAGCTCCTCATCTTCTTGGACCGTCTTTATTCTGATTTGATCCCTGAAAATGAGAGAGGTCTGGTAGGGCCTCACCTACCAAACTATGTCATTGTGTGGGACAATGTGAATTTCCACCGTGGCCCGCTCATCAGGGCCTGGTTCACTACTCATCCAAGGATGGTCATGGTGTTCCTACCACCTGACTCTCCTTTCCTCAATCCTATTGAGGAGGTTTTCTCCGCTTGGAGGTGGAGAGTGTATGAGCATCAGGCTCAAAATCAGAAGTCCCTGCTCCATGCAATGGATGCTACGTGTGAAGATATTACAGGAGATCAGTGTAGGGGATGGTTGCGATATGCACATCGTTTCTTCCTTCGTTGTATCGCAAGGGAGAATATACGCTGTGATGTGGACGAGAATCTGCGGCCAGACAGACAGCAGCGTGTGGATGGCCAGGAGGGTGAGGACGGTGGCCAGGAGGGTGAGGACGGTGGCCAGGAGAGGGAGGGTGAGGACAGCGACCAGTGAAGAAGTGTTACTGTAGTTGTGAAACTCCAGCTTTATTTATAGCACTGTTTATGTTTACATTACAGTATATGCTGTTTACATTTTATTTTTACTCTGATGTATTGAAGTTACTTTATGTGTGTGAATACAAATGGTTACATTTTCCTTGGCAGTATGAGTACAATGTGTGATGTCAAACCTTGGAGGCTACTCTTACCGTAAAATCCTATTTTATTTTATTTTTGTTCAGTTTATACACAATTGTATTCTGTTAGCTAGACAAAAAAAGACTAGCACAGTAACCATTGTCAATGAAGGACTGGGCTAAGACTGGAGGTGGACATGAGGGATATTTCAATGGTCCTCTGCCATAGTGACAAAACATCTAACCATTTTGGCTTGCAGTGCTTACACAATGCCAAAGGGACGATGCATTTTGGGGGCACTGACTATTTATATGAGAAAGGAATTTAGTTTTGAAGCATGAGTGAACAGTTTTGGGAGAGATATGAGCTTTTGCAGGTGAACCATGGTGTTGTGCTGAACCATCCAGGTTATTTTGGCAAAAGCACCAAGAGTGTTGAGAACGTCCAGTCTGTTTCAAGAAACGAGCCAAAGCAATTGAGACAGGATCTTTGCATTTTGGGGGCACTGACTATTTATATGAGAAATGAATTTAGTTTTGAAGCATGAGTGAACAGTTTTTGGAGAGATATGAGCTTTTGCAAGTGAGCTATGGTGTTGTGCTGAACTGTAAGACTGTTTTGCCAAATGATCTTACAGTTTTGAAATGTAATTTCTTTTTCAAGAAATGAGCCAAACCAATGGAGAAAAACTGTAAGCAACAGACGTCGAACGGGTAGACCAAGGAAAACATCAGCAGTTGATGACAGAAACATTGTGAGAGCTGTAAAGAAAGACCCTAAAACAACTGTTAGTGACATCAGCAACAACCTCCAGAGGGCAGGAGTGAAGGTATCACAATCTACTGTTCGCAGAAGACTTCATGAACAGAAGTACAGAAGCTACACCAGAAGATGCAAACCACTCATAAGCAATAAGAATAGGAAGGCCAGGCTGGAATTTGCCAAAAGGTACAGAGATGAGCCTCAAAAATTCTGGGAAAAAGTTTTATGGACTGATGAGACAAAGATTAATTTTTTCCAAGGTGATGGAAAGGCGAAAGTTTGGAGAAAGAAAGGATCTGCTCATGATCCCAAACATACAAGCTCATCTGTGAAACACGGTGGAGGTAATGTCATGGCTTGGGCTTGCATGGCTTCTTCTGGGACGGGCTCTTTCATCTTCATTGATGATGTAACACATGATGGCAGCAGCAAAATGAACTCAGAAGTCTACAGAAACATTTTGTCTGCTAATTTAAAGAAAGATGCAACCAAACTGATTGGGAGATCCTTCATCATGCAGCAAGATAACAACCCAAAACACACTGCCAAAACAACAAAGGAGTTCATCAGGGGCGAGAAGTGGAAGGTTTTAGACTGGCCAAGTCAATCTCCAGACTTAAACCCAATAGAGCATGCATTTTACCTGCTAAAGAGGAGACTGAAGGGAGTAACCCCCCAAAACAAACAACAACTGAAAGAGGCTGCGGTGAAAGCCTGGAAAAGCATCACAAAAGAAGAATGCAAACGTTTGGTGAAGTCAATAGGTCATAGGCTTGATGCAGTTATTGAAAGCAAAGGATTTGCAGCTAAATATTAACTCTTACTCACTTGTATCTATTTTAAGTCTATATGTTCCAATACTTTTGCTCACCTAAAAAAATCTGTGTTCTGTTACAAATAATGCTATCTTCTAAGTTGTGTATCAGATCCAGATGAAAATACCTGGAAATAAAAGCTGAAATGTTGATCTCTTGTCTCATATTCATCTTTTGATGTCAAACCCAAATGTTTTCAGTCTACAATGAAAATAAAGGAATTGGCCTCACTGTTCCAATACTTTTGGAGGGCACTGTACCTTGATGAGGCGGGTTTCAATCTGGCAAAAGGTAAAGGTAAAGTTCCACTGACTGTCACACACCTGAGTGTGTGAAATTTGTTTTCCGCATTTGACCCATCCCCTGAGGGAGCGGTGAGCAGCAGCGGTGAGCAGCAGCGGTGCCGCGCTCGGGAATCATGTGGTGATCTAACCCCCCAATTCCAACCCCAAAAGGTAGAAGGCATGGAAGAAATCGCACTGGACAGAGAGCAACCATTGATGTCCCAGGCCAACGAGGAGGGAATATTACAATGTGTGCAGCCATCTCAGAAAACGGCGTCCTCACCCATATCCCCCTTCTTGGTCCATACAACACACAACATCTGCTGACCTTTTTAGACACTCTTTACAGGATCATAATCCCTGAGAATGAGAGGGATCTAATTGAAGAACATCTGAATAAGTATGTTGTTGTTTGTGATAATGTGCATTTTCACCACTCACATCTGGTCAGACAGTGGTTTGCGGCACACGACAGGATGCTGGTGGAATATCTCGCTCCCTACTCCCCATTCCTGAATCCAGTAGAGGAGTTTTTCTCTGCGTGGAGGTGGAAGGTATATGACCGGCATCCACATGCTCAAATGGCCCTGCTAGCACCCATGGATGCAGCATGTGAAGACATCACAGTAGAGTCCTGCAGAGGGTGGATTCGCCCCTCCAGGAGATACTTTCCTCACTGCATTGCAACTCATCCTGTGTCTGCCTTCTCCACCAGGTGTGGCTGCACTAATCAAGAGCACCTGTAAAGAGGGGGAGGGGAATGCAGCTCACTCTCTTCCCTCACTCCG
The DNA here is from genome assembly GCA_035609425.1 of Epinephelus awoara. Lineage (NCBI taxonomy): Eukaryota > Metazoa > Chordata > Actinopteri > Perciformes > Serranidae > Epinephelus > Epinephelus awoara. Next base: position 2,186,340 of record CM069307.1, read on the forward strand.
GCCTGGCAGCAGCAGCAGCAGCAGGAGCTGGAGCTGCTGCAGTGTTTGTTGGTGTGACCTTATGTAGCTTTTTGGTATCCTTTGTTTGCTCTTTTCTGGTGGGTCCAGTGGTTCAGTTTTCGCGGCTTTCTTTTCATTGTTTAGGGTAGTTGTTTATGTTAGGGTAGAAGGGAGAACCCTGTTCCGCCGGCCCCATGTGGGCTGGGCAGTGGTGGCTCCCTGTCTTTTGTTCTTTTTAGCTGGCCCACCAGTAGTTAGATAGTTTGGGGGGGGGTTATTTAGTCAGGGTTTTTTCCTGTATGATTTGGTCTTTTGAATTGGTCACTTTTTGCTGATTAATAAAAAAACATGCTTTTTAATTGCAACTCCTGGCTCCTGTGATTATGTTTGATCCCAATGGCACGAGCTGATTCATGGAATCGTAACATAATTTGGGGGCTCGTCCTAACTAGTTGGGAACTTTAAGTTCTCAATGTGGTTTTGTGACATCTAGCCTTGGTGGCTTAGTGGCAGTAGGCCTGTGTAAGTCTGGATGTTTTGGTAGTTTGTGGTTGTAGCTTTTGTACTGTGTGTTGCCTTTTGTGTGTTTGGTGACTTTGTGAACACAGTTTTGCGGGTTTTGTGGTAATAGCAGTCGTGGCTGTACTGTGTGTGCAGTGATTTGTGGGTCAAGACTTGCAGTTGTGTTGAGGTCGTGTAGTGTGGCTGTGTTTGTGCTGTAGGCCGAGTTGTGGAGACATTTCAGACGGAGTTCAAGTTGGCTGAGTTTGTTGATTCTCCATCTCTGGAGGGCTTTGATCAGTGTACTAAGGCTAATTTGGTGTTAATTGCTGATCATTATGAGGTAGCTGTTTTCAAGCAGGCAAAAAAGCAGGCTATTAAAGCAGTGTTGTATGCTGCCTGAGTGGATAAAGGTATTTTGCCCCTGGTGCAGAGTACTCCAGAGCAGTCAGGTCAGTCTGTTGATGAGGCAGTCAGACTTAAGGAGTTAGAGGTTGAGTTGCAGCGTCTGGCTTTGAAAGAGAAGGAGTTGTATATTAATATATTAATGATCTTGAGACTAAAAAACTTGAACAGCAAACTAAGATCCGCATGCGTGAATTAGAACTTGGTGTCACTTCTCCAGTTACTAGTAGAACCACTGATTTTGATGTGAGTAAAAACATCCGCTTGGTTCCTCCTTTCAATGAGAGGGATGTTGATAAATACTTTATCTTGTTTGAGCGGGTGGCATCAACATTGAAGTGGCCGAAAAATGTGTGGACATTGTTGTTACAATGTGCTTTGAGTGGTAAAGAGCAGAGGGTTTACTCATCTCTTCCAGCAGATGATAGCCTTGATTTTGATAAAGTAAAAGCTGCTGTGCTTGGAGCATATGAGCTGGTGCCTGAGGCTTACCGTCAGAGGTTTCGTAGGTTGAAGAAGCCGGGGTACCAGACTTTTGTTGAGTTTGCTCGGGAGAAAGAGTCTCTTTTTGATCGCTGGTGTACGTCCAGCAAGGTTGAAGATTTTGAGCAGCTTAGACAGTTGGTGTTGATGGAGGACTTTAAAAATTGTCTTCCTGAGTGAGTGTCAACATATTTGAATGAGCAGAAAGTTTCTGAGGTGTTTAAGGCTGCTGTCTTGGTGGAGGAGTATGCTCTGACTCATAAGACTGTTTTTGTGGATCGCCCTTTCACTAGTAAGCCTGTTGAGAACATAAATGGTACTGTGAGGGATAGTACTAGAGGTACGGCTATGGGGTCTGAGCTGGTCAGAAGTGCTGGTCCCTCAGAACCTGAGGTTAAGGTTGAGAAGGAGGACTTGAGGGAAAGAGATAATGTGATGTGCTTCTATTGTAAGAAAAAGGGGCATATTGTGGCGACGTGTCCTGTGTAGAAAAAGCGGAATTCTAAACCGGTGGCTTCGGTCAACAAATTTGATGCCTTGGATGAGTTCCCTGCAGTGTCCAGTGACCTGGCAGATTTTGCTCCATTTGTTATGGATGGTTTTGTCTCCATGCCTGGTTGCAGTCATAAGGTTCCGGTAAAAATTCTGAGGGATACTGCTGCCTCCCAGTCTTTTATTTTGGGGGGAGTGTTGCCATTCGGTGACAAATCTGCTGTGGGTTCTGATGTTCCTGTGTTGGGTTTTGGCATGACGGACATAGGTGTGCCTTTGCATCGAGTCTGTATGGAGTTTGACCTTGTTTCGGGTGAAGTGACTGTGGGAGTGCGTCCTGGTTTCCCAATTCAGGGGGTTTCCTTTTTGCTTGGGAACGATTTGGCTGAAGGAAAGGTGCTGGTTACCCCTGAAGTGACGCCAGTCCCTGTTAGACAGTCTCCTGATGAGCTTGCTATGAGGTTTCCAAAGGTTTTTGCAGCTTGTGCTGTTACTCGGTCTCACTCTAAAAGGGACGAAGCTGAGGTTGATCTGAGTGACAGTTTTATTTGCAATCCTGAGGTTAATTCCCAGATATCTCCAGAAACTGTTGTGAGTAGAGGTGTGGGTGTAGGGCCTTTCTCTGAGGTTAGTCATTTGTCCCTGACTCGTGACCAGTTGATTTTGGAGCAGGAAAATTATGTTACTTTCTCTCCCTTGTTTGAAGCTGTGATAGCTGGGTATGAAGTGGATTCTGTGTCGACTGGTTATTTTGTGAGGGATGGGTTGCTGATGCGTAAATGGACGCCATTGACTTCCTCAGTTGCAGATGATTGGAGTGTTGTCACTCAGATTGCAGTTCCTGTTCCGTACCGAGCAACAATTTTGAATCTGGCTCATGATAATCCCCTCGCTGGTCATTTGGGTGTTAAGAAGACATATGACCGCATTTTGCGGCATTTCTTTTGGCCAGGATTGAAGAGGGATGTGGCACGCTATTGTAAATCTTGTCATACATGTCAGGTGGCTGGGAAACCAAACCAGACCATTCCTCCTGCTCCGTTGTATCCGATTCCAGTAGTGTGTGAGCCTTTTGAACGTGTTTGGGTTGACTGTGTGGGCCCACTTCCTCGCACAAAAGCAGGTAATAAGTTTTTGGTGACAGTGATGTGTGCATCCACTCGATTTCCAGAGGTGTTTCCTGTCCGTAAGATCACAACTCCTGTGGTTGTAAAAGCTCTGACGAAGTTTTTTTCGTTGTTTGGCATGCCGAAAATTATACAGACAGACCAGGGTTCAAACTTCATGTCTCGTTTGTTTGCTCAGGTGTTAAAGCAGCTAAACATTAAACACTGTCATTCCAGTGCATACCACCCTGAGAGCCAGGGAGCTCTCGAGCGTTTTCACCAGACATTGAAAACCATGTTGCGTGCATATTGTCTGGAGTTTGAGAGGGACTGGGATGACGGGGTTCACTTGCAGATGTTTGCCATACGGGAGGTGGTTCAGGAATCTCTGGGGTTTAGTCCATCGGAGTTGGTATTTGCCCATTCTGTACGTGGACCCTTGAAGCTCTTGAGTGAGAAGTGGTTGTGTGAGGGGACAGAGCAGAACTTGTTGGACTATGTGAGTAACTTCAGATTCAAGCTGCGCCGTGCATGTGAGATAGCAAGGGATAATCTCGAGGTGGCACAGGCAAGAATGAAGGGATGGTTTGATAAGCGTGCTAAAAGCCGGGAGTTTCAGCCTGGTGACAAGGTTTTAGTGTTGCTGCCGATCCCTGGGTCTAGCCTGCAAGCTCGCTACAGTGGTCCTTACCTGATCCAGGAAAAGGTGGGTGATAGGGATTACCTTGTAGCCACTCCAGATCGCCGTCGTAGAAATCGCGTCTGTCACGTTAATATGTTAAAACCTTACTGTGATAGGGACAAGGTGCAGGCGGAGTCCAGTTCTGGGGCAGGTGAGGTCACTGTGTCACCTGTGGTGCTGTCCGGTGCTGACGTTGCTGCACCATGTGTTAGTCTTGTGACAGGGAAAGTCTCTCTGTCTAGTGCTGAAACAGATGACAGGGTTTTGTCTGAGGCCCTGACTAAGGGAAAGTTGTCAAATTCTGAGCTCTTGAATGATCTTCCAGCTCATTTGTCTCATCTCCCTGAGCCACAGTGCTCGGATTTGGTTGAGTTAATTGAGTCTAACAAGTCACTGTTTGCTGATGTTCCTTCTCAGACCCATTTGTTGAAGCATGATATTGATGTGGGGGATTCACCCCCCATTAAACAACATCCGTATCGGGTGAACCCAGACAGGCGTCGTCGGCTTAAGCAGCAGGTGTAGTACATGGTGCGGCATAATATTGCCCAGCCCAGTAACAGTGCGTGGAGCTCCCCATGCTTGCTTGCTGATAAAGCTAATGGTGAAGATCGCTTCTGTACAGACTTTCGTAAAGTTAATGGTGTGACGAAGCCTGACTGTTACCCTCTTCCCAGAATGGAGGATTGTGTGGATCGTGTTGGGGGTGCCAGGTTTGTGACAAAGTTAGACTTGCTGAAAGGATATTGGCAGGTCCCTTTGACTGAACGGGCAAAGGAGATTTCTGCTTTTGTTACACCTGATGACTTTTTGCAGTATACGGTCATGGCTTTTGGTATGCGTAATGCGCCAGCCACCTTTCAGTGTTTGATGAATGTTGTTCTGTCTGGCCTGCCATTTTGTGAAGCGTATCTGGATGATTTGGTTGTCTGTTCTGAGTCATGGTCTGAGCATATGGAACATTTGCGTGCAGTGTTTTGTCGCTTGAAGGAGGCAGGTTTGACGGTGAACTTGTCCAAATGTGAGTTTGGGCAGGCCACAGTGACGTACCTTTGGAAAGTAGTGGGTGGAGGTCAAGTTCGTCCTGTGCAAGCAAAGGTGGAGTGCATCGAAGCTTTTCCTGTTCCGACCAACCGAATAGAGCTTCGCCGTTACCTTGCGATGGTTGGTTATTATAGGGGCTTCTGTAAAAAATTTTCTGCCGTTGCCTCCCCCTTAACTGATCTGTTGAGTCCAAAGGTAAGCTTTTATTGGTCCAATGCCTGCCAGTCGGCGTTTGAGCAGACAAAAAGTCTTTTAGTGAATGCACCTATTCTTGCGGCGCCCCGGTTTGATCAGCCCTTTAAGCTGGCTGTGGACGCGAGCGGTACTGGCGTCGGCACTGTCCTTCTGCAAGAAGGTTCGGATGGGGTTGAGCATCCAGTTTCTTATTTTTCTAGGAAACTCGATGTCCACCAGAAATGGTACTCAACCATTGAGAAGGAGGCGCTGGCACTTGTTATGGCTCTGGAGCACTTTGAGGTTTACGTCGGCTCAACTATAGCTCCTGTTATTGTTTATACCGATCACAACCCGCTCGTTTTCCTACATAGAATGCGAAACAAAAACAGGCGGTTGATGAATTGGAGTTTGCAGTTACAGGCCTTCAATGTGGAAGTCAGACATATCCGTGGCAGGGATAATGTTCTGGCTGACGTATTGTCGCGCCTGTGAATGGTTGTTCCTGAACAATGTATCTTGTGAAGACTGTAAGTTCTTTCCTTGTTTACTTTTGTTTTTTTCCTGATATGCATTGTCCAGTAACTTAGGGTGGGGGTGTTACATGCCCCCCCCCCTTTGCTCCTTGATCCTCATCCTGTGTCTGCCTTCTCCACCAGGTGTGGCTGCACTAATCAAGAGCACCTGTAAAGAGGGGGAGGGGAATGCAGCTCACTCTCTTCCCTCACTCCGGCCTGGCAGCAGCAGCAGCAGCAGGAGCTGGAGCTGCTGCAATGTTTGTTGGTGTGACCTTATGTAGCTTTTTGGTATCCTTTGTTTTCTCTTTTCTGGTGGGTCCAGTGGTTCAGTTTTCGCGGCTTTCTTTTCATTGTTTAGGGTAGTTGTTTATGTTAGGGTAGAAGGGAGAACCCTGTTCCGCCGGCCCCATGTGGGCTGGGCAGTGGTGGCTCCCTTTCTTTTGTTCTTTTTAGCTGGCCCACCAGTAGTTAGTTAGTTTGGGGGGGGGGGGCGGGTTATTTAGTCAGGGTTTTTTCCTGTATGATTTGGTCTTTCGAATTGGTCACTTTTTGCTGATTAATAAAAAAACATGCTTTTTAATTGCAACTCCTGGCTCCTGTGATTATGTTTGATCCCAATGGCACGAGCTGATTCATGGGATCGTAACAACAGACATGAATGTCTGGATGTGCGTGAATGATACTGTGTATGTTGTATGTTCCAATATGTACTGCAATATTGTTTACAGTTGTGCATTTGTGCAGTTGTGCACAGCTCTACCCAAAGGGTGTTTCTTATGTTTGTTGCAAATAAGTAAGTGTGTATTTTTCTTTTGCATAATGCTGTGAACAAATTAGAATTGCAGTAAAAATATGAAACATACGTATTCAGTGTCTTGTACTCTGTTACCTCACTAAATACAGTAATGCGTAACTTTACTGTAGTTTTCAAATGGCTGTGCAAATAGTAGGGGTGTAACAATACATGTATTTGTATTGAACCGTTTCGGTACGCGACGTTCGGTTCGGTACAGGGCTGTGCACGGGTGAGTTCACGGCCCGGAATTTTTTATTTTTTTTTGGGCTCACGGGCCGGAAGTTGCGTGTGTTTACGTTCCGCCGCTAACATGTGCAGCTACTCGTGCAGCTACACCCGCAGCCCGTGCGCATGATGGCTACTGCTAGCAGTAAACCGGAGCTTGAAGATCCTCCCCTGTCGCTAAAGTCTCCTGCTTGGGAATACTTCGGCTTCCTGGTTAAATATTGCAACGGAGAAAGACAGGTGGATAAAACGAAGGCTGTGTGCCGACACTGTTCAGCTGAGATCGGGTATGTCTCCGGCAACATGACAAACATGCTAACTCACCTAAAACGGCACCACCCGAGTGTAAATATCACCGCTACAAGAAGAAAAACCAACATAGTACAAACGCAGCTGTACTCAGCATTCAAGCAGCCTCTCCCTGGAAATTCAGATCGGGCCAAAGCTATAACAAGAGCTATTGGAGTTTTTATAGCTATATCTAAGACCATATTCAGTTGTTGAAAATCCTGGTTTTAAACACATGCTCAAGGTGATTGAGCCCCGGTATGAAGTTCCCACTCGTCCGCACTTCAGCCAGAAAATAATTCCACAACTTTATGAACAAGCTAAATCTTCTGTTGTCCAAGACTTATCAAAAGCATGTGCAGTATCACTCACAACTGATGGATGGACATCCAGAGCTAACGAGAGCTACATAACTGTGACTGCCCATCACATTACCCCTGAGTGGAACATAGTGAGCCATGTTCTGCAAACTCGGCCCATGTATGAACAACACACCAGCGCAAACCTGGCAGAGGGGCTTAAAGAGACAGTGTTGGAGTGGAAATTGGAGAGGCCAGGAACAACAATTACAGTCACAACAGACAATGCCAGGAATATTGTAAATGCAGTGAGTGAAGCTGGAATGGGCCCCCAAATTGGATGTTTTGCGCACACTATTAATCTAGCTTCTCAGAAAGCAACAGGTCTCAACCAAATATCCAGACTCCTTGGTAAAGTGAGACGGATTGTGTCTTTCTTTCACCGTAGCCCAACAGCTGCAGACATATTGGAGAGAAAACAGGAGATGCTTAATATAGCAAAAAACACCCTTATTCAGGACGTCACCATCCGCTGGAACTCAAGCTATGATATGCTTGAGAGGTACCTTGAGCAGCAAGCAGCAGTGTTTTCGGCACTGACAGAACAGGCTCTCAAGAAGAAAGATATCAGCACATTGTCTGACCAGGAGGTGAGGATGGCAGAGGAGGTAATTGAGGTCCTGAAGCCACTAAAAACTCTCACAACACTCATAAGCACTGAAGCTACACCTTCAGCATCCATTATCCTGCCCCTCAAAGCCACAGTTCTCCACTCTATGGAACCAAAAGATGGCGACAGTGCAACAGTGACCCAAGTCAAGGCTGCCATCAGAGAAAACCTGGAGGACAGGTACTCCTCTTGTCAGGACTTCCTCCACAAATGCACAGCACTTGACCCGAGGTTTAAACCTCTTCCTCATGTAGATGATGCCCGCCGTGACAGGATCTACAACAGCCTTGTCACAGAGATTGTGGCCATGGAAAGAGAGGTATTGTAATAATTTAATAATAATAATATAATAATTTTATGTGCATATAATATCCTTTTCACTGATAATTTTGAAACAACAAATTGCTTGTGTTACTAATATTCTTATTAAAAATATTAATACTTTTTTTGTATTTTATTTTACAGAATGAGGAGGCCAAAGGGACAACAGCAGCTGCTTCATCCCCAGAGACACGACACCCAGAGGCATCTGAATCATCTCCTCCTGTCAAGAAGTCAGCGATGGCTGAACTGTTTGGTGAGCTCTTCAAGACACAGGTGGGAAACAACAAGAATACTCTGCAGCTGGTGAAGGAGGAGGTTGCTGCATACAAGGCAGTGAGTTGTATTTCAGTAGACTCTGACCCACTTCTATGGTGGAAGGCCAATGAGGCCATATATCCCCTAACTGCAAAGTTAGCAAGGCACTATCTTGCCATACCCGCTACCTCTGTCCCTAGCGAGAGGGTATTTTCAACCGCTGGGGACATTGTGACTGCCAGCAGATCTGCACTTAATGCTGAAAATGTGGACAAGTTAATTTTTCTGGCAAAAAATATGAAGGTTGAGTAAAAGTGAACAGGGCTTCATGCTGGAACTGTTATTGCTGCACTTTACTTGTTGAAAAGTTTTGTTAAAAGCTGTTTACAAGGAATTTATTTTTTTAATAATATTTCATACATTTGTTGTTTATTTGAGAATTTTATTTAACGTATTACCAGGCAGCACTTTGCATTTATTTCATTTTCCTGTTTGTATAAAACAGTAAGTTGTTACAGTAATTTGTTGTTTACAAATAATAAACACCCAAATGAACAACAAGAAAATTTAGGTTTTGCATTTTGTTCCCATACTGTATCGAAAATGAACCGAACCGTGACCTCAAAACCGAGGTACGTATCGAACCGAGATTTGAATTTTTTGCATTGTCAAAATGAAAACATGACAAAGCCGTTTGACTCTCTTGTTCATAAACAGTAGTGTCAGGACTTTTCATTTTGATGACACTGACACTTTCATTGACATGAATACTTGCTTTTGAGGAATGAACTATCTATTTTGAGTAAGTGACACAGTTTTGCAGGTTATCAACTAGGTTTTGCAGTTTGCACTGTTTTGAGAAATGCACTAACTCTTGTGCAAATGTTACTGTAATAGTGATGTGAGAAATGCACCAAAGCGATTGAGAAAAACTGTATTGACCCATGTGGTAAATCATGGACTCTCTTTGAGAGAGGCCAGGTTAAGGGTGCAGCCAAACCTGCAATGCTCAATAGTTGCATCAATATTTAGGATTTTCTGGTGAAAATCAACAAGTGAAAAATTCATCCCTCAACTACTGAACTACATTTTACAGTGCAGTACACTATGTTGATATCTACTGACAGTTTGTGTTTTATATTACTGTATGCAGGATTCAAAGGTTGCCTCCTACAGGAGGAGAGGCCAAATGTTTTCAGATGCCCAGGAAACTGGTCTCATTGATATGGTCATTGCAAACAATACCATAAAACTGAGAGAAATCCAGGACAGAGTGCTGGCAGACAATGTTACTTTTGCCAGTGTGAACTCGGTCATATATTTGAATTACTGTAAATCACTCTGCCGAGATACTGAAAACATAAATAAATGTAATTGAAGCAAATTGCTGCATTGCTGATGCATGATCATTATTGTTATAATATACAGTACAACAATTCAGTAGACTCAAAGTGCAAAGATCTTATTCTATAATAAAATACTGATTTATCTGCGAAAAGAATCATTCAAACTTTAAAGATTAAATGTCTTTTATGTAATGCTCTCTGTTGTTAGTATTTTGTAGTTCAGTGTGCTCACAGTGACAGTGTTTACTTGCTGAATGAGACTTGTTGTTAGTGTTGTGGATGAATGGGCTTATTTTGAGACAGGTGTGATGTGTTTTGTTGGTGAGAAAGAGTTTTGGAGGTGAGATAAACTGTTTAGCTGAGATGCATGTTTGTAATGCAGACTGTGTGAAGAGTTTTGAAAAAGTAGTTTCAGTAGTGACCAATGTGTTTTAGCAATTGAAAAAAAACCTGTAACAGCTCATACTAATATTTCTGGCAAAAGACGTTCCTCTAAACTATCAATCCTGTACGTGTGTGACAGGCATTATTTACAGGAAGTCGTCATGTAATTTCTGAATGACCACCCAAGCTGCTGTAGAAGAAAAATATTACCGTACAGTTTTGAGTATTATTTTACATCTGATGTTGATCCTTGTGTAACTTGATTAAGTGTCTTCCAATGAACTCTGTGTTGAGACAGAATATATTTACATTGAATGACCAAAGACTATATGAAATTAAAGCTGCAGGCAGCGATGAACGGGACCTCGGGCTCTTGTTGTCGGCCTCCAGCTCACGTAGACAGTGCGAATTATTCGTAAGAGTCAAAATGTCGATAAAACAAGCAATGTCAAGAGAACATAAGGTCATTTTTGGCAATAGAGGGACTTTATATTACAGTACATTACAATATGTATATAATTTTCAACCGATGTATTAAATAAAATGTACCTGTGATATGTCAGCAATGGAAACAAAATGTCTTGTCCAAAACATCCACATTGAAATGAAATACACCATCATGATTAAGAAATTATATAATGTTAACAGCAACATGGTGTCTGTCATACTGTTAAGAATTGAAGAGTTCCCCATGTACTGTAAAAAACAAAGGTCTGTGGTGACAGTACTCCTGCTGTGATGTAAGTACATGAATATATAAATACTAGGGTTGGGAACGATTAACCGATACGACCGGATATCAGGTTTGACAAGCGAGGGATACGGTTGCGTTGGTAGCAGCCTCCTCAACCGATACTAATCAGCCATGAATCCTTAGATGTACTTTAGGGACTGTTCTTTACTTACAGGGGAGGAGGGTGGCTGGTTGATTTTTATTCTATTTATTTATTTTATTTTGATCCCCCCTATGTTAATCACTTATTGATGCTGTTTTTGAAGTATGAATAAGTCAATAAGTAATTTCCTTTGAAATATCAGTGATGTATTATAGAAAAGTGATTTATCTTTTTATAAATGACAAACACAGAGTGTAGCAAACACAGAGAAATAGTCTGACATGCTGTCAGTGCTAAGCTGCTAGTCATCACAGTCCATGGTTTTAACTAATAACAGATGTCAGATTCTGCCCCTACATTGCATGTTATTATTTTATTCTGCGTTATGTTTATATTGTACAGCGTTATGATAAACTTTATTCCAGAGTCAAGTCCATATAAGACAATACAATAAAAACAACACAACAAGTAGGTTTAAAACACTTAAATATTACTTAAAGTTCACTTCACTCAGTATTCTCATTTTTATATTGATCCCATCCAACAAAATGATGTTCATTCAGCAAGTCATTTTTTGGTCCATGTCTAAAAATAAATACATTTGACATGTTATTTTGTTGTTGTTTGTCTTTTTATTTTATTTTTGCCAGTGCCATACAGCAACAATGCTTGGGGATGTGGTCTTTTACAAATTTGAAAATACTGTAAGAATGTCACTTTTAGAATTCTTTATTTTATAATGTATGATTAATGTCTACATCAGCAAATGTTAACCATAGAATCATATCGAATCGTATCATTCCTACACTGTATCGAATTGTATCAAATTGTTCTGTATTAAAAATATATTGTTTTTGAATCGTATCGTAACCCGTGTATCTAGATACGTATCGAATCGTCTATCACAGAGAGATTCCCAACCCTAATAAATACATAATATACATTTAAAAAAAAAAAAAAAAAAATATATATATATATATATGTATATTAACATGGACAAAACATGAATTATAAAGGAGAATAAATCATCTTTTACAAAGACTAAAGTGGTGATTAAACAAAGGAGCTTGTAATTTTGCAGTAACATTTCCTCAAAGATTTGTATACTTTCCTGATATAACAGCAGGCAGACACTAGTTAATTTCAGTGGAGAAACTGAGGAGGACTACATGTATTTGATCGTGTAATGCTGCAGCACAGTTTTAGCTACAGATTTGATTCAGATTCTAAAGGCAAAAGAGTTTGACCTGTAAATCTTGTATTTACATGTTTTTGCAATCAGGTATTTATTTAGGAAAATGTAGGAATGAGACACATGAGCTGGTCAGTTTGGTCAATGTTATCCTGTCAGGTGACACACACACACACACACACACACACACACACACACACACACATAGGCCTGTGTCTGTCAGAATGAAGCCATTGTTATGCTAATTAATGACAGCATGCAGTTGAGTCAGAGGAAGAGGGAGAAGGCAAGAACTGGAAGTTGGCTTTCAAATTCAGAGTCCTTTCTGAAACACATTTTGTTAGGCCTGAACATAGCCCAGGCTGTCATGGCCAATGTTGAGTTTTTATATTCATCTTTAACTTGTTTAAAATTTCAATAAATTCTATTTATATTTGCACTCCTTCTGTCTTTGTTACTGACTGAATGTTGTATTTCACAATCAAATCTGTCTGTCAATTGAAAGGGCAAACAAATCATACACTACAGATAAAACATAAAGCATTAAAGATTGTGAGACACACAGACATAGAGAGCCCTGTGGCTGTGTCTGTGTGTGCAGCCGTTGTCATGGCGATTAATGACTTGCCTGCACCTGCGGGGCACACAGACAGCTCATGATCAGCATAGGCTGTTTAACATGGGTTTTAACTCCTTGAACAAATTCTTCTCATATCAAAACCGTTGTTCCAATCAAGAAAATAAAGTGATAGTGAGAGACAGCAACGTCTTGTGAAGGTACGTGGCCATTTTTATATTTCTAGAGTCAGAAATGTGGTCAGGGGAGCGAGTTTAAAACGTGTTGCACTGCAGCTGTTTCCAGAAATTTCTCCTCTGAGTTTACATGGGAGTGAATGAGAAAAAAATCGGTGCTCCCTTCGCTTTGAAGCCACTCAGTAAAAATGTGTGCATGTGAGAGATTCCATGTCAACATATCTGTGAGCAGGAAAAATTTTCCTACGTTTTGTGGTATAAATTGTGTCCGTACAGTGAAAATTGTGGCCATGGCAGCAAGTTAAAGACAAAAGTTTTAGACGATTTTTTAGAGCTCTCTCCACTCTAGCTCACAGCATTCCGTGCAATAGACACCCATTATAAACTGACAATTTCTCCACTTTTGCTCATGGTACTTTGAGAGGCAAACATTAAAAACGGTAAAAGATATAGAAAAGATGAAAACATGAGTGAATAGACGAGACCTGTGGCAACATTTGAGAGTTGGAATGGAGTCTGTAGCTCAAAGTATGGAGATGCTGTAAAGGCTAGAAAAAGCCCAAAGATTGGTCTCTTTCTCCCCCCTGCTGCCATTCATTTCCTATGGGACAGCTTTCGAAGATCATCAGTACGTTTTTCTGACATCTCACCTTCAGGAGCCCATAAAATTCAAACGAATTGAGTAATGAAAAAGTTATAAATAACTTTTGATTAGAAGGAGTTGATCTGTCATCCCTGCAAGTTTGAAGCCGATAGGATAACTGGTGTATGAGAAGAAGATTTTTTAGGAAAGGCAGTTTTAAGGCAAAATCTTACTTTGAAAGAGCAATTATGTCACTTCCTGTTGGATTTAGGTCAGGGGTGTCACTATGTGATTTTTAGGTCTTCATGAGACGAACACGGCAGTTTTAGTTTGATGTTTCTATGACATTCCTACAGGCCGTAGTGACCATTTTAGTGTGCCTAGGTGGCGCTAGAGAGCTCATTTTAGCACTTTAGGGGTTAATTTCATGATTTTCTAATTTTTTTTACCGGTTCTGATATGCGTGCCAATTTTGGTGAGTTTTTGGGGGTCAAATTCCAGTTCAAAGAGGCGGCGAAAGAAAGAAAGAAAGGAAGAAATAATAATAATAAACGGACCAAAAACAATAGGGCCCTCGCCCGTTTGGCCGAGGTCCCTAATAATAATATAATAATAAACATTACAGGAACAATAGGGCCCTCGCCCGTTTGGCCGAGGTCCCTAATAATAAAGAATAATTAAAGCTGCCAAGCACCATTGGGCGGGACCTCGGCCCCTCGCTGTCGTCCTTCAGCTTGCGTGGATGGCGCGAATCGGCCTATTCGAGACAATAATCATATGTGTATAATAACAGTAGAAGTATGACACACACAGACAGACAGACATAGACGGCCGAGTTAGTGACATGCAGAGAGGGAGAGAAGGGAGAGAAAGAAGACAGAGGGGGGAGAGAGAGGGGGGGGGGGGCAGGGAGTGGAGTGTGTGTGTGTGTGTGTGTGTGTGTGTGTGTGTGTGTGTCTGTGTGTGTCTGTGTGTGTCCGTGTGTCTGTGTGTGCTATACTTCTACTGTTATTGTACACATATGATTATTGTCACATATGTATACTATCAGATATTAATATATACTTCCCACATGTTGTACCACAATAGCCAGAATCATAAGTCAAACTCAATTTTAAAAACTGTAAAGGGTTCTTATGAAGGTGGCTTGAGCTTATATTTTGACAGTTGTAGACATAAGCCATGTGACCTAATGAAACTTTGACATGTGTGATGATCAAACAACACATTATTCTTTTAAAATCATGTGACCTAGTGAAAGCTTGAGTGATGTGTACTGGCTGCTGTGAGAATCTAAGTGCAGCAAACAGACACAAATATGTACTAATTAATGTCAGTGGAGAAACTGATTAGGACTACATGTATTCCAGTTCTTCATGAGGTAAAAGAGTTTCACCAGGACATCTTGTATTTACAGGTTTTTGGTATCAGGCATTTCTTTCAAAGTTTTACGAATGAGCACCATGAGCTGGACAGTTTAGTAAATGTTATACTTTCTTGTGTGTGTGACCACACACATTAACACACACTTCACTCTGACACAGACTGTCAGAGTGAAGTTTTTGTTATGCTAATTAATGAGAGCTGCAGCTGACACAGAGAGCAAAATGGGCTGACAGTTTCTCAAACTAGTCCTTCCAGCTCCCAAACCATGAGTCCCATCATAAATCTGAAAGCATCACCAGATAGATAATTTTGTTCTGAATGCATAGATATATAACCCTTGTATGTCTATGGACTAAAAAAATGTGCCTTAGTCACAAGTTTACAATGTGTTGCCACTCATCTTTTTTGACAGAGATCATCATGAGGATGTGTGTCCTGCACCTTCTAACGCTTCTAAAATCCAAACCGTTCAAGTTATGACAAAGTCCTTCACAAGTAATGTTCACCAGGGGTAGAGCTGTAATTTGTGCAAGTTTGAAGTAGTTATGATAAATGGTGTAGGAGCAAATATTTTTTGAGCGACAGAATTTGTGAAAAACGTCATCTCACATTCAAAGAACAACAGCGCACTTACTGTTGGAGTTAGGTCTGGGGTTGCAGCGTGACATTTGTAGGTCTTTATGAGACGAATGAGACAGTTTTGGTTTGGTGTTTCTAAGTGGTTCCTACCCGTCGCACTGGGCATTTTAGTGTATCTAGGTGGCACAACAAATCGTCAGGAGGTTCTGGAAGACATCACCTGTAAGACGCCATTAAATCCAAACCATTCAAATGAATAAGAAATGAACAATAATTGATAAGGACATGTTGATCAATAATGTGTGCGAGTTTGAAGCCGATAGCCGGTGTAGGAGAAGATGATTTTTTTTAAGGAATTTCTTTTATTGAGGAAAACTCTTACTTTGAAAGGGAAATACCTCACTTCCTGTTGGATTTAGGTCATGGGTGTGAGCACGTGATTTGTAGGTCTTGATTAAACGAACACGGCTGTTTTGGTTTGATCTTCCTGCAATGTTCCTACTGGCTGCAGCGGCCATTTTAGTGTTTCTAGGTGGCGCTAGAGAGCCCATTTTGGCACTTTTCTGATTAAGTATGTCATTTTCTAAAATGTTTCGCCAGTCCTGACATGCGTGCCAATTTTGGTGAGTTTTGGAGCATGTTTAGGGGGTCAAATTCCAGTTTAAAGTGGCGGAGGGAGAAAGAAATAATAATAAAGAAATAATAATAAACACTACAGGAACAAGAGGGCCCTCGCCCGTTTGGCCGAGCCTAGAGGCAGAGGACTGCTCTGTGAGCAGTCCTCTGCCTCTAGGCTCGGTCCCTAATAATAAACGCACCAAAAACAACAATAATAATAATAATAATAATAATAAACGTACCAAGAACAAGAGGGACTTCGGCCGAGGTCCCTAATAAGAAACGTACCAGGAACAAGAAGGACTTCGTCCTTCAGCGGAGGTCCCTAATAAGAAATGTACCAGGAACAAGAGGGACTTCATCCTTCGGCCGAGGTCCCTAATAATAATAATAATAATAAACGTACCAGGAACAAGAGGGACTTCGTCCTTCAGCCGAGGTCCCTAAAAAACGTATCAAGAACAATAGGATCCTTGCTCTTCAGCCGAGGTCCCTAATAATGGACAGAGCTACTGTAATGTCACCTATTGGATTGTGGGCTCCCATTTTGAAGCCTCAAACTGCAACCAAGGTGATTTATGATTCTTTCTGTATTTTTGTTTTTGGAAAAAAAAAAGATTAAAAAAATCTGTAACATCATTACACAGCGGGGCCAGCGGGATAGTGTTGTAACGTTCGCGAACGAACCGATTCTATTGAACGGCTCGTTAACATGAACGATGGGAGCCGAGTCGCAGCTGGGAACCGTTCTTTTTTTTTTTTTTTTTTTTTTTTTATAAGTATCACTGTGTGCGCCTCCTTTGCTCCTCCCCTGAGTGGGACAGAGAAGTTACATGCGGAGGAGCACTGCCCAGCTGCACGGTGCTTAGATAGGCTATGCAAATGTAGCATGACGCCACCTGAGTTGTGCACGCTGCCTTTGCGTAAAAAAACCCCCAAAAAAAACAGAAACACATGACTGCCCCTGCCTCGGAGAGCAGATGCAGCGGTCTTAATTAGGAGGACAGTCAGTCTGTCGTGTGTCGTGACTTCGTCATTTGGACAAAATGAGCCAAAGAAAAGGGAGCAGCATTTGGATGCACTTTTCTCTTGTGGAAGACAGTAAGGCAAAATGCAATATTTGTCAGAAAAATATTTCTTTTAAGTCCGGTTCAACAAATAATTTGCACAGACACTTGAAAACACAACACCCAACAGTGAAAGTGGCAGAGGTGAGAAGAGAGCCAACCGACTCAGGCAGTAGTGACAAGGTTCAAGGTTCAAGGAGTCTTTATTGTCCCCGTGGGGCAAATCGCTCTACAGCCAGCAGAGCAACAGTCAACAATTCCAGAGTAACAACAACATATAGCACGGAAGACAACGATAAATAGAACAATCAGATAATCAGTCACTCATTTAGAAGAGCTATGGCAGCAGGGACAAAAGAATGTTTCAGTCTATTTGTCCTACATCTTGTCAGGATGTACCTGCGGCCTGACGGGAGCATTGCAAACTCACCAACCAAGGGGTGACTCTGGTCAGTGAGGAGTGAGCGGGCCTTACATAGGGTTCTGAGTTTGTACACACCAGAAAGATCATTAAGGTTGATACCTGCAATTTTGCTGCACACTCTCACTATACCCTGCAATCTGTTTTTATTTTTGAGGGAAAGTAAGCCGTACCAGCAAACAAAAGAAAGGGTCAGAACAGACTCAATAAAACAAGAATAAAACATTTTCATAAAAGTGCTGTCAACATTAAAACTCCGCAGTTTCCTAAGGAAGAACAAACGTTGATGTGCCTTCTTGCAGACAGCATCAACATGGAAATCAAAAGACAGCTTGTCATCAATGTGAGTGCCAAGATATTTATATTTAAGGACCAGCTCGACAGCATGATCCTCAATGACAAGAGGAGGGATGACTGACGAATGTTTACGAAAGTCTATCAACATTTCTTTAGTCTTTGACAAATTGATGCACATAAAGGATGAGGAACACCAGTCTGTGAATTCCTTCACTACAGGGCCATGGTAAGGGTCGTCACTGCTCAGCAAAGACACGATTACTGAGTCATCTGCAAATTTCAAGATGTGAAGCCCCACATGTTGGCTACGGCACTAGTTTGTGTACAAAACAAACAGTAAAGGTGAAAGGACGCAGCCTTGAGGTGATCCAGTGGAGGAGACTAGAGTGTCTGACAAAACACCATTGACCCTCACACGTTGTGGTCTTTCTGTTAAAAAGTCCATTAGCCAGGCTATTAGACCAGTATCGATGCTGTGGAAGTCCCTTAATCTTTCTGCTAAAATGTGTGGCTGTATGCAGTTAAAAGCAGATGAAAAGTCAATAAATAAAAGACGGACAAAAGTCTTGGCTCCCTCAAGATGAGTCAAGGCGAGATTTAGAAGGGTGGCTAATGCATCTTCGACACCTCTACCTGATCTGTAAGCAAACTGTAGTGGGTCCAGGTTATCTTGAACACAGGTCAGAAGTGATTCCTTGACAATTCTCTCAAATGACTTCATTACTAGAGAAGTTAATGCCACAGGTCTAAAATCATTTAGTGATTTGGGGGATGCAGACTTGGGAACTGGAACAATAATGGAATCCTTCCAAAGTGAGGGGACCTTGTGGAGCTGGAGGGACATTGAAAAGATAAAAGTAAAAATGTCTGCCAGCTGGTCAGCACAGTTCTTAAGAACACGCCCTACAATGCCATCCGGGCCAGGACTTTTCCTTTCCCTGACTCCCCGGAAAAGTTTACACACCTTGCTCCTGTCAACAACACTATTCTGTGAAGGGACAGCATTTTTAAAAACTGACAATTCCTCGCTGAAATTACAGTTATTAAAACGGTTATAAAAATTGTTCAGTTCGTTTGAGAGCACCAGATCAGGCTTTCCATTAAGGGAGACATGGCTCTTCTTGGATTGCATCCCCATCATGGTTTTGACCCCCTCCCATGCAGGACGAGAGCTGCCTGCCCTTAGCATGCTCTCAACCTTGTCTTTATATCTGCATTTGGCAAGTTTAAGCTCCTTCTTTAGCTGTTTTTGAAGCTCCCTGCAACGAGCAGTGTCACCCTGAATGAAGCAAATGTTCCTCTGATTAATCATAGATTTGACACTTTTAGTCACCCATGGCTTGTTATTGGGGTAGAGGAAAATTTCTTTCTGAGGAATGATGGAGGCCTCACAAAAGGAAACATATGATGAAACAACATCAGTTAATTCATCAATATCCTCGCAAACATTAGTGAACAAATCCCAATCCGTATTATGGAAGCAGTCTTGGAGGCAGTGGATTGATTCCTCCGACCAAACCGGAACCAATCTTCTCTCCGGCTTGTTCCTCTTCAGGACGGATTTGTAGGACGGAACCAAATAAACCATGTTATGGTCGGACATACCGAGTGGAGCTCTGCTGAAGGACTTATATGCTCCTTTTACGGATCCAAAACAAAGGTCCAGACACTTTGCATGTCGAGTAGGACACGTCACATATTGGTAAAAATTTCCCAAGGACTTTGACGGTTTGCAGTGATTGAAATCACCCAAAATGAAGTCTCCATTGACACTGAAAATGCTAGTGCTTCCCCTCCCTCCACATCAGGTAGTGCTAGACGTCATACCAGTGCTACTATTACTCTAGCTACAGCTACAGCTACAGCAGCCTCTGACACCACTGGGCCCACATCTTTGCCTGACCAGGCACCTGGAAAAAGCATTCCTGCTGCTATCACAAAAACAAAGCAGACATCACTCAGTCAGTATTTTACAGCTCCTGTCTTGACCCCATTGAGACAGGGGAAGATAGATGAAGAGCTGGCAAAGATGATAGCCACTGATTTTCAGCCATTGAAAATTGTGGAAGACAGAGGATTTAAAAACTTCTGCTATGCTCTCAACCCCTCCTACATTCCTCCATGTAGGAGGGTAGTAACCCAGAGAGTGTCTGAAGTCTATGAGAGAGAAGCAGCATCACTTAGGAGAAGGGTGTCCAAAGTGTCAGCAGTATGCCTAACAACGGATTGTTGGACGTCAAGGGTTACTACCTCAATCATGTCTGTAACATGCCACTTTATTGAAGATTTTCACATGTCCTCCTGCCTACTGGACTGTTTTGAATTCAATGAAAGGCACACAGCAGACAATCTGGCAGAAAAGCTTCGTAGTATTGCAGCAGAGTGGGGTATTGATAAGAAAGTGGTGTGCTGCTTAACTGACAATGCTGCAAACATTACAAAGGCCATTCAAATAACAGGATGGACCCACCTTCCATGCCTGGCAAATACCATTAATCTTGTGGTCAGAGATGCCCTCAAAGGTCCACAATCTATCATTAATAAAGTTAAAGAGGCAGTGGAATACTTTCACAGAAGCACAGTGGCTGCGCAAAAACTGAAGGAAACACAGCTCCAAATGAAGATGGATGAACTCCGACCGAAACAGGACTGTGTCACAAGGTGGAACTCAACATATTACATGTTGCAGAGTTTTCTGACCAACAAAAATCCCATCGTGTCCACCCTGGTCATCAGCAATGCACCAGTCCGCCTTTTATCCCAAGAAGAATGGACTACAGTGCAGGAAATGTGCCTCATCTTGAAGCGATTTGAGGAGGTCACTGTTGAACTCAGTGCAGAAAGGTATGTTGTTCAGCTGGTCAGCAGTAGATTTCTATAGCATGTATGCAAATTACCTGATACTAAATTATAAGATTTGGTACCATAATAGATATGTGTAGTACATTGTAGTATTTATCATTGTTTAACAACTTTATAATTGTATCATTAAAGCCACAGTGTGTAGGAATTTCTCCCATCTAACGTTGAAATCATATATTGCATTCAAACAGATGGTGCACTCTAGCGCCTCACTGTTTCAAACACGTATTGCAACAACGGTAGCCGCTGTGTACCAAAAAGCTATGATAACACTGATGAAACCATGTCATCCGATACTACATGGAGTATTCATTCAGGCTGCTACACAGACACACGCGACGCGAGTTGACAAACCCCCTCCTCACCATGCTGGCTGTGTTTACAACGTAGGACTGTTGGGGCGGGTGTAATTTGAAACAGCGTTTAGTGGCCAGCAGCACTACTGCCGCATAACAAAGTCCCACTCTTTGAGTGTAATGCAGGATCATGTATTATGCAGCATCACGGGAGACGGAATCCTCGTCGCCAAGAAAGTGCAAAAGGGAATCAAAAAGGCAGCGTGACCAGCGAATTAAAACAAGGGTCAGCATTGGGGTTGCCTTTCCCAGGTGGAGAGAGCTGCTTAAGGAGAAAGGTAATACAATCACAGGCCAGCACGAACGGCGGCTAACGGCTAACACCGGCTAACGGCAGCGCAGTGATGGGAGGAGCGGGATGAGGCTGTTAGCGACTGGCCGCTAACACGGGCTAACAGCGGCTAACAGCCAACAGCAGCGCTGGCCTGTGATTGTATTACCATCCTCGCTCAGCAGCTCTCTCTACCTGGGAAAGGCTACCCGATGTGGGCCTTCGTTCTGTTCTGTTATTTCGCCGGTCACGCTGCCTTTTCTATTCCCTTTTGCACTTTCTTGGCGACAAGGATTCCGTCTCCCATGATGCTGCATATGCATGATCCTGCATTATGCTCAAAGAGTGGGACTTTGTTTCAAATTTGCCAGGGTAGTAGCGAAGCACCTCTTGCTCCTCTCCTTCGGCTCCTCAGTCAGGCAGTGCTGGCCTGACTCTCAACGAAAACGCCGAAGGCGGTACTGTATGTCCCTTGCTGGTGGGTGTATTCTCAAGATGGCGAACCATAATGGAACCCCCCAGACGACTTACCCGCACAATGTACAAACAAGGTGGACTCACACCTGGTGAGATGGATCACAGACTACCTCACAGAGAGACCGCAGTACGTCAGACTGAGGGACTGCATGTCAGACACTGTGGCTAGCAGCACTGGAGCACCACAAGGGACTGTGCTCTCTCCTGTCCTCTTCACCTTGTACACTTCTGACTTCCAGTACAACTCGGAGCTCTGCCACATGCAGAAATACTCAGATGACACTGCAATAGTGGGCTGTATCAAGGATGGACAGGAGGGGGAGTACAGGAGCCTGATTAAGAGCTTTGTGGAGTGGTGCAGGTCCAACCGCTTACAGCTGAACACCTCCAAGACCAAGGAGATGGTAGTGGACTTCAGAAGGAAGAAACCACAGCTCCAACCTGTGTCCATCGAGGGGGTCGAATGTGGAGGTGGTCAGCACCTACAAATATCTGGGGCTGCAGCTGGATGACAGGCTGGACTGGACAGCAAACATGGACGCTGTACACAGGAAAGGACAGAGCCGTCTGTACTTCCTGAGAAGGCTGGGGTCCTTCAGCATATGCAAAAAACTGCTGCAGATGTTTTACCAGTCTGTGGTGGCCAGCGTCCTCTTCTACACTGTGGTTTGCTGGGGAGGAAGCAGCAAGAAGAGGGACGCTGCCCGACTGGACAGACTGGTGAGGAGAGCTGGCTCAGTGGTGGGCATAGAGCTGGACTCTCTGGTGACTGTGGCAGAGAGAAGGACCCTGGACAAACTGCTGTCCATACTGGACAATGCCCACCACCCTCTGCACAACACCTTCAGCAGGCAGAGGAGCATGTTCAGTGGCAGACTGCTCTCTCAATCCTGCTCCACCAATAGATTAAGAAACTCTTTTGTCCCCCTGGCCATCAGGCTGTACAACAGCTCGCAGTGATGGCAGGAGGCACAATAGACAATGGACAAATGCACCCACATGCACTCATCTTTTTATAGCCCTATTTAATTTAATTTAATTGCACACGTTGCCCTCAAAATACCACCTACCTATGTCACTTTGTTGCTAACAATACCACTTACCTATGTCACTTTATATTTTTAGATCACTGTATATTTTTAATATAGCGTTATTACATATTTTTTACGTCTACTGTTACTTCTCTGATTTGCCTTAATGTGTGTATGTGGTGTGTATGCTCAGTGTATGTTATGTTATTGCTACTGGATGCTTGAATTTCCTCCGGGATCAATAAAGTATCTATCTATCTATCTATCTATCTATCTATCTATCTATCTATCAAATCCTAAATTTTCCTTTTACATGAATAAGTCAGATTATTGGTGGAGGTAATAGTACACCAGTGATGACATATTTACGAATGCAGATATCAATTTTTGCCAATAAACAACTGAAAATGTTACACAATGTCCCTTTAAAGTAATATTTATTTTTTTTCTCACTAGCTACGTGACGGCTTCCAAAATCATACTGCTGGCCAGGGGACTGCAAAGAGCCACAAACGATATCCGGAGGAGGGCAACAACACAGGCAGCAAAAGACATGGTCAACTGTCTTTGTGCAAGCATGTCGGCTAGATTCCATCGAATCGAATCAAACCACATGCTTGCAGATGCTGCTGCTCTTGACCCTCGATTGAAGAGGATGGCTTTCGCTGATGCCAAAACTGCAGATGAGACCTTCCAGAGGATATCGACTGCAGCAACCCTAACCCTAACCCTAACCCTAACCCAGCTGAATCAATTGTTTGGAGCTATTTCCACGAGGATGTAAGTGTTGCAAAAATTGATCACAATTCTTTCTCTAAATCTAGGATGACATCAGTTTAATATCACAATCTCATAAATTATTGTATCTCCCATTGTTATATCCCCCACCCCTATGAGCAGGTAGAGGGAACAGTATCAGCCAGGAATCCCATGGCAGATGCTATCATGGAGGTGCGACCCTACCTACAGGAGCCTCTTCTTGCAAAACATGAGGATCCCCTCAAGTGGTGGGAAAGTCGGGTCCCTGTGTACCCCAGGCTTAGCAAGCTGATGGCCAAGAAGCTGTGTGTTGTGGCAACATCAGTTCCCTCTGAGAGAATATTTTCGAAAACCGGGCAAATTATCTCAGAGAAGAGAAGTCGCCTGAAGCCAGCAAAGGTCAGATCACTTGTCTTCCTTAACGCGAATTTGCCCAAGGACAAGAGGGACAGGTAGAAGAAACCATAAAGTATGGATCTGCTTTGTATTTGTTTACACTGCATTTTGTTATTGTTCAATTAAGACTTGAAGGGGCTCATCTCCTGTTTTTCTAAAAGGAGCTCATTTGCACACACTTGTAGGACAGTCCACCAGTATATGCAGAGTTTATATTAGTAGTAATAGTGGGCTTTATGTTCATATTTTCCTCTTATTTGTCCTAGCTCAATCTATTTTTCTAGTGTAATTGAAGTACCATGTTGCAAGTTGTTTTCTAAGTTTTTTGAACAAAAATAATAACTGTATAGAATTTGCACTGATGCTCAGGTATAGGCTGTTATTCATCCAAGGACAGTTCAGGAGTCCTCCTCAGGGTTTAACTTTTTTTTTTTACAAAGCAGCAAAATGCACCCCAGGACAGTCCACCAGTATATGCAGAGTTTATATTAGTAGTAATAGTGGGCTTTATGTTCATATTTTCCTCTTATTTGTTCTAGCTCAATCTATTTTTCTAATACTTGAAATATTTTTTGTAATTGAAGTACCATGTTGCAAGTTGTTTTCTAAGTTTTTTGAACAAAAATAATAACTGTATAGAATTTGCACTGATGCTCAGGTATAGGCTGCTATTCACCCAAGGACAGTTCAGGAGTCCTACTCAGGGTTTAACTTTTTTTTTTTACAAAGCAGCACAATGCACCCCAGGACAGTCCACCAGTATATGCAGAGTTTATATTAGTAGTAATAGTGAGCTTTATGTTCATATTTTTCTGTTATTTGTTCTAATTTAATCTATTTTTCTAATACTTGAAATATTTTTTATGTAAAATGTGTTTTGTTTTTCTATCAAAATATTCTTGTGTGAAATGTTTAATCTTATAATAAGCTTTTATTACAGTAGTGTACAATTGTGTGGAAATGTTTGCACTAAAAGCTGTTTTGCACGGAAATTCATTGTAGCCTGCTTTGTTTTTTAATGTTTATTTGTAAGTGTTAAGGTCACGGTGTTGCATGAATAACAAGTCATGGTAGCTTTACACACATACAAACAATTTGTACAAAGGGTAAATCCAAAATAGTGATGTCACTGTCAAAGCAGAGTGATATGGCACGGCACAACCTTGTGGAATATTTACAATGAATCCAGATCAGACTTTAAAATCTAGTCCACACATGTCAAATAAGGTTATAATGAATATTTCAGAATAATTCAAACTCAGATATTGGTGGGATATCTAATTATGTATTATATTGTTCCAAATCTCACCCCATCATACCTCCCAGTGATTATTTCCAAGATAAAATGAGTTACCACCAGACTGGCTTCTTAAAACTTAATAAATATAAAAATCAGTCAAATGAGCCAGTCTTTTGAACGGCTCTTTGAAAGGAACGGCTCACCAAGATCCAGCGGAACACTACTGAGACACTAATGCACATATTCAGTGGGCTGGATACCACGGAAGTAAACCCAGAAGCTGGAACTTTTTTTGCACATGTACCTGGCAATAGGCACTATCTTGCCATTTGGTATCTCGTCATTATTAAAATCTCTGCACTTCATGGACAGCCTGTCACTCTAAGCAGCCCTGCTTTTAAGTATGTGTAACTTTAAGCCTTAATAAAAAGTAAATGTGAATTCTGTTGGGAATCAACATATACTTATCTCACACGATGGCACCAAATTGTTGGGGTCAACACACTAGGCTTCACATGGAGGTACCAAATATGTTGGGGTTTAATTGGCTATTGGAAATAATTAATAATTATTATTAATAATTAATAATTATGTTAAATAATGTGACTTAATTAACATTAAATCACCTTGTGGGGCACCATTCCCGTACAGGGAAAAATGATAGCCAGTTAAAGATATCAGTCTCATAAAGTAGGCTAAACTATTAATTTGGAGTTTGATTAATAATTAAATTAATGACAACAACCAAAATTAACAGTAACGCCTGAAGGATTTCGGAGTTCTTGACGCAGCAGAGGTTGACTATTCATTCACTTTTGTGCAACATTAAACAGACAGCAGGTATGATTCCAAAGAATTGTATTTATTCACAACTTAGCAAAGCAAACCAAAACACACAAATTCTAACTAACTATATACAAGCTTGGTGTGTATATGTGTGTGTGTGTGTGTGTGTGTGTGTGTGTGTGTGTGTGTGTGTGTGTGTGTGTGTGTGTGTGTGTGAGAGTGAGAGAGAGAGAGAGAGAGAAGAAAAAGACAAATGCAGGTGTGGTGATCAAGTAGCCGCTTGGCCTACGAAATAAAATGGCTGACAACAGAGAACTACCAAAATGGCCGAATCGAGGCTGGTTTCAGGGGGAGGTGTCTGTCTGACCGTGTGATCAGGACAGAGACAAAGGAAAAGAAGCGGGAACTTTGAAATGCCTGTTTGGGTGTAGCTCTGTTGAAAGCCTTTGTTAGTCTATGTGAATGTGATTTGTGTTGCAAACAGTCTGGATTAGTGCAGAGATTGTTTAGTTGTGTGCAAGAATCTGTTTGTGAACAGCATTGGCAAACTAAACACTTAGCTTTGGCGAAGCCAACTAATCAATGACCTAACTGCCAACAATCACAACAATAACTCAGTAAACAGCATAAAATCACACACAAGTTAAACAGTCTTGCTTAGTCTGTAAAGCTGTGATAAGCTATGCCCAGTTGTTACATTACTGATCCTTGAATGAATGGAAGAAAGAGTCACTTGGTAGTGCTGCTTTGTTAGCCGGCAGAAGAAGGCTGGGAAAGTGTGGTTTCAGCTGCAGTCTTTGTGGTGTCCTTTGTTCCAAAGGTTCTGATCCAAGGAAGCTGGTCGCTTGGGGCCCTTAAAGAGTTAGACGCCGGTGCTAACTCACTTAGTTCCTTGTTGCTGTCAAGCTGGTTGCAAACCTTGTGTTTGCAAGAGAGTCTGTGATCAGTTGCCCTCCCTTTAGTGGTTTGGGCCATGGAGCCAGGGTCTAGGCATCTGGACTGTTCCAGGCCCAACCGGAAAGAGGTCTTAGCTTCTGTGGAAGGGAGCACAAATCTACAGATGCGTGTGACATCAGAGTCACATGTCACTGTAAAGGTCCGATCAAGTTTTGGGACTTGAGTCTCACTGAGATGTAAGGTGAGGCCTCCTGTGGAGATGGGCCTTTAAATTGTCCAGTGAGGATTTTATCAAATGATAAATCATCTGTGGTCCTGTGAAATGAGCTAAGACCAAAACAGTCTTTTTTGTTCCAGGCTGTAAACATTCTTATTTCTGCTGTAAAGTTGGGCATTTTAACATGGGGGTCAGCCTCAAGTGGCCAGCAGCAGTTTTCTCTGGAGGTTGCTACTTGGTTTGCAACTCTCTCCTATAAACAACTTTATACAGTAGGTGAGAATATGTCAGTGTTTTGTGAACGTTTATTATGCTGACCTCAACTGTCCAATAAAACATTCTACATGATGTCAAAGAAGGAAATCACAATACAAAAAGAAATTATTGCTAAAAGTTAATATGTACAAGATTTAAGCTGGTTTTTACTTGATGCAAGGGTTAACGGCACTTTGACCTCCAATGTAAGCTTTATCTATAGTTCAGTGACAGATTTTACGTATTAATATCATCACAACAACACTAGACAGATGTACTGTATCATTGTGCTTTAACTATATTCCCTACAGTAACTGTGTTTATTCCTTTATTTGATATGAGTAAGGTGGTGTTGTTTATGAAATAGCCTGGGCCATAAATACCTTCTTGACCCTGGGCCCCTAACCAGGCATCTGTTCTAGGGCATCACAGTGGCGCTGTATACACCACAGTGAGCTATGCACATATCTTATTACTGAACATGGACTACCATGAAGTAGTATTTCTGTTGTTTAATTTAATCAATCAATCATTTATCACATGGAATTACACAAGGTACAACAGTGAAATGTGATCCCATCATCTCTTTCAACTTGTTTACTGTAACTGTTGGCTGCTGCTTTATAATTTCCTATGTTTCCAGATGGTTTTGGTAATCCATTTTTTGGTTGTAGAATGATTAAACTGTCCACTCATCCTGACCCCGTCAAAATGGCTGTATAGTTGCCTCTGCCAAACATGACACCACTCTGCAGTTGCCTCTGAATGGCATATATCAGTGATCCACAGCAGAACAGGACAACACCTCACATTCCCACCGTCACACTAGTCCTCCTGGTCGAATGGCACTGTCCGAGATTTCGCCAAGTCTCAGTGAATCAAAGCATATTGCAGTTGTTGATATCCTGTTGGAAACTGATGTGACATGGAGGTTGTGGAATTTGTTTTCAGTGCCTGTACAATGGCCAGCACCGTGTTAGTTCAGCTGGTGCTCATTCTTCTCCATCTTTCTTTGATGTTTACTGATGTTTACATTTGAAAACCTCTACCTGGCTAACTAGCAGGAGAGTTTACAGACTGGTGACTTGATATCTATATCCCGAAGAGTGACTCGCAGCCACACACCACCACCATCCAAAGCCAAACACAAAAAATACCACCAACACTTGCAAATCAGACATAAGGGCATATATTTTGAACAAAATTTGCAGAGCTAACATAGAGGAAGTGTCTGCACATGATTTACCATAATAGGACAGTGAGAGTAGTGAGCAGATGGTTTGCAGTGGAGATGTCTTTGTTAGATGTGCAATACTGAAAGGGAGAAAATCACTAAGCCTCTTCTCACCTTCCTTTCTTTCTCCATAAAACACAGCTAACTCCGTTTATAAATTTATCTAAACTTTTTTTGTACAGTAAATCATCTGATCATAAATGCAGTTTTACAGCAACAACCTGCTGATGGTTGAGTGGACTGATAGAAACAAAATAACAGGAACAGAGAGAAACTGTGAAACTAACAGCCAAAGCAATCACTGACAGTTAGATTGTTCATAATGGTGTATTCCCGGGTTGCTCTCTCCAATGGCCAGCTCTCGTGTCTGCCTGCCAGCTATGCAACCCCCATCCCTAACCCCCAACCCCTGACCCAATCTCTTTCTCTCTCTCTCTCTCTCCATCTCTCTCCCTCTCCCTTACACACACACACACACACACACACACACACACACACACACACACACACACACACACACACACACACAGATCTATGACATGACTTATTCACAATTTTTTTCTTTTGTCTCTCTTTGTATATGTTTTTCCCCTCCTCTGGGATCGTCCACCTTCGCACATTACAAGGGAGAAGTAATGGATGATAGATATATACACTGCTCAAAAAAAATAAAGGCAACACATAATCATCACAGTGTAACTCAAAGTCAGTCAAACTCCTGGGATATCAACCTGTCCAGTTAGGAAACAATACTGATTGAGAATCAATTTCAACTGCTGTTGTGCAAATTGGACAGACAACAGGTGGAAAGGAGGGGCAATTACCAAGACAACCTTCCTATTTAGGGATGGTTTTGCAGGTGGTGGCCACAGACTGTTTCCCTCTCTGCATCCTTTCTGGTTGATTCTTGGCAAGTTTTGCATTTTTCCAGTGCCCTCACCACTAGTGGTATCATGAGGCCATATCCGCAGCCCACAGAAGTTGCTCAAGTAGTGCAGCTATTCCAGGATGGCAGATCCATACGTACAGTGACCAGAAGGTTTGCTGCGTCTCCCAGCACAGTGCCAAGAGCATGGAAGAGATACCAGGAGACAAGTCAGTACACCAGGAGAGGTGGAGGGGGCCGTAGGAGAGCAGCAACCCAGCAGCAGAATCACTATCTGCTTCTTTGTGCAAGGTGGAACAGGAGGAGCACTTCTAGAGCCCTCCAAAATGATTTCCAGCAGGCCTATCGTGCACATGTTTCTGCCCTAACTGTCAGAAATAGACTCCATGAGGGTGGCATGAGGGCCCGACATCCACAAGTGGGGCCTGTGCTCACACCCCGGCACAGAGGAGCCCGATTGACATTTGCAAGAGAACACACAGAAAATTGGCAGATTCGCCACTGGGGGGCCCTGTTCTCTTCACAGATGAGAGCAGGTTCACACTGAGCACATGTGATAGATGTGACAGAGTCTGGAGATGCCATGGTGAATGTTCTGCTGCCTGCAACATCCTCCCGCATGACCGGTTTGGTGGTGGGTCACTGATGGTCTGGGGAGGCATATCCTTGGAGGGCCGCACAGACCTCCATGTGCTAGCCAGAGGTACCCTGACTGCTGTTAGGTACCGGGATGAGATCCTCAGACCCATTGTCAGACCATATGCTGGTGCAGTGGGCCCTGGGTTCCTTCTGATGCATGACAATGCCCGGCCTCATGTGGCTGGAGTGTGTCAGTAATTCCTGGATGACAAAGGCATTGATGCTATTGACTGACCTGCCCGTTCCCCAGACCTGAATCCAATTGAGCACCTTTGGGACATCATGTATCGTAGCATCCACCGCTGCCACATCGCACCACAGACTGTCCAGGAGCTGACTGATGTCCTGATCCAGGTCTGGGAGGAGATCCCCCAGGAGACCATCCGTCATCTCATCAGGAGCATGCCCAGATGTTACAGGGAATGTATACAGGCACGTGGAGGCCATACACACTTCTGAGCTACATTGTGAGTTGTCCTGAGGAAATTCACAGAAGTTGGATCAGCCTGTGATCTGATTTTTCCACTTTGATTTTGGGTATGATTCTGAATCCAGTCCTAAATGAGTTAATACTTTTGGTTTCCATGGATTGTTCTTACATTGTTCTGATGTATTGTGTTTATTTCTATTGTATGTCTCTTTTCCTATTTCATGTAATCTTATTTCTTAACTGTCTTTATGCCTATATGTCTCTGCACCTGTTTTCACTTGCTCTGTTATCAAAGCATTACATAATTAAAAAAAACAACAACAACAACAACAAAAGAATGGTATTAACGTTACAGAGAGGTGTTTTTATTTGAACGTGACACTGCAGATTATTCCATGAGACCACTGCACCAACAACAAAGGTAGTTTCTCCTTGATCGGTTGTGGTTCGAGACTCGTGGTACATCAACTACTCACGAGAGTTAGTCTGGTAAAGTCTAGCAGAGTACCAGAGCCTCAAGGATTGTAATGAACCAGCAAGGGATTAGCAGATAAATAAGAACCTCTGGTTGTCATGCATGTCGGATAGGAAAGGTAAAACAGCGTTAAATTCATAAACTGTACCTCTACAGTCTCGTCAAGGAATTTTCACATAACCAAATCAAGAAACAAATTCCTGTCAAAGCCTTGATAATAGTAAGTCTCTATGAATAAGTATAGTAATCTTTTTACTGTATTTACATGCTAATGCATTACCTCTTTATTACACATTTCATAGTAGTGTCTGAAAAAAGGTGACCATTTTTATACAGTACTTCCTTTCCAAGTTGTTGCACATCCATCTCATTTCCAAAGGAGGCAAATGAGATCTAAGATTAATAAGAAATCCTTACAAAAAAATGAAAAGGTGGTTTTAATCATCAGCAGTTGAGCTGACTGATGAGCAAGTACAAATTGAAATGCGGAGTGAGACATTTAATTTCAGGACAGGGCTGCTGTAAATGGATTGGCCACCATGAGAAAGCGAGGCATCATTACAGCACCACTGCAAAGCTCACTTCACGGCCAGGCGAGAAAGGACTTGATTCATAGCCTATCTGCCTGCTTTTCCCTTCGGGGGATGGCCTCCCTTTCCTCCTCCTTCTATCCTTATGCAGAGGGACGGCTGGAAAATGGGAGCAGGTGAGGCGTACTAAAACTACAAGGTGCTGATTGTAATTCAGCAGCCCTGTCCCTCCGTTCCTCCTGCGGCCCTGCTGTGGGTAAAAGCTGGAAATAAACATGAGGGGGGTCTCACTCCACTGTTCATTAGCCAAACCAACCCCAGGTCACCCAAGATAGCTCCTTGGCCCCCAGACCACTGCCTGTAATTGAGGGCTGGCGCAGATAAATAAATGATAGGAGTGAGGGAGGAGGTCGAGAGGAGAAGAAGTGGGTGACGGCATGGGTAATCGGTATTGAGAGTGCCCTCGCTGTCCTCCTCACCTGTGTGAACCACCTCAGTACTGCTGTAGACTCTCTGAGCAGCCGAGACATTTAGGAAGATATTCATCAGCCATTAGCGCACGGTGTCCTCAGAGTCCTCCGGTCACCACAGAGACTCTCTCTCTCTCTCTCTCTCTCTCTCTCTATGTGACTGGCTCAGTCTTGACTCAGTATTACTGTGTAGAGGAATGATGGACAGGACACTTCTAATTGTTCTTCATGTTAATTGTCTTGTTTTGCACGTCTTTTGTGAGCAAAATTTTACAGCATAAATGGTATAACAAGTACAATTACATGACCATGTGTACCTAAGCGGGAACAGAATATACAGTATTTCATAATACTTGAGGAAAAATCTTTTTTAGTGTCCTTCCTTTCCTTTGATCTCAATACATTTTCCTTATTTTATGTCATTTTTTTTTGGTATGTCACAGTATACAACAATTCTAATTCCATTTCACTGTTATTTTTCATCTTCCCATCTTTATCTTATTATTTGTGACTGAACCCATTTCTGCTACTTTATGTGAATCTGTCGTAGTAAATGGTGACTCCCTTGTCATTATTTTCATTTTTTCTCTCAGGTGTTTTTTGTTTTGTTTTTTCTTGAGTGTGCACTAGCAACATTTCATGTGACTCTTGTCACATGACATGTTGGCATCCACTCATCGTCACCACTGGTTCCTCAGCTGCTTGCCAGTTCCAACCAACCTACAGTCAGCTCCTCAAAGATCTGCTGGTTTTCCTTGTGTGTACAACTGGTATTGGATCCTTTGCTCATGTGACGCCGCCTCCTGTCTGCCCCCTCAGGGAACCGCTGCACACTGTTGAACTGTTTGTATGCCTCCAGCGGACACGAGAGACTGTCTTGCTCTCTGCTTTGGCATGGCTCACTGAAGCTTCTGCACTAAACCTGTGCCCCAGGAAGCCTCAAGCCGAGGAGTTGACATTGCTCATTGTTTCACTTGCCTGTTTATTCTGTTTGTTGTAAGGGGTTTATTAAAGCTCATTACGAACTGTAATTTCTGCCTTTGGTGCTGAAATTGGGTTCAAACCACATCCTTGACATCCAATGCATTTTATACCCTGGGGAGGACTGTCTAAAGTTAAAACACGTTGGTCCATCCATGCAAATAAAGGACTTTTAACTATAATCAGAGTGCCTCGGATGCCTTTTTAGACTGACTGCCAGCCCACAACATGGACTTCTACGCTGAGTAAGCTGGGAAAGTCATGCTTTTTATTCCTGTGTGTCTATTTGCCCTATCCTTGAAGGGTGCCCGATTTTTGAAAAAACCTACACCTAGTGTCTTGACACAATGCAGCACTCCCACTTTTTTTTTTTCATATATAAAACGCAATGGCTTACCAAACATAACACATGAGATACACCAGATTACTTTGCAAGAGTAAAATCTCAAAATACTCCGGAAACTATGCACACAACAGACATCTTGTGTAAGTCGTTATGCTTTCTGTGGGCGGCTGTGGCTCAGAGGTACAGCGGGTCATCCACCAATCAAAAGATCAGCGGTTCAATCCGCGGCTCCTCCAGTCTGCATGACTCCATGTCAAAGTAGTGTATAAAGGGCTTTGAGTGGTCGGATGACTAGAAAGGTGCTATACAAATGCTCTCTCTTCCTATTGAACCTATTGAGACATACGACCACCATTTGGTAAAGTAAAATGATGGCAGATCAACAGAGGTTACCTGTCCAGTTTCTTTTGGAGCTTTCATACACTGACTCTGTCTTGATGAATAAACAATGAGGTAACAAAGTCTGGACTTTCTGGATCGATGGATGCCTCCTCTGGAAGACATCCTTAGTCATTACATTGTAATGCTAATGATGATATGTGGTCCCAAGGCTAGGCCAACTTCATACTCAGTCATAGTGTAAAATAAATGTCATATCACAGCTATATTAACATATGCTCCATGCATTCATGAAATGCTTGCATTAAAACTGAGTGATGTTACACGGAAACCATCTTTATGGAATCTGGTGTTTTTACATGCTAACTGTTACATGGTAATTTTGCTAGTGTTGGCCAATGGTGTTTACCTTTGTGAAGTAGCCTACTGAGAATGCAAGCTTTGTGGTTACAGTTGTAACTAATTTATCTTAAGTGCTATATTGTAGGCAACTGGATTTGCTTGAGTTTCTTGAAGACATTTTACTCAGACATTCCAAGAGGCTTCTTCAGTTCTAAAGGAGTGGTGCAGACTTGCGGGCTTTAAATTCAGTGTGGGTGTGAACGTTTACAGAGTCGTCAAGGTCATGTGGTCACGTGAGCTCTGAGTTTCACCTTAATGACTCTGAAATGAGAGAGCTCACATGTTACCTTAATGACTGTTATGGTTCACTCCCAAAGAGAGAAAGTGAGACAGAGAGAGACCAAGAGAGACAGAGAGAGAAGCAGGACAAGCAGTAATGACAATCGCTACAATAACATACATTTTAGTAATAATATTATAATAATGATAACAGTAATGTTGTAAGTATATATATATATATATATATATATATGTATTAGTATATGTATGTGACAATAATAATCATATGTGTATAATAATGGTAGAAGTATGACTAATTAAAGCTGCAAGCAGCGTTGTTCAGGACCTCGGGCCCTCGCTGTCGGCCTCCAGCTCACGTAGACAGTGTGAATTAGCCTATACGTAAGAGTCGAAATGACGATAAAACAAGCAATGTCAGTAGAACGCAAGGTCATTTTTGGCAATGAACCCATGACTTGGGAGTAGAACTTTGATGGCTTCTGAAAACCAAACTACTGATGACATCAATCAATCAATCAATCAATCAATCAATCAATCAATTTTATTTATAAAGCCCAATATCACAAATCACAATTTACCTCACAGGGCTTTACAGCATACAACATCCCTCTGTCCTTAGGACCGTTGCAGCAGATAAGGAAAAATTCCTTTTAACCAGGGAAAAAAATGGTAGAAACCTCATGAAAAGCAACTGAGAAGGGATCCCTCTTCCAGGACAACAGACGTGCAATAGATGACGTACAGAACAGATCAACATAATACATTAACGGTAATCTGTATGACACAATGAGACAGAAGGGGAGATAGAGACAGACAGAGATGCAGGACAGACGATAATGTTAATAGCTTACAACAACATTAATGAAAATAATATTATAATTATAATTCTGGCTACTGTGGTACAATATGTTGAAAGTAATATCTGATAGTATACATATGTGACAATAATCACATGTGTATAATAACAGTAGAAATATGACTAATGATAACAGCAGCAGCAGGCGGCATTTGGCAGGACAACAGCACCAGCACAACCTCACATGTCACACTAGGCACCGCTGTGATAGAAGTTAACCTGCGAGACAGTGGAACACAAAGGCTCAGGAGAAGAGGCCAAGTTCGTGACATGCAGTAACAGGATCTACATGTGCTAGAATTATGCAGCACTATTTGTGTGTATAAGATTACAGTACGTTACAATATGTATTTAACAGTCATCACAAAAGTAGCAACAGTATTATCAGTAATAAAGGCTGTAGTAGTATGTGGGAGATGGAAAAGACTGATATATAATGTGCTAATGCTGTTTCAAATGGAGATTCTGCTGCTGTAATCTGTCCTTTAGATTGTAACCACACACATACACACACACACACACACACACACACACACACACACACACACACACACACACATACACACACAGACACAGACACACACAAAGACATGTTTGTGGGGTCAAAAAAAGCGATCTCTCTATCACAGATATATTAACGTATGCTCCATTCATTCATGAAATGCTTGCATTAAAACTGAGTGATGTTACACGGAAACCATCTTTATGGAATCTGGTGTTTTTACATGCTAACTGTTACATGGTAATTTTGCTAGTGTTGGCCAATGGTGTTTACCTTTGTGAAGTAGCCTACTGAGAATGCAAGCTTTGTGGTTACAGTTGTAACTAATTTATCTTAAGTGCTATATTGTAGGCAACTGGATTTGCTTGAGTTTCTTGAAGACATTTTACTCAGACATTCCAAGAGGCTTCTTCAGTTCTAAAGGAGTGGTGCAGACTCGCAGGCTTTAAATTCAGTGTGGGTGTGAACGTTTACAGAGTCGTCAAGGTCATGTGGTCACGTGAACTCTGAGTTTCACCTTAATGACTCTGAAATGAGAGAGCTCACATATTACCTTAATGACTGTTATGGTTCACTCCCAAAGAGAGAAAGTGAGACAGAGAGAGACCAAGAGAGACAGAGAGAGAAGCAGGACAAGCAGTAATGAAAATAGCTACAATAACATAAATTTTAGTAATAATATTATAATAATGATAACTCAAGCAACACAATAAATTAACAGTAAACCGTATGACACAATGAGACAGAGAGAGAGAGAGACAGAGACAGAGAGAGACACAGGACAGGACGGTGATGACAGTAGCTTACAACAACATCAATGAAAGTAATAATATTATAATTAATAATAGTATATTAATATCTGATAGTATACATGTGTGACAATAATCATATGTGTATAATAACAGTAGAAGTATGACTAATGATGCAGCAGCGGCAGGAGGCATCTGGCAGGACCACGGCAGCAACACAACCACACACGTCACACTATCCAGGCACCGCTGCAATACAATTTAACCTGAGAGACAGTGGAGCACAAAGGCTCCGGAGAAGAAGCCGAGTTAGTGACATCCAGAATGGCCGAGTTAGCAAGATGCAGTAATAGGACACGAGAGAGAGAGAGAGAGAGAGAGAGAGAGAGAGAGAGAGAGAGAGAGAGAGAGAAGGAGAGAAGGTGCCCGGTGTATTATAAGGGGTCCTCTGGCAGACTAGGCCTAAGTCAGCCTAATTAGGGGCTGGTACAAGGCAAGCCTGAGCCATCCCTAACTATAAGCTTTATCAAAGAGGAAAGTCTTAAGTCTAGTCTTAAATGTGGAGATGGTGTCTGCTGGACCGCAACAGGAAGGCGATTCCACAGGAGAGGATCCTGATAGCTGAAGGCTCTGGCTTCTGATCTACTTTTGGAGACTTTAGGGACCACAAGTAACCCTGCATTCTCAGAGCGCAGAGTTCTGGTGGTATAATATGGCACTATGAGTTCTCTAAGATATGACGGAGCTTGACCATTTAGAGCTTTATAAGTTAACAATATGATTTTAAATTCGATTCTGGATTTTACAGGGAGCCAGTGCAGAGAAGCTAAAACAGGAGAAATATGATCTCATTTCTTAGTTCCTGTTAGTACACGTGCTGCTGCATTCTGAATTAGCTGGAGAGTCTTTAAGGACCTAGAGCTACCTAATAATAGAGAGTTACAGTAATCCAGCCTTGAGATAAAAAAAAGCGTGGACCAATTTTTCTGCATCTTTTCGGGTCAGGATGGGCCTAATTTTCGCAATATTATGCAGATTAAAAAAATGCAGTCCTTGAGGTTTGTTTTAAATGAGAAT
Organism: Epinephelus awoara; assembly: GCA_035609425.1. Lineage (NCBI taxonomy): Eukaryota > Metazoa > Chordata > Actinopteri > Perciformes > Serranidae > Epinephelus > Epinephelus awoara. The sequence goes on from CM069307.1 coordinate 2,223,767, forward strand.
TGAAAGACAGATCTTGATCAAGTGTTACTTGAGGTTTCTTACAGTAGTGCTAGAGCCCAGAGCAATGCCATCTAGAGAAACTATGTCATCAGATAAAGAGTTGTTTGGGGCCAAGAACAATAACTTAAGTTTTGTCTGAATTTAACATCAGGAAGTTGGTGCTCATCCAGGTTTTTATGTCTTTAAGGCAATTATGAAGTTTAGTTAATTGATTACTTTCTTCTGGCTTCATAGATAAATACAACTGTATATCATCCGCATAACAATGGAAATTTACAGAGTGATTTCTAATGATGTTACCTAAAGGAAGCATATATAGAGTAAATAGGATTGGTCCGAGCACAGAACCTTGCGGAACTCCAAAACAAACTTTTGTATGTAAGGATGATTCATTATGAATGTGACCAAACTGAAAACAATCAGATAAATAAGATTTAAACCAGCTTAGTTCAGAACCTTTTAGGCCAATTAAGTGTTCCAGTCTCTCTAGCAGAATTTCATGGTCAATTGTGTCAAACGCTGCACTAAGATCTAATAAAACAAGTACAGAGACTTTGTCTGAAGCAATCAGAAGGTCATTTGTAATTTTAACTAGTGCTGTCTCAGTGCTATGATGCACTCTAAATCCTGACTGAAATTCCTCAAATAAATTATTATTATGGAGAAAATCACACAGCTGGTCTGTGACTACTTTCTCAAGGATCTTTGGAAGAAAGGGAAGATTAGATATTGGTCTATAGTTGGCTAAAACCTCTGGATCCAGGGTGGGCTTTTTTAGAAGAGGTTTAATTACAGCTACCTTAAAAGACTGTGGTGCATAGCCTGTTAATAAGGATATATTGATCATGTCTAATAAATGAGTGTTAACCAAAGGTAAGACCTCCTTGAGTAGTCTAGTTGGGATGGGGTCTAAGAGACACGTTGATGAATTAGATGAAGAAATCACTGCAGTCAGTTCTTGAAGAGAAATTGGGGAGAAGCAATCTAAATATATATTAGGTCTTACAGCTGTGTTTGAGGTTAGATAGGTACTATCTGAGGACAGGAGGTCATGAATTTTGCCTCTAATAGTTAGAATTTTGTCATTAAAAAAGCTAATAAAATCATTACTGCTAAGGGCTAAAGAAATACAAGGCTCAATAGAGCTTTGACTCTCAGTCAGCCTGGCTACAGTGCTGAAAAGAAACCTGAGGATATTCTTGTTTTCTCCTATTAGTGCTGAGTAATAGTTTGCTCTGGCATTGCGGAGGCCCCTCTTATACGTTTTGAGACTGTCTGCCCAGATTAAACGAGATTCTTCCAGTTTGGTTAATTGCCAATTCCTTTCAAATTTTCGCTATATTTGTTTTAACTTACGGGTTTGAGAGTTATACCAAGGAGCGAATTTACTTTGCTGAGGAGCATCGAGTGTTGTTTGCAGCAAGCCTACGACACTATCGACAAGATGATCAGTTTGGGAGAGGTTAAAGTCTGCATGGGAAACCTCTTACTGAAGGACTTGGTATTGAATTTAACGACGAAGTAATCATTTCCTTAAATTTTGCAACAGCACTATCTGATAAACATCTAGCATAGTAACTGTAGTTGAGTGGCATGTAATCGAGTAAAAAGAAATCAAAAGTAATCAAATAATTATCTGATAGCAAGGGATTATGTGGAAAGACTGTTAGGTTATCAATTTCAATTTCATACGTCAGAACTAGATCGAGGGTATGGTTAAAACAGTGAGTGGGTTCATGTACACCCTGACTGAAGCCAATGGAGTCTAATAATGAGATAAATGCGGTAGCCAGGGAGTCATCAATGTCGACATCAATGTTAAAATCACTTACAATAATAACTTTATCTGTTTTAAGAACTACACTGGATAAAAACTCTGAGAATTCAGAAACAAATTCAGAGTACGGGCCAGGAGCACGGTACACTATAACAAATAAAAGTGGCTGCGAGGTTTTCCAGGTCGGATGTAAAAGACTAAGAACGAAACTTTCAAATGAATTATAGTCTAGTTTAGGTTTAGGGCTGATTTAACAGACTGGAGTTAAAAATGGCTGCAACTCCCCCTCCTTGGCCGCTGCCTCGAGGAATGTGGGTATTATTATGACTGGCAGGAGTGGATTCATTTGGACTGACATATTCGTCTTTATACAGCCAGGTTTCGGTGAGACTGAGTAAATCAATATGATTATCTGAAATTAATTTGTTTACTAACACTGCTTTAGACGATAGAGACCTGATATTTAACAGTCTGCATTTGATTCTCCCATTTTGTCTTTCTGTCACAGAGGAGGTTTTAATTATTATGAGGTTGTTATGCACAACTCCTCTTTGTTTAATTTTGGATTTAGATAATTTAGGTGGTCGGGGGACAGACACCGTTTGTATAAAACTATGAAAACTATGGGTGGGTAATTGCACTAGAAGCTCAGAGAAGCGTATAGGACTGCGACTCTGAGTCCTGATCTCAACTCTGGGTTGTCAGGGATTTAATTTGCTAATAAAATTTGCCAGGTTCCTAGAAATGAGAGCAGCTCCATCTAAAGTGGGATGAATGCTGTCTTTCCTAATGAGACCAGGTTTTCCCCAGAAAGTTCGCCAATTATTAACGAAACCCACATTGTTTGCTGGACACCACCTGGACAGCCAGCGATTAAATGATGACATGCGGCTAAACACGTCATCAGAGGTCTCTCTGTGTGCTTACGCTGATACTTTATCCTTGACTAAGTGAACATACTCGGGCTACTATAAGGAATGTCCAGGATGTCCGCAGTCATTCGGGCTTTCATAGTCGAGCGCACTTCCGCGTTGTAGTTTCTTGTAAAAATGTCAGTGAAAAATTCCCCGATGTGAAAAATACATGCCGAGCAGTCACTGGTGCGCGGACGTCTGCAAGCTCTGTGCGCGCAAAGCTCAAATTTTACGACTGACTTCACGCACCAGTGACTGCTCACTGGTGCGTGGAGTCAGTCGTACTGGACTGTCACACACTGTCATGATTAAAGCCTTTGGAAATATAGCTTGAAATAGTAAAAATGCATATATTCTATCAAAGTCGAGTGTCTCATTAATCATCCACAAAAGTCTGAGTGAAAATAACCATTCAGAACTATTAGACAACCTGGTTTAAAAACAGCTCAATTTGCTGTTTAGACCACTTACCACTTACTTGATTTGTCGCTGTCAATGACATAGAGCCAAGGTGGGTGCTGATCTTTGCCCTTTCATTTCTAGAGCCAAAAATTAATACCTCTGTCTTTTCTGGATTTAGCTGGAGAAAATTCTGGCACATCCAGTCATTGATTTGATCAATACAGTTACTCAGTGAGAGTAAGGGACTATAGTCGTGTGATGACACTGAGATATAGAGTTGTGTGTCGTCGCCGTCGGCATATGTGTGATAGGAGATGTTGTGATGTTCCATAATCTGGGCTAGGGGTAGCATATAGATGTTGAATAGAAGTGGTCCGAGAATGGACCCTTGAGGAACCCCACATGTGATCGTAGTTCGCTCAGATTCATGGTTACCAACTGACACAAAAAAGTCCCTATCTTGGAAGTAAGATTTTAACCATTGTAGCACAGTGCCGGTGAGTCCCACCCACTTTTCCAATCTGCTAAGTAGTATATTATGATCAACTGTATCAAATGCAGCACTGAGATCTAGTAATACCAGGACAGAGGATTTGCATGCATCATTATTCTGATGAATATCATTTAAGACTTTGATAAGTACAGTCTCACTGTTGTGATGTGGCCGAAATCCAGACTGAAATGAGTTAAAAAGATTGTTTTGCATCATAAAAGTATGGATTTGCTGAAAGACAACCCTTTCAATGATTTTCCCCAAAAATGGCAGATTTGATATTGGCCTATAGTTACTAACTGTTGTGGCGTCCAGATTTGATTTTTTTAGGAGAGGTTTTATTACTGCAGTTTTCAAGGCCTGGGGAAACTGGCCTGCTATAAGAGAAGTATTTATTATCTGCAGTACATCTGGAGCTATGCAGTTAAAAATGGTTTTAAAAAAGTTTGAAGGCAGAATATCAAGGCAGCATGTTGTGGGCTTTAATTTTGAAACTGTTTCTGTTAGAGTTGTGTAATCTAGGAGGCTAAAATGTCCTAGATTAACCGGAGGACAGGAAGGCACACGTGTTATCATTCCGGAGCTGGAGCTGCACACTGCCTGTTTTATCTGTAATATTTTGTTTGTGAAGAAGGCTGCAAAGTCATTACATGACTTGTTAGACAGTAGTTCAGGAGGGAGTGATGCTGTGGGGTTTGTCAGTCTGTCCACTCCAGAAAAAAGTGTGCGGGCATTATTACTGTTTCTATTGATAATCTCTGAAAAATATGATTGCCTTGCATTCTTCAGTTCCTGGTTATAGTTGTGAAGACTCTCTTTATAAATTTCGTAATATACCTGGAGTTTGTTTTTACGCCACCTGCGTTCAGCTTGTCTACATACTCTTTTGTATTCTTTAATCAGTGTGGCGTTTCTCCAGGGTGCCTTTTTCCTACCTGACATAACTTTGGTCTTAATTGGGGCTTTTACATGCAATGTTAGCTGAGATGAATGACAACTGGAGGCTAGCGCTTTGCCTTTCTTCATTGAGATTCGTTTTCATTGAAACCACAAATCTGCTCTGTTTTTCTGATAATAGCCCCCCGGCCGTCTCTCTGGCGTTGTGTAGAAATATTTCCCCATCTCGAATAATGTTCCCCTCCGGCTAAAATTGTGTTGTTTCCCACAGCATCACCTCCGCGATTGGGGATATGTTTATGCATAGCAAAGCTAACTGCTCGGGGTTGGGGTTGGGGTTAGGGGTGAGGAAGGGTGCACATTATGTCCCCTTCCCGCGAGCCGATAGCGGCACCAGGCCCGGGGGCAAGCCCGCCCGCTCACAAGCCGCCTCTTCCTGCAGCTGCACGAGCTGTAAAGGCTCGGATTATCCGAGCTCTGGAGCCGGTCAACCTGATTGGAGTGCTGCTGGGAGCCCACTGGAGGCAGAGCCTCCGCTAGGTCGCAGCTGAGCGGTTCAGCCAGTTTACGATCTGTATTTTCTAAAAATCAGGCTAGAAAGCTATTTGTTGGCTCAGACTCAAAGAGGCAGATTTAGCTGGAGCAGAAAGGTTTTGTTGCGCTGCCACTGGGGGGCGGGATGAGACAACTGACGGATGATTTACATTGGTTTGAAATTTATTGCGAAATAAATCTCAGAGATAACCACAGCCAAATCAAATCCAATTTTAAGAATGTACAAAAACTTAAAAGACAGATATCTGGAAACTGATTTCTAATTGTTTTTACATGTTTAATATTATGTACATAAGACCTTAAATTACATAGTTAGAAGGCTATTGTGGATTTGGGTTTCCAGAGGCTTTAAGTAATTATATAATGTTAACAGCAACATGGTGTCTGTCATACTGTTATGAATTGAAGTGTTCCCCATGTACTGTAAACAACAAAGGTCTGTGGTGACAGTACTCCTGCTTTGTTGTGTAACACATTGTGATGTAAGTACATGAATATATAAATACATAATATACATTTTAACAGGATAACAAATATTAACATGGACAAAACATTAATTATAAAGGAGAGTAAATCATAGAAGAAAACCATTTTTACAAAGACTAGAGTGGTGATTAAACAAAGGAGCTTGTCATTTTGGAGTGTAACATTTCCTCAAAGATGTGTATACTTTCCTGATATAACAGCAGGCAGACACTAGTTAATTTCAGTGGAGAAACTGAGGAGGACTACATGTATTTGATCGTGTAATGCTGCAGCACAGTTTTAGCTACAGATTTGATTCAGATTCTAAATGAGGCAAAAGAGTTTGACCTGAAAATCTTGCATTTACATGTTTTTGCTATCAGGCAATTATTTAGGAAAATGTAGGAATGAGACACATGAGCTGTTCAATGTGGTCAATGTTATCCTGTCAGGTGACCACACACACACACACACACACACACACACACACACACACACACACACATACACCGGCCTGCGTCTGTCACTGTTAATCTTGCAGTCAAGTATTTTATACCCATAATGCGTGGTTGTGACCGTCACCCACCCTCCCTGGAGACTAGCCTATCAGCCTTTATTGGAAAAACTTCCTAATATGAGCCAGAGAGGGCCGTGATACACCAAGGTGTGTTCAGGGGAAAGTAAGGAACAAGCAAGGGGGAGGGGGCAGGTGCAAGTCCTGAGTTATATAGTGATAGTGCATGCGGAGGAGAAGGAGGGAAAACAAACAAACAAAAAACAATGTCTACTATACTGTACTGAGAAACAGAAACAAAAGAGAAGTCTATACTGAACACCAAAAATGGTGGTCTTGGTGGAGGGGGAAAGCCCGCCTGTAGAGAAGAGAGAGTGCAGTGTGGAAGGTTTGAGAAGCAAGTGGGCCCCTTTGAAGTGATCCCATCGGTTCTTTGCAATGTGTCACAGGGCTGAAGTATTGAACATGCATGCGTGTATTTGAACCCTCCCAATGTGTTTATGAAAACCATCACCAGGGTCCAGGGCCGGCCCTGCGGTGGAAGGGGGGCGGCCCGCCGCCCCAAGACCACAGCAGCGCCCAGACCCCATGACCAGGGAGCCACAGACACCCCGCAGGCCCCAGGACCCGGGGCGGCAAAGAGAGCCAGAGACACACCCCAGACAGGGGGGACAGGAGGGCCCACCCACCCACCGCCCGACGCGGACCGCCCACACACCCGCCCCCCCCAGGAGGCCAGGCCAGTGTGGGCCCGGCCCGAGGGCTGGAGGGATGGATGACAGGGGCAAGAAGGCGCCGCGAGGCCCCCAGCGCCCATGAACAGCGGGCCAGGCGGGCCCCAAGGAAACCCAACAGGCCACCACCCAACCCCGCCCCCCCAAGCAACTGCAGCGCCAGGCCCCCGCAATGGTCCCGACCTGGGTCACACTGCCCGCAGCAAATCGACCCCCAGCAGAAGGAAGAGATGCGCCACCAGGGAGCATGGAAGACGAGCCCCACCCAGCCCCCCAAAACCCCGAAGCGCAGGAGCACAGGCCAACCCGCAACCCCGCCAGTACCCCCCCAGACCACCACAGACCCAGAGCCGGGCCCCTAGCCCATCCGACCCGCCCAACCACCACCGGCCGCACACCAACGGGCAGGCCCACACTGCACAGCACCAGAACACCCCCCGCAGGCAGCACCCAGCCCCCGCGCCAGGCCCCTCAGCCCGGGGTAGGACCCCGGGCCCGCCCAAGGCCGGGAGAGAGGGGCAGGGAGGGACGGGGTGAGGAGGGAGGGAGGAGGGAGGGGGAAGGGCGGGAGCGGAGCGAAGGGGGGGGGGGGGCCACCCACCCCGCACCACCCGGGACTGTTTCCGCCCCGGGTGGTGCCGCCCCCGGCCCAGGGAGCACGAGGAGACCCCGTCGCCTCCGGGCACACAGGACGAGCAGTCCAGACGCACCCGCCCCCAGGGGAAACCGCCCGAACCCATGACCCCACACAGAGCCAGGGAGTGGGCCCGGATTCAAGGGGGAGAAGGTGCACCTAACACATGCTTAAGACCTTGAAATCTGATGAACCACTGTGGTATATTGTGGTGTGAGAGATAGAGGGAATAGGGGTTACATCATTAACAGAAACAGAAACAGGTTACATATGATACAACAGTCTTTATAGACTTGTAATATTAATATGTACAGGTGGCATATGCTCACAGGCTGAGTGGCACTATACAGACATGTGCAGTGAGAGAATAAATGGTGACCATTTTTCTGTAAAGTATGTTAATTGATTTCTGTGGCCGGCAGAAATTTTCTCCAGCGAAATATGTTCTACAAGGAGATTCAGCCAATGGTTGATGTTGAGGGTCTGTTTATTTTTCCAATTGACTAGGATTGTTTTCTTGGCGATGGCGAGAGCTACAAGAAGAGAGTTGCAGTGGCTGTTTGGGAGGTCAATTGTCATCAGGTCACCAATTAAGCACAGGTTGGGAGATAATGGGATCCTGCAGTCCAAAATGGAGGAGAGTTTTTGAGTGACTGTTGACCAGAAGTGCTGGACGGGTGAACATAACCAGAGTGCATGAAAGTAGGTGTCTGCAGTGTTCTGATTACACTGAGTGCATGTGTCAGATTGACTAAAGCCCATTCTATTCATCTTTTGTTGCGTGATGTGTGTTCTGTGCTGTACTTTAAATTGGATAAGTTGTATATTAGTGTGTCTTGTCATCTTAAATGTATTTTTGCATATCTGAGTCCAGAAGTCAGGGTCCGGTGAAACACCCAGCTCCTTTTCCCATTTTAAAATTGGTAAATGTATAGAGCTGGTCTTTGACAGTAATTTATAAATCTTGGAAAGGTTCTTCTTATTACTCGGAGAAAGCTTTGTAATATGTTTGGCAAATTCTGGTGGCTGCAAAGTGTCCTGAGGCGCTGGAATTCTAAATATTGTAGAAAATTTCCATTTCTTATTTCAAAAGTTTGAAATAAGTTTGTGTATGTCATAAGTATATTGTCTTGGAAAAGGTGATGGAGATGAGTTACTCCCTTCAACTCCCATGTGCTAAAATGGAGAGGTCTTTTGTTGATTTCAAAGTCCGGGTTGTGCCAGATTGGGGAGAGCAAGCAAGGTTCTATCTGAGAGTTTGTGATTTCTAGTGTTTTCCACCAGGCTGACAAGGTGGAAGCAATCATTGGGTTCTTAAAACAGTTATGACGAGTGTAGTGGTGATAAACGGGAGGTCAGAAAGTTTTATATTGCTGCAGTCCGCCTGTTCTAGTTCGAGCCAGGAGTTGTAGTCTTCGTTAGGATATAACCATTTCAATAGATATTGTAGCTGGTTAGCCAAATAGTAATGTTTAAAGTTAGGAGCGTCCAAACCCCCTTCAGTTTGTTTTTCTGAAGGGTGCTTTGGCTAATTTTTGCTGTTTTATTCTTTGAGTAAAATTTTATAATTGCAGAATCTAATGACAGGAACCATTTCGATGTGGGAGTGACTGGAATCATGGAAAAAAAATAGTTAATTTGGGGTAGAATTTTCATTTTAACTGTGGCTATTCGACCCAGGAGGGAGATGGGAAGATTATTCCAGCGCTTCAAGTCACCGCAGATCTTATCTAGCAGCGGGCTAAAGTTCAGGTGGACCAAGTCTGATAGTTTGGATGAAATATTTATGCCAAGATATCTTATGTTGCCCACAGGGAGAGAAAATTTTTGGTCTGCAGGATTCCAAGAGTTCTCCGTTATTGGCAGTATTGTCGATTTGGACCAGTTGATGGAGTAGTCCGAAAGTTTAGAAAAATTTATTATGAGATTAAATACTTCATGTAAAGACGATTTTGGTTCCTTCTTAGGAAGGACCAGTTGACCTTGTAGAAGGCTTTTTCTGCATCAAGTGACAGAACAATTGCTTTTGTGTTAACCCGTTGTGCTTTACTTATCAAATTAAGAACTCTTTTGACGTTATTACTTGAGTGTCTGCCATTAATGAAGCCCGTTTGATCATTATGAATTATTGTTACAATTATTTTCTCCAGTCTAGAAGCAAGTGCCTTTGAGATAATTTTGATATCACTGTTGATTAGTGATAGAGGACGGTAGCTAGAAGGAAGTGTGGGGTCTTTGTCTGGCTTTAGTAATAATTTGATTGCTGCTGTATTCATGTGAGGTCTTATACCTCCGTTCTTTTTGATCTCTGTCACTGTCCTGATGAAAAGTGGTGCTAATATTGTCCAGAAATGTTTTATAAATTCAGCAGGAAAGCCATCTGGACCTGGGGCCTTACCTGTTGGCATTTTGTCTAATGCGCTCTGCAGGTCATTAATAGTCAGGGGGGCATCTAAAATATTTCTGTTCCGTGGATAGTTGAGGTAAATTTAGGTTGTCGAGAAAAGCCTGAATATCTTCTGGGTTTTGATTGTTTACTGTTGAATATAGGTTGTGGTAGAAAGAATAGAAAATCTGATTGATCCCCTGAGGGGATTGTGTGTAATTTCCGGACGGCTCCTGGATTGTTGTTATCAGAGATTTTTCTTTATTATGTTGGAGCTGATTTGCCCAAAATTTTCCTGATTTGTTACTGTGTTCAAAGTTATTATATCTTAGTTGCTGTATAATAAATTCAGTTTTCTTTGATAGAATATTGTCCAATTGTGATTTTGTACACTGTAATTGGGTCCATACCTGATCACTTGGATTGTTCGCATATTCCTGTGTTAGTTGTTTAATTTTTTCCTCAATGTTTTTTTCCGCTTGCAATTCCTGTTTCTTTTTGTAGGAGGAGTATGATATAATTTTTCCTCTGATTACTGCCTTTCCAGCCTCCCATATTAAAGATGGAGATAAATTTGGAGAGTCATTATCTTCAAGAAAGTTTGCCCACTCCTGTCTCACCATTTTATCAAAGTCTGGGTCTTTAAGTAAAGAGATATTAAAGCGCCATGTTGGGGACCGTCTATGGATGGTTTCTATTTGCAAATTGAGTGATATTGGTGCATGGTCGCTGAAAATGATCGGGTGTATTTTCGTGGTAATTTTTTGTGAGATGGAGTTATTTAAGAGAAAAAGGTCAATTCTTGAAAATGAGCGATGCACAGGAGAGAAGAAAGTATATTCCCTCTTCGATGGGTATTTGAGTCTCCAGCCATCGCCAAGCCCAAAATCATCCATATATTCCTGTATTACCTTAGCCGATTGTGATTGCTTTGTATGTACTGAGTTACTAGATCGGTCTAATGAAGCATTTAGGACTGTGTTAAAGTCTCCTCCAATTATAGTTGTCGAGCTGCCTGATAGGTTAGATAGTAGAGAGAAGACTGTGTGAAAGAAGGCTGGATCATCATTATTAGGGGCATACAGAGTAACGATTGTATATAATTTGTTAAAGATTGCTGTCTGAATAATGATGTAGCGGCCTTCTGGGTCTGTTACCGTGCTGTTTAAAGTGAATGGTAGTCTCTTGTGGACCATGATAGAGACACCTCTTTGTCTGTTGTTATAGCAGGATGAAAAAATTTGATTAAAATTTGGATCTTTAAGAGATTTTTCTTCTGACTTAAGCAAGTGGGTTTCTTGTAGGAGGAAAATATCTGTTTTCAATTTTGTGACAAAGCCCATCACTTTAATTTTCTTCGCCTGTGAGTGGATGCCATGCACATTCCAGGAAACCAAGTTGTGTCATTTCCGATGTTTCTGTGACAGCGTTTCTGTGCTGCTCTAGTGAATCCTACTAGCCTGCTTTCTGCTTTCTCACTTCATTTGCTTTAACATCTACTTCAAGACTTAACCCACACTATTTCTGTTTAAGCACTTAGAGCTCTCCTCCTTTTTACGACTTCCCTGCTAATCTCTTAGCTGTTGTTTGCATGTAACTAGCCTTGGTAGCTACATTAGCTTAACAGCTAGCGATGGCTTCTCCCTCTGCTCTTTCTTGCTTGGTGTGCCAAATGTTTAGTTATGCCCCTGCCTCCTTTAGCGACAGTGGTAACTGTAAAAAGTGTAGCTTATTTGTTGCGTTGGAGGCGAGGCTTAGTGAATTAGAAGCACGGCTCTGCACCATGGAAAACCATTCAGTAGCTGCAGTAGTTAGCCAGTCCCATGTAGCCGGTACGGAGCCACAGAGCATAGCCTCCACTTGCGGTCCTCCCGTAACACCCGTTCAGCCAGGAGGTTGGGTAAATTTGACACCCGGTTATGCCAATCGGAGGTCACTAAAATGAATATTGCCTCAGTGTGTGAATACGCAGAAACGATGTCGGACTCTGTAGTTTTCTCTGGACCCCTCTCAAATCTGACCACTGATGTCATGTTTAGCCGCATGTCATCATTTAACCGCTGGCTGTCCAGGTGGTGTCCAGCAAACAATGTGGGTTTCGTTAATCATTGGTAAACTTTCCTGGGAAAACCTGGTCTCATTAGGAGAGACGGCATTCATCCCACTTTGGATGGAGCTGCTCTCATTTCTAGGAACCTGGCAAATTTTATTAGTAATTCAAATCCATGACAACCCAGAGTTGAGATCAGGACTCAGAGTCGCAGTCCTATATGCTTCTCTGAGCTTCTAGTGCAATTACCCACCCAAAGTTTTCATAGTTTCATACAAACGGTGTCTGTCCCCCGACCACCTAAATTATCTAAATCTAAAATTAAACAAAGAGGAGTTGTGCATAACAACCTCATAAAAATGAAAACTTCTTCTGTGACAGAAAGACAAAACAGGAGAATCAAATGCGGACTGTTAAATATCAGGTCTCTATCGTCTAAAGCAGTGTTAGTAAACGAATTAATTTCAGATAATCATATTGATTTACTCAGTCTCACCAAAACCTGGCTGTGTCAAGACGAACATGTCAGTCTCAATGAATCCACTCCTCCCAGTCATAATAATACCCACATTCCTCGAGGCAGCGGCCAAGGAGGGGGAGTTGCAACCATTTTTAACTCTAGTCTGTTAATCAGCCCTAAGCCTAAACTAGATTATAATTCATTTGAAAGCCTTGTTCTTAGTCTTAAACATCCGACCTGGAAGGTCATCTGGATTGACCCAAGCACTTTCCAGCATGAGGGGGCTGCAGTTGCCTGCAAAAGAATAAAAGGACGACACACAAATGATGTTGTAGCTAGTGAAATTGAACAGGTTCACTCAGCGTATGGACTGTCACACAAGGTGACCGCTACTGTAACTGACAATGGGTCAGATTTTATCAAAGCTTTGAAGATGTATGAGCTCGCAAGAGGAGGGGGGTGAAGATCAAGATGTGGTGTTCACAGATGTTGAAGAAGTGCTCTCCAGCAGCACCGACCCAGAGGGATAGTTTTCTCTACCCTCTCACTTGAGAAGTGCATGGCACACACTGAACTTGATTTCTAGTAAAGATGTTGACAAATGGCTGACAGCGAACCCCGAGTCCAAATCAGTGTACAGAAGTGCAACTGGGAAATGCTGGACTAAAACCAGCCGTTCTACTGTGGCCTCTGAGCTTGATGAGGATATGTGTTAAAGAAAACTCATGATGCTGACAACAACAAGATGGAACTCATTCCATGATGCTCTGTCCTGCATCACTGACATTCCCATTCCAGAGTTGGACTCCCTCTGCAGTCGACTAGGAATTAAAGCCTTCACTGAACGGGAGTTTTTCCTTATCCGCTGCGAGAGTCCTAAGGATGTCGTGTGCTGTAAAGCCCTGTGAGGCAAATTGTGATTTGTGATATTGGGCTTTATGAATAAAATTGATTGATTGATTGATTGATTGATTGATTGAGTATCAGTTCCTTAAGGACTACTGCACAGTCATTAGGGATGGGAATTGATAGGATTTTATTGATATCAATGCCATTATTGATTCTGCTTATCGATCCAATTCTTTATCGATTCCCTTATCGATTCCTCCTGTGAGTTAATGATATCACCTCCTGTTGTTTGTAAACCAAGACATTTGCTTTCATAACGTTTTATTATGAACCTTAAAGCCATGGTCTAGTTTAGAAAGACGATGAGATGAGATTTGAAAAAAAGCACGCTGTCTAACCACACAAAAACACTAACGGCAGCTTTCACAGTCATAAGCCAGCATTGGCATACAGTTATCTATGTCACAACAACAGCCACAATGAGTTGTCATTAATTTTACTGCTAGCTGGTGATCTAGAGATAAATCCCAGCCCACAGCCTGAGTGTGTCAACACCACGCAGCTAGTGCAGCTAACTCAGGTGAGGCAGCTAATGCAGCTAGCCTAGCATATTATAACAACAAATGGCGTGCAAATCAACTCAACTGCCCTCATCTTACTATCCTTTGTGTTTCCATGACATCTGACAACAGTGTCCTGGCCACTGTCTACCTGGAGCGGGGACGCACTGAGGCTCCACAGCGGGCTAACAGCTCCAGGGAGGCTAACAACAACAGCGTCCTGGCCGCCGTCTACCTGGAGCGGGGACACGCCAAGGCTCCACAGCAGGCTAACAGCTCCAGGGAGGCTAACAACAACAGTGTCCTGGTTGCCGTCTACCTGGAGCGGGGACACACCAAGGCTCCACAGCGGGCTAGCAGCTCCAGGGAGGCTAACAACAGTGTGAAGTGATGCCATGACTTTGACCACTTCTGTCCCTCCGCCATTACGTTTTCTTTGTTGTTGAACATGCTGCTGACTGACGAGCATAGATCCAGTGAAATGAAAAGAATTGATAAGGGAATCGTTATGCATAAAGGCTTATGATGTCGATGAATTGAACCAGTTGAAACCGGTTCTTAACAGGGACCGGTTCTCGATTCCCATCCCTAACAGTCATGCAACCACTTACTGTGACTTTGGACATATTGCAAGGTGAAGATAACTGCTACTATGGCAGTCTCCTGCCAACGCATAAGATTTTGATGTCAGAGAGACTGGCACTGCAAAATGGGCTCTCCCTGATGACAGCCTAATGTCCTAGTACAGGTAGGTCATTTTTATAATTTCAAATCTGAAAGCCAAATACATTGTTTTATTTTTTTTTATTTATTTTTATCTATCTTTTTTTTTGTAGTGAATCAGCAGATATGTTACTGTACCTCATTAACTCACATGATGCTTCCCGCTGAGCTATGCAGCGCAAATTACACTGTACATAGCCAAGCTTATCAAACTGTTCTATATTGCATTCACAGGCCATCAAGACACGATGTGGGTTGGTGTTGGATAGCAAAGATGCTCTCCTTGCAGCTGTCACACTGCCAAAATTTAAAGTGCGGTGGCTGAAAGAAGAGGAGAGGAGAGATGCTTTAAGGACACTGCTGACCACTGAATGCCTTGCTTCCCCCCTACGCTGAGCAGGATGTATGTATGCCACAGATCCCCACCTCCAGCAGTCATTGACTATTTGAAGTCGGGTCAGAGACGGAGATTCTGAACCATTTCCCCACAATAAATACTATATGTATGAAATTCAATACAGCGACACCCTCTAGTGCAGCGGTAGAGAGGCTATTTAGCCTGGGCAGTCTTGTGCTGAGTCTGAGGAGGAACAGGTTGTCTGACAAACAATTTGAGAGACTCCTCCTCATGAGACTCCTCCTCATCCTCAGATGATAAGCATGTCCAGTAAGATGGAAAAATGTGCTGTAAAGCCTTAGTTTGGTGAGTGAGCTACAGTGAGTTGAGTGTGTTTGGCCTGTTAAATGCACAGTTCAAATTACATTTCATATGCAAGGTTGTTTTCCTTTGAAGTCTGATCATTGTCTGATATGATGATGATGATGAAGGCCAGTATCGTATTTTATTTATTGATATTATTTTGAACAAATTCATATTAGCATTAGATGGTTGGAAGGACAACCTCTTATGTTGTTGTATTGTAATTCAGTTTGACGATGCTTATCTCATGGCTTCAAAATAGAAATAGACATTTAATGATCATAAAAGTTTCCAGTGAAAGTTTTAATCATATTTTTATTTTGAGACATTTTACATACTGCCAGTATAGCCTTGTTCTCAACACATTTTTCTGTGAAGTGCTATTTGAGCTCTGTTGCTGTCAGCTTTGATGTATTTAAGAGCATAAAAGAGAGATCTTGTGTGTGTCCTCTGTATTAGAATAAGGATTTGTGCTGATCTGGGCATATATAAGGTTTAACTTTATGTTGTTAATTGGCAATTAAATTATGGTGCATCTCAGGTGATGTGACGCACTAATCCAAAAGTAATCAAACTAGTAGGCTACTGTAATTACTTTCAGCACCTAACAGCCAACATTTCCTGCTAGGGCTACCTAGCAGGAAGTACTACTGCCAGCTTGGCCTCCATCTCTGCTAGCTGGACCTCCACCTCTGCTGCCTGGGCCTCCACCTCTGCTAGCTGGGATAACACTACTGCCAGCTGGGCCACCACCTCTGCTAGCTGGGCTACCACCTCTGCTAGCTGGGCTAACACCTGTGCTGGCTGGGCCACCACCACAGCTAGCTGGGCCACCACCTCTGCTGGCTGGGCCTCCACCTCTGCTAGCTGGGCTAACACCTGTGCTGGCTGGGCCACCACCACAGCTAGCTGGGCCACCACCTCTGCTAGCTGGGCCTCCACCTCTGCTAGCTGCGCTAACATCTCTGCTGGCTGGGCCTCCACCTCTGCTAGCTGGGCCTCCACCTCTGCTAGCTGGGCTAACACTACTGCCAGCTGGGCCACCACCTCTGCTAGCTGGGCTACCACCTCTGCTGGCTGAGCCTCCACCTCTGCTAGCTGGGCTAACACCTGTGCTGGCTGGGCCACCACCACAGCTAGCTGGGCCACCACCTCTGCTGGCTGGGCCTCCACCTCTGCTAGCTACGCTAACATCTCTGCTGGCTGGGCCTCCACCTCTGCTAGCTGGGCTAACATCTCTGCTGGCTGGGCCTCCACCTTTGCTAGCTGGGCTTCTATCTCTGCTAGCTGGGCCTCCACCTCTGCTGCCTGGGCCTCCACCTCTGCTGCCTGGGCCTCCACCTTTGTTGCCTGGGCCTTCACCTCAGCTAGCTAGATCTCCATTTCTGCTGCCTGGGCCTCCACCTCTGCCGTCTGGACCTCCACCTCTGCTGCCTGAGCCTCCACCTCTGCTGCCTGGGCCTCCACCTCAGCTAGCTGGACCTCCACCACCACTGGCTGGGCTGACATCGCTGCCGGCGGGACCTCCACCACTGCTAGCAGCTCATTCAGACTCCATCAGCAGTGTAGTGGTGGGTGAGTCCAGGAGTGGGTTATGCCCCAGAAACCCTGTGTTCAAAAAACAACGATCTGCAAATCTATACAGCACCCTTAACCAAGCCAAGGTAATCTGGGACCCACAATATAAGCCAAGAGGTCTACTTGGTGGACATTTAAATATTAGAAGCATTTTGCCCAAGTGTGACTAAGTTCATCATCTATTAAGCAACTCGAACCTGGACTTTTTATGTTTGTCTGAGACCTGGCTAAATATAAATTCACCGATGGCTGGACTGCATCTACCAGGCTACAATATCTTTAGGAAAGACCGGGTGGGAAATCGGGGTGGAGGGGTAATATTTTATGCAAGGGAACACTTAAAGTGCAAACAGATAGAATGGGTCTGTGTACACAACCTTGAATGTATCGGTCTTAAAATAGCTCTCTCTCCACAAATGTCGATAATGCTGATTGGGATGTATAGACCTCCATCAGCCTCTAATGCTTTCTATGCGGAGCTTCAGGCTCTACTTAAGGAATTTGACACGAAAAATGAAGTTATCTTGCTTGGAGATTTACATATTAACTTTACTCAATTAATCAAAGGTCCTACTAGACTAACTACTTCCTCTGAAACATGCATAGATCTTGTCTTTTCCAATAAGTGTGAGAGAATTCAAAAGACGTTCAATATGATCACAGGTCTGTCAGACCATAACTTCATTCTGTTCTCAAGAAAGCTATCTAAAAATAGATTTTCTTGTACTAAGAAAACAATATCAGAGCAGATGAGAGTACCGAGGAGGGAGATTCCAAATTTGACACAGGCGCTAAACAATATCAATTGGGATAATTACCTCACCCATAATCATGTTAGTGACAACTGTAATGTATTCATGACTGTTATCCAAGACACAGTGTCTGCATTTACTAGAAAAATTAAAGCAAAACCATCAAAAAAGAATCACCTCCCATGGTTGAATGAAACCATACGGACATTACTGAAAAAACAAGATCATGCTCTTAAAATATCACTTAAAACAAAAAGGGTGAATAATAGACAGGCATTTACTTCTCTTAGAAATAAAGTGGTAAAGGAAATTCGATTTGCAAAAGCAAATTTTTTTATTAATATAATTAGTACTGCAAGAGGAAATGCTAAAGAGATCTGGAGAAATATTAAAAAACTGACGGGAAATAGTATAGTGCACAGAGAAATTAGGGAGCTACAGCTAGAGGAGAAAGTCATCCATGATCCAAGGGACATTGCAACAACTTTGAATGATTACTTTATAGACTCAGTTAAAGAACTGACTCGAAGCAGCTGCCCCCAGATAGAATACCACCCACCAATGCCACTGAACTCCGACAAACCCTTTCTTAATCTGTGCGTAGTGTAGCAGTCACAAGTTGATAAAGCTGTGTGTGGCCTCAAAAGCTCTAAAGCCAAAGATGCATTTTGTATGGATGTAACATTTCTAAAATATCACAAAGAATCTTTCATAGCACCCTTAACTACTATTATAAATAAATCCATAAACGAAAGTTCCTTCCCTGAACCCTGGAAGTGCTCTGTCATTACACCAGTCTTTAAGTCAGATAATCCTGCAATAACCAGCAACTACAGACCGATAAGCATACTTCCAGCAGTTTCCAAAGTCATGGAAAAAATAGTAGCGGAGCAAATTGTAGATCGTCTTAACAACAGTCCATATACCTTGAACAGGATGCAATTTGGCTTTAGAAAACATCATTCTACTGAGACGGCGGTTTGCTTCTTTCTGGAAAACATAAAATCAAAGCTGGATGCAGGCAGTGTTATTGGTGCTGTTTTCATCTATCTCAGAAAAGCGTTTGACACCATTAACCACCAGATACTGTAGACAAAACTGTCTAGTTTTAACTTCTCCCCAAGTACTCTAAATTGGATTGAATCATACATATCTGCAAGATCACAGTGTGTTAGGATACAGAACATGAAGTCAACATCACGTAACAACAATCTCGGGGTACCGCAGGGGTCAGTGCTAGGTCCACTGCTTTTCAGTTTGTTTATAAATGATCTGCCAAGTTGTTGTCCTTTGAATGTCACCTGCCAAATGTATGCCGATGATGCTGTTCTGTATGTCCATGCAAAGGATAAAAAACACGCTGCGCAAGAACTGACAGATGCTATGACAAATGTGTATAACTGGCTTGAGAAATCCCAACTACACTTGAACATATCCAAGACTGTGTGTATGTACTTCTCAAAAAGAGCAAATACTGACAGTGATCCCAACGTTTCTGTGCAAGGTAAAACAATTGAGGTGGTACAAGAGTTTAAATACTTAGGAATCACTCTTGACTCACAACTTCTTTTTAAACGACAGATAAAAAAAACACTGTGAATATAATTAAGTTTACCTTGTCTAACTTTAGGTTTATTAGAAACAATCTAACTCTTGAGCCAGCAAAATTGTATTTTGATACTATGATCATGTCACACATGTCCTATTGTGTAACAAGTTGGGCATTGGCCTGTAAGACGACACTAAAGCCAATTGAAACAGTTTATAAACAAGCTCTGAAAGTATTGGATAAAAAACCAAAAACGTACCATCACTGTCAGATATTAAAAAAACATGAGCGCTTAAGCTGGGACAACACTGTTAAACACACCGACGCTATCTTGATTTACAAAATCTTCCATGGCAAAGCACCTCCTCCATTACAAGAACTTGTGAAAAAAAACTCAAACAGATCAACAAGAGCTGGTTCTAGAGGTGACTGTGTAGTTCCTTTTAGAAAGAATGCCTTTAGTCAAGCACCTTTTTCTGTTTGTGCTTCTCACACCTGGAATTCAATACCAAACACAATACGTGAGCTCCCGACTCTGACCTCTTTTACCAAATATCTTAAAGCTTGGCTATTGGAAGAATAACACTGTTGCCACAACCGTGCCTAAACTTGTAGCTATATTTGTTTAATGTTAGCTAATTATTGGGGTACCATCCGCAATTTCTACTGAGTACATACATAAACATCACTGCTTTATTATCATTACTACTACTTCTTCTTCTCCATTAATATTTTCGCTATTTATTATATCTTTATTTACTTTTTAGGTATGAGGGCTATGTGCAAGGCAAGACGCACTTTATATTCTTAAAAATGGGTACTCCCAGTATCATATAATTGCTATTGCTGGTATTTAATTAATGTGATATGTATTGAGTATTGTGCATTTAAAATAGCACTTTATATTTACTGTGCAATCGGGCAATCTGCAATATAATTACGCACCTAACACTTTAACACTTCAGCACTCTGCACTTTAATCAGCCCTTTCATATCTAATTTTAGCATTTAACACTAGTGAAATATGTATGGTCCCCTGACCCTTGGCCTGTAGGCCTATGTTTTATGATCCACTGTTTCATTAGGGACCGAGCCTAGAGGCAGAGGACTGCTCAGGGAGCAGTCCTCGCCGAATGAACGTTCATTAGGAAACATGCCCAGAGCCAAAACACTATTCACAGAGGAGTCCTCGCCGAAGGCGAGGACCCTCATGCTTCTTAACTCTTCATTAGGGGCAGACCAGTCCTCGCCAGAGGCGAGGACACTATTGTTTTTGGAAGGTTTATTATTTCTTTCTTTCTTCCGCCGCCTCTTTGAACTGGAATTTGACCCCCTAAACATGCTAAAAAAACTCACCAAAATTGGCACGCACATCAGAACTGGTGAAAAATTTTAGGCAATCATGAAATTAACCCATGAAGTGCCAAAATTAGCTCTCTAGCGCCACCTAGGTACACATAAATGGCCGCTACGGCCTGTAGGAACGTCGTAGAAACATCAGACCAAAACTGCCGTGTTCGTCTCATCAAGACCTAAAAATCACGTGCTGTGACCCCTGACCTAAATCCAACAGGAAGTGACGTAATTGCCCTTTCAAAGTAAGATTTTGCCTTAAAACTGCATAAAACTGCCTTTCCTAAAAAAAACATCTTCTCATACACCATTTATCCCACCGGCTTCAAACTTGCAGGGATTCCAGATCAACTCCTTCTAATCAAAAGTTATTCGTAACTTTTCCATTCCTCGTTTCGTTTGGATTTTGTGGGCTCCTGAAGGTGAGATGTCAGAAAAACGTCCTGACGGTCGTCGAAAGCTGTCCCATAGGAAATGAATGGCAGCAGGGGGGAGAAAGAGAACAATCTTTGGGCTTTTTCTAGCCTTTACAGTGTCTCCATACTTTGACCTACAGACTCCATTCCAACTCTCAAATGTTGCCACAGGTCTCATGTATTCACTCATGTTTTCATCTTTTCCCTATCTTTTATCGTTTTTTCTCGGTGCCTCTCAGAGTACCATGAGCAAAAGTGGAGAAATTCTCCGTTTATAATGGGTGTCTATGCACGGAATGTTTCGCGCTAGAGTGGAGAGAGCTCTAAAAACTCGTCTAAAACTTTTGTCTTTAACTCGCTGCCATGGCCACAATTTTCACTGTACAGACACAATTTATACCACAAAACGTAGGAAAATTTGTCCTGGTTACAGAAATGTTGACATGGAGTCTGTCACACGTACACATTTTTGCCCAGTGGCTCCAAAGCGAAGGGAGTGCCGATTTTTTTCTCATTCACTCCCATGTAAACTCAGAGGAGAAATTTCTGGAAACAGCTTCAGTGCAACACATTTTAAACTCGCTCCCCTGACCACATATTTGACTCCAGAAATATAAAAATCACCATGTACGTTCACGACAAGTGGCTGTCTCTCACCATAACTTTATTTTCTTTTTTGGACCAACGGTTTGGCTGTGAGAACAATTTGTTCGAGGAGTCAAAACCCATGTTAAACAGCCTGTGCTGATCTTCCCTCTCTGTCTGTGGCTGTGTGCCGCAACTGCAGGCAAGTCACTAATCGCCATGACAACGGCTGCTCACACAGACACAGACACAGGGCAGCAGCTCTCTGTCTCTGTCTCTGTGTCTGTGTCTGTCTCTCTCTCTGTCTCTGTCTCTATCTGTGTGTAGGTGTCTGTGTCTGTCTCTCTCTCTGTCTGTGGTTCTGTCTCTGTCTCTGTGTCTCACAATCTTTACAGGACAGATTACAGCAGCACAATCTTCATTTGAAACAGCAAATACACATTATTAACCCATAAAGTGCCAAAATGGGCTCTCTAGCGCCACCTAGTTGCACTAAAATGGCCACTGTGGCCTGTAGGCATGTCGTAGACAGATCAAACCACTCTCTCACTCTGACCCTAGCTGCACCTACTTAGTGATCATGGCAACCACTGTCACAAACTCACAGAAACATGATGTGTGTGTGATTCTAAAATTTACCTGATGACATGACAGCGGCAGAATCTCCATTTTAACCCTTTAGTTTCCAGAGTTATTTGAGGAAAATATTCATTTCAACATTTCCAAAGACTGTGGCTTGAAAATGGTGAGAGATAAAGGCATACTGTAAATGAGAAAACTTTTCATTATGAGGGACCGAGCCTGGAGACAGAGGACTCCTCCGTGAGTAGTCCTCGCCAAAGGCGAGGACCCTATTTACCCCCTAAACATGCTCAAAAACTCAGGAAAATTGGCACGCATATCAGAACCAGTGAACAATTTATGATAATCATGAAATTAACCCCTAAAGTGCCAAAATGTACTCTGTAGCGCCACCTAGGCACACTAAAATGGCCACTGCAGCCTATAGGTGTGTTGTTTTTGTCATCTCATCCTCAAAATTAAGGAATCTGATGGGAGAAAATTCACTCATCTAATTTGCATATTGTCATATCACTTCTACATAACTACAGTTACAGAAAGCATTCAAACACAAAAACAATCAGCTCTGTGAGAATTTTGTGATGTTTGTGGCAATGTGTGTGATATTTCTAAATAATTCGCTGGAGTCCGAAACGGGCGAGGTCCCGCCAAACGCTGCTTGCAGCTTTAATTGTTCTTGCTTTTCTTTTTTATTTTCTGTCCTATTATTTGTGTTTTCAAGGACACATTTTCTCTCTGTAATTACTCCTCCTGCTCATACTGGCCATGAAGGCTAACTGTTCTACTTGTTGTTACTGTTGTTTTATTGATTTTATTATCTTATGTTGTCGACATCAACCTGCCGAAGGGACTAAAGGTGGAAATTAGCCGTCGGCTATAATCTTGCATATTTACATGTATATGTTCATTAATATGTATTGTCCCTTTTTTAAATAAATAAACTCAACTCAAACTCAACACCTCCCACATCTAGCAGTGAGCGATGTCTCGGTCTCTGCTGTGTTTAGCTATTCCCCTGCCTACTTCAATGATGATGGTACCTTTAATAAATGTAATATATTTGCTGAGGTGGAGGCGAGGCTCAGGAGCTGGTAGAAGCGCTCCATAGCTGTTAAGTTACTCCAGTAGCCGGTGGCAGCCGACTCGGCTAGTGCTAACACCGGGAGCTAACGCTAACGTTCCTCCTCTCCTCCGTGAGTGAGAGCGATGTTTTAGCCTAGCGGGCAGCTGGCTTGCGGGCTGCCCGCTAGGCTAAAACATCGCTTCAGGTTAAAGTGGGAAGAAGCAGCGGGTTTATTGGGCAGCTGAGTGAAGCTGGGTGAAGTGGAGGCTGCGGAGGAAACACCAGGATGGGTTAATGTCTGGAGCTGACCTCCAGTGTGAAGCCGCTTCCGGTGCAGGCTCCAGTCTCAAGCCTACCTCCAGCGTGAGGCCTGGAAATAACAAACTTTTTTTTACGCCTCCTGAGGGATTCTGGCATTTTAACAGAGGAAGAAGAAGAAGGAGAAGAAGGAGACATTTTGTGAAACACGTAGACGACCTACAGTTGTGACAGTAAGTCCAAAAAATGACGATGCACAAGTTATGTTTGCAGTTGAGCTAGCTGCCCTCTGCACCCAAACTACTGAATACATTACATACTAGGATGTTGGTGAGCTGTGTTAAGTAAGGGATAATGTTGAGTGAGGAGGTTGTTGTGGAGAAATAAACCCTGACAGGATGAATGGAAACCCGACGCAAAGGGGTTTATTTCTTACGAGTGAAATAATTTATTCAAGACATGGCCTAACGTTGATCAAAATACGACTTTTATCGATTTATAGGCTAAATTGCATCATTTAGCGTATCTACAAGTCCGGTCACTTCTCCGCTGTTTTGCTGACCCTCCTCCTGGTCGTGTGCATTATATCTAACAAAGCCAAACAGTGGGTCGATTGGTTATCATATCGGTGTTACAATGTTTGTATCTGTGTAGTGTTATCTGTCATAAAAAAGGGGTTACGTTTTACAAGGCGCGTTTGTGCCGCGATGTTACTGAGATGACACTTTTCACTCTCTCCAAAGTTACATCACATACAGTATCTAACATCACAATTAGTCCAAAGCTGTTTAATAATTCACTTCACATGGTCTACACTTTTACCAACTGAAATAAAAATATATTTCATGTTCTGATCTGTGAAATAGTCTTTTTATGGTATCACCTAAATATAATTGCAATTTTGCACATCAGGTACTTCTTTGAAATTATTCAGTCTTATATAATAACATTCCATTATGTCAGAAAATAGTACCATAAAAAGCCTCCTGCACGTGTGTGACTGCATGTAAAGGTTTGTTCCTGATCTAAATTACTTAAGATAACCATGATCTTGACAACTATGTTATGTTATGTTATGTTAATGTCTTTTTACTTTTAGAAACCTTTCTCAGTCAATATTTCCTGGACTGTGGCACGAGACCACTGGTTTGAAAATACAAGTAACAGTATATACCACGTTATCTACATTTAACATCGTTTAAAATTTAAAATCATCGACTGACTTCTTTTCTGTCATCATAGGGTTTTCCAAGACAGCTTTGGGATGAAAACGAATATTGCCATCTTGATGACCAGGAGACAGAAGAAATCCTGGACCATTTCAAATTCAAATTCCACAAAATGGAAGACATGGGGATCTTTTGCGAAGAGGTTAATGACAAGAGAGGATACATGACCTACACTGAATGTAAAATGGAGTAGGATAATAAGGATGGACAATATATCGATATTGTACAATGTTCAATAAAAGGCTAAAAAGGTGTACTTTTATCTGTTTTCCTAATTGCTTTTAGGCCTGCCATAATAATTTACTTTCATTATACCATGAAGATCACAGGTGAGTTAGTGCATTTCAGGAAAATGACTACAGTTTTATCTATTCCTCTCCTCCCTAAATGCTGACATTTTTATATTTCAGCATAGTTGAAAATCTGATTGGCCTCAATCTTCTTAAGATCGTCTGGTGTAAAGTATATCATTGAAGACCTGAGTGGAATCATTTAATTCAACAGAAATAAAAAAAAATAAGGCATTTACCTTAAATAAATGTTATACATGAGCTGTTAAGGCTCTGAACAAATGTAGTGTTAGCATGTTGATTGATGTTTTCATGTAACTACTCCTCTTCAGAGGGACTCCAGGTTGACCGAACACATGTCTTTCTTAGGTTAAAGGTTAGGTTTTTCTTAGGTTAAATGTTTATAACTAGATGCAGCAGGTTAAAGGTTATTTTGGAATTTCCACAAATAAAGGATAGACAACATCAAAAGTGTTCTACATTTAAGAAACTAATGCCTCTTCCAAAATCAATAACGTGATTTTATTTTGAAGTTTCTTTTATTTTGAAGTTTCTTGTGCACACTTCCTATCCCAACGGGCCTCACACTGGAGGTAGGCTTGAGACAGGAGCCTGCACCGGAAGCGGCTTCACGCTGGAGGTCTGCAGTTCGATACTCTTGGGCTCGCGGGCTGCCTGCTAGGCTAAAACATTGCTGTCACTCACGGAGAAGAGTAGGAATGTTCAAGCTCCGGACATTAACCCATCCCGGTGTTTCCTCCGCAGCCTCCACTTCACCCAGCTTCACTCAGCTGCCTGATAAACCTGCTGCTTCTTCCCACATTAAGCTGAAGCAATGTTTTAGCCTAGCGGGCAGCCCGCGAGCCAGCTGCCCGCAAGGCTAAAACATCGCTCTAACTCACGAAGAAGAGGAGGAACGTTAGCGTTAGCTCCCGGTGTTAGCACTAGCCGAGTCGGCTGCCACCGGCTACTGGAGTAACTTAACAGCTATGGAGTGCTTCTACCAGCTCCTCTAGTCACTGAGCCTCGCCTCCATCTCAGCAAATATATTACAAAAATGTAGGCTCGTGGGAAGGCTACGTTTTACAATGCCAATTGAAAATGTTAGCTGGGCTGCCAGGCTAACTTACTCACTTAACACAACCGTAACGCTTGACCCATTGCTGGGACCGAGCTCCAGACAAACCCATCCCGGCATTTCCTCCGCAGCCTCCACTTCACCCAGCTTCACTCAGCTGCCTGATAAACCCACTACTTCTTCCCACATTAACCTGAATAACAAACCAGGGCTCGGTGCTCCGGTAGGATCCGAACAGAGAGCCGGGGCTAGTTGGGGAGCTAGCGGAGGTTAACCGGCTGTGCTTCCCTCCGGTCATGTTGCGGCTAATGCCTCGCCAGCCGCTCCCAGCTAGCTCCGGAGTGTTATTCAGGTTAAAGTGGGAGAGGCAGTGGATCTGTGGGGCAGCTGTGAAGTGGAGCCTGAGGAGGAAGCACTGGTTAGCCCCGGTTTCATTCCGCTCTCCGCCATTTCCTTTCGAAAATATGTGCTGCCATTGCTCACTGGCTGTAGCCTTTTATAGGGAGGAAGGGCCAAGGGCTCCGAGAGGGAGGGGGGGTGGTGGGCATTCACATGAACATACATGAACGTGCAGCCAGACTGGCTTGTAAACAAGGGGCTGGAGATCAACACAGAGAGATGGTGTGTGAGGTGATGCTATAGCTACTCCAGATGAAATTACTCCTCAGTTATTCACATAGCAGTTTTTTTAATTCCTTCAATCTAGAAATGATGAATTTCGCTTATTGCTCCTTTAAGACTAAACCTTTATGATGTACATAATGTTTATGACAAGTCCATGACAGTGTCATGTTATAGTTATGACAGTGTCATGTCACCCTTATAGATACCTTCAAGTAAAGTGTTACCGAAAAATCTTCACCTCAGAAGTGAAAAGCGCCCATCTTCACTTTTTTTTCCCATTGTCTATTCATCTGATTAGACCAGGGGTCTTCAACATATTTTAGGCTAAGGACCCCTTGGCCCAAAGACAGACAGCAGGGACCCCTACTACATGTATTTTTAAAAAAGAGTTGTACTTGAGATAGTTCTGAATATTTTTCGGGTCTTCTCTTGTTGCCTAGCTGCTAACTAACCAGCAGTTGTAGCATTGCTAGGTGCGTTAGCCTTACCATCTGCACTTTTAGTGGTGTTTTCTACATTGGATGGTGTGTGTCAGACTCAACAGTCAAAAAGTTATGAAACAATCCAGTGTGGCACAAAAGAATATCTGTACACTTGACATAGTAATGCAGCTAACTGGCAAATATGCAAAAATAATTACAGGTGCCACACAGCGATGTAGCGTTAGCTAGCTCACATAACGATTCCTGGGTAACAGTCGGCCTGTCAAAAATGCCGTGTACTGTTAACTAATAGGTTTTATGAATAGGCTATAGGCTTTATCTTGGCTAATAATATGTTAGATTCACGTTAATGTGGATTTTCAGACACATTTTATTTACTAAAACTTTCATAAGTTAATTTGATTATTTGGAGGTCATTTGGTGGCCCCCCTATAGTCATTCTGAGGACCTCCAAGGGGTCTTGGACCCCCTGTTGAAGACCCAGGGATTAGACAATTAGATTTGAGAGGCAGGTCTTCTGTCTCGATAACAACAACAAGTTTACAGTTGATAAACAACATTTTTGTTATGCTAGACCCAAGGATACACATCAGGTTGTCAAACTGCCATTGAGTCATCCTAAAACGCCTGGAAACAGCCTCATTGAGGCAAAGCATCTGAACCAACTAGCGGTACTCCTTGAGATCCACCCTGCTTTTTAGGGTCTCATGTATGCTGTTTCCCTGTGCCCAACAAACTATTTGCAAGTACTCTCTGCCTGTCAATTTTCGCAACTAGCTTCTATGGAGAAAAAATGCACAGTGTGGTGCAGCTGATTGATGGAGGGAGTCAGCTGATAGATCACAATTCCTGGCAAATCTCATTGCGGGCACCGCAAAAACTGCTTTTGCCTGCCTACTATTGCTGCTTCCTCTGCAACTTGCTTTGCAACCTGCCTCCACCCCAGCTCCTCCTTGTCACGTTGTGTCTGACTTGTCAGTGTAATTTCTGGACGTCATTGGGGCTTGCTCTGTTCTGTTCACAGGTTTTTTTTTGCTGCTACTCTCCCTGCCTTATGCTTCCACATAGGGGTATGAAAAAGCAGTCGGATTCTCTCAGCACTGCAGTTGTCTTTTCCTAAGTCCTTATGAATTCTCCTTCACATCTTCCCTTAACCTTGTGACGCTTTCCATCGAGGTCAAGAAAAAGTGGTTAGGAATAGACTATAGGAGGGACTTTTCGACCACAGCAACACTCACCTTCCCCTGTGGTGAGGGGAAGGATAACATGGCACAGGTAAGACTAATCAGGGCGGGGCAGTCAATCAGACACAGGTGAAGCCATCAAAAGGGAAGGAAAACACACAGGGACAGGAAGTGAAGTGATCTGAAATAAGAATAGATGTGAGTTTCAAAGTAAAACAGGAAACAACATGAATGAATAAAAACACAACCTAAAAAACTTAAGCTGTGACAGTATGGAAATGTAGCAAACACAAAAAATAGGCCCAGTGGTTATGCCAACCCTAACCCCCAACCTTTTTTCTTTTTTTTTTTTGGATTACTTTTTAGAAAGGTTAATATTTAAACAGGAGAACAGCGAGCATGCACACAAGAACATACATTTGTAGGGTGGTGCTGTACAGTATAAATGTGCGTGCATGACTTTGTATGTGTACAAGTCTACACAGGTGTGACAGGAAAATGCTGCTTAGTAATTAAACTCAACCTGCTTGAGTGTAGGTGTTTCTGTGATGATCTGGAGAATTCAAGGATGAGGCCGATCACGGAGTTCTTTCTTATTGCACGTTTTATTACGAGCTCGGATCAACAATGGCTGCATGCAGAAGCTATGTGATGATTGTGAACAGAGAGAGACACAGCTTATATAGGATGGTGGCATGTATACTGTTACCTAAAATGGTGCTCTGACACATTTAACTTGACCTTGGGCCAACTAAAATTAGTCTAATATCGTATCTAGGATACGTTCTTATCTCATTTAACCTTGTTATTTTAGTTAAAGGTTTTTAGTTTTGATGCATTTTATGTCTCTGTTTTAGATCATTCTTACCAAGCTATTAACCTATTTTATGAGCTAAATAGCTTTTTGTTTATTCGGTTCATTTTATACCTTTTGTCCTATCCTACTGTTTTAGTCCCTCAGTTTTTAGCTCCAGTGTTTCCTCATGGGGGCCTAGCACACTGAGAGTTGTTCCTGGTCTACCGATGGGGGTGCCATCCCGTGGACAGCTCTGACCTGGGTGGCTGAAGGGCACTGCACCTCGGTGTGGAGCCTCCTGTCTGCCCGGGTTGGGGTGGTGTGGGGCGGCCCCCAGAGGTGGCTTTTCCCTTGCCTCGGGTCTCAGTGCTCGGCCATGTCTCTTTAGTGATAGCTTGTGTGTGTGTGTGTGTGTGTGTGTGTGTGTGTGTGTGTGTGTGTGTGTGTGTGTGTGTGTGTGTGTGTATTTATGTATCTCTGTGGAGTGGGAGGGTTGGGTTTTCTCTTTTCTTTTTTGTTTTCTGTTTTGGTTCTTTGTTGTTTTTAACCTTTGTGAGGCACCTTGTGTTACTGTTGTGTAAAAGTGCCATATAAATAAAGTTGATTTGATTTGATTTAGTATCCATTGGTCAGTGGAGATGTAAAAACACATTGCAACATTGCAGTCCATGATTTCTTGCATTTTAATCTTAACTCTTAACAATCCAACGTCCTGTCTGTGGGTCCTTGTAAAGTTTAATTTTGATAATTGATATGTAAACAACTGCAGTGTTTAAGCTGTTTAAGAAGAGAGAATAAGAATAAGAATAAAAATAACTTTATTCGTCCCCAAAGGAATATTCAATTATCTGTCAGCTCATTTATTATATGTCAAAAAATTTTAAAGCCTGATGGCTGTTGGTATATAAGATCTTCTGTATCTTTCCACCACAGTTCTTTGGTCCATCAAGGTGTTGTGGAGTGGATGATCTGGGTTGTTCATGATGGCCTTGAACATCTTCAGTGTGCATCTCTCCACCACCTAGTCCAGTGTGTCCAACCTGACTCCAATCACAGAGCCAGCTCTTTTGACTATTTTGTCCAGCTGCCTTGCATCTTTGTGTCTGATGCTTCCTCCCCAGCAGACTGCAGCATAAAACAACACACTTGCCGCCACAGACTGATAAAACATCTGTAGCATCTTACTACAGATGTCGAGAGATCTGAACTTCCTCAAGAAAAAGAGGTGGCTCTGCCCCTTTTTGTAGAGAGCGTCTGTATTTAGGGACCAGTCCAACTTATTATCCAGGTGTACACCTAGATACTTATAGCTTGGCACCACCTCGATGTCCACCCCACAGGTATTTACTGGCTGAAGAGGGGGCTTGGACCTGCAGAAATCCATGATCATTTCCTTGGTCTTTGAGGTGTTCAGGAGGAGACAGTTCTTGTGACTCCAGTCACTGAAGGCTTTTATCAGGTCCCTATATTCAGACTCCTGCCCATCCCTGATACACGCCACAATAGCAGTGTCATCCAAGTATTTCTGGATGTGGCAGGACTCAGAGTTGTATTTGAAGTCCGCCATGTACAGTGTGAACAGGAATGGAGCCAGGACAGTCCCTTGTGGAGCCCCCGTGCTGCTCATTAATGTCCCAGAAACACAGTTCCCCAACCTGACATACTGTGGCCTTCCTGTCAGGTAATCTGTGATCCAGGAGATAAAGGAAGGATCCACTGCCATCTCTGTGAGCTTGTCTTTGAGTATGTTGGCTTGGATGGTGTTGAATGCACTTGAAAAAATCAAAGAACATGATTCTCACATAAGCGCCAGGTTCCTTCAGATGAGCTAGGGCAAGGTGAAGCATGTAGAGGACCTCATCGTTCACTCAAATGTGTTGTTTGTATGCAAACTGCAGGGGGTCGAGTTTGTCTTTGACCTCAAGTCTCAGTAGGCGTAGAATCAGCCGCTCTAAGGTCTTCATGATGTGCGAAGTGAGGGCTACTGGTCTGAAGTCATTATGTTCAGCTGGACATTTAATTTTTGGTACCGGCACAACACAGGAAGTCTTCCACAGTGCCGGCACTGTAGTGTAATGTTTTATGACTAATCAGGTATAGGCCCCTACTCTGCATAAATTGATTAAGTTTGAATATAATCATATGCTGATCAGATAAATGTGTTATCCTGCATATGTTGATTAAGTCTAATGATTAAGTTGTGTGATATCTTGTATCCTGTGTAACCAAGAAAAGTGAATCATTGTTGTGAACACACACACACAAACACACACACACACACACACACACACACACACACACACACACACACACACACCTGGAAAACACATCATATAAAGCACACACACATAAGACATTATGCATCACCTGAAAATGTAACAATAGACACACACACACTCAAAGGTCTGTAATTGATTATATGTGAGCTCAGGGGATCATATTAAAGGAAAGATCCCCGGAGCTCACATGTCTTTTAAAAAATAAAGTGTACAGCAGTTCGAAACTACTGGTAGAAAAAGTTGGTATTTTCTATCTTAGAGAGTAGAGGGCGCACCTGGCCAAAACTACCCGAAGAAGAGCTGGGTACCTTCCAGGGCCCTGAGGTCGGCCTTGAACAGGGGCCAGATTGGTCACTACGGTTATGTCACACCAAAGGCAGATTTTGAAAAAAAAAAGAAATGTTTTCTACCAATAGAAATCGACTGCGATCGGAAGGATTAAGGAAAAGAGGTGGAGATTCTGCCGAATCTCCACAGGCTTAAAAGAGAGTGTTCAGTGGCAAATCTTCAGTCTAGCCCCGGGGTTTGGCTCATGAATTGATGTGTTGGTTGCCTGTGTAACACATTAAATTCAAGTTGCACCTGATTCTCCGTGTCTCCAGTGTATCCTTGAGCATCCTTTAGTTCCAGTCAACTGAACCTAAAACCTTGCAGTTATCAAGTGTACAAGTGTAAGAGAGGCAGAGGGACAAAGAAGTTGAGAGCCGTCTGGCCCTCCAGGCTCTCCACCTTTTTTGACACCTCAGCACCCGCCCCACCTGTAGACTGAGACTCATGCAACCAATTATTTGAAAGCTACACTCCTAGCAGTTTGATTGATGTGGACTAATTTAAGATACAACCACCACAGCCAGTTCAATAAATGCCTCTGTCAGACAAAAAGCAAACAAATAAACCATTATAAATCCATTGTTATGCCTGGTCATAATCACACATTGATAATATTCCAACAAAAGCAGTTCTCATACACTCCAGATGATCTAAATCCAGTAACATATTCTGTCCAAAGATGTTATTACATCCAAAAATATCCACAAACTGCCATTGCTTATTTTCACATATCCATATTTCTTTTTGTACTGTATGAAATAACTCCCATTCTCATGTAAATATGCCAGTTCCTCATAAAAACAATAGGAGCTTCCATGCTCTCCCTATAGGCTACAATAGCCAATGAGGGCCTGTGTTAAATGGAAGATTAGGTTCATTCATTCATTCATTCATCTTCTAACCGCTCCATCCTCGTGAGGGTCGCGGGGGGGCTGGAGCCTATCCCAGCTTTTCATCGCTCATCGGGCGAGAGGCAGGGTACACCCTGGACAGTTCGCCAGACCATCGCAGGGCTGACACATAGAGACAGACAACCATTCACACTCACATTCACATCTATGGACAATTTAGAGTAATCAATTAACCTAGTCCCCAAATTGCATGTCTTTGGACTGTGGGAGGAAGCCGGAGTACCCGGAGAGAACCCACGCTGACACGGGGAGAACATGCAAACTCCACACAGAAGGGCTCCCACACCCGGGATCGAACCGGCAACCCTCTTGCTGTGAGGCGACGGTGCTAACCACACCACCGTGCCGCCCTGGAAGTTTAGGTTCTGCTATAAATATACAGAAATTATAAATACGTGGCTCCTGCATTGTCTTCATGAAAAAAAAAAAATCTAGGTTTTCTAGACATGTTTTATAAGCATTAAGCTCCTAAATATGCATTTCTGTCTGTGTTGTTTACTCGTAGGTGCTTATTCACTAAATTGTTTTATCCTCTTTTTTTGAGAGGTACCCAAACTAAACCTAAGAAAAACACATGTAGTGTGTTTATTTTTTTATATGGGCCCCATTGAGTTTTCCAGCTAAAATCTCCCAGTTCTAGTCATCTGCAGCATCCTTTTTCAAGAAAATATTCAGGTGAAGATTAAAAAATCTTTTATTTCAGTGTGTTGAAACTTATATAAGTCAATGACAGAAGCTCTTACAGTTTTTCTGACCTAAATGAAACAAGGTGAATTTGGTGAATTTTACAGGAATGGTAAGAGGTTTTTATGAAAATGGAGGTTCGTCTACAGTGACAGAAAGTACTAGTTGTGTGGGTAGTTTAATCCATAAACACACTGTAAAATCTTAAAGAATGAGACAGGTGGTATTCTGCTTTGTTTTTGGTTACAACAAATTCCTAGTGCAGAGCCAAAGCAATAATGTATCCAACTAAAAAGTATTGTGTGTATCCAACATGGTCTCACTCAGTTGAAAACTGGCGCTTGTCCAGTGACTTCTGGCATCAGACACCAAGGGAAAAAAACCCATACTTTCACATGATCCGTGGCTGGTTGTTGTTAATCAATCAACCCAGAAGTTGACATGGCATCCCAGAATGTCATTAACCAACACATCCAAGGGTACCTTACACATAATATGTTGACATAGAAAGTCCATGACCAAATGTTAATATGTGACGAGGTCGGAGTGAGAATGTATCTAAAGCCTGATATTCCTCTGTACCATAGACTGTTCCATTAATGAGCCCCAAAACCTGGAAATGCTAGGCGATTGCATTTATGCCTCAAAAATGTGAAGTAAAAAATGTGAATATTTGTGAAGATTATCTTGCTGAATCAAACGTGTAATTATCAGAAATCATATTTGTTTGCCACAGAGCTTATTTTCTGCAATAATCCCATTAGTTCTTTTAATGAGGGAACGTGATGCTAACTTTGTGTTGGCCTCCAGAAAAACATTATACCTGCAGCACTCTATAGAGCTCCATTGTTGTCCACAGCTATTAAAAATCATTATAAAATATTAAAGGGACATTGTGTAACATTTTTAGTTGTTTATTGGCAAAAACTGATGTCTGCATTCATAAATATGTCATCACTGGTGTACTATTACCTCCACCAATAATCTGACTTATTCTTGTAAAAGGATAATTTCGGATTTGTTTGTACATTGTGCGGGTAAGTCGTCTGTGGGGTTCCATTACATTTCGCCATCTTGAGAATACACCCGCCAGCAAGGGACATAAAGCACTGCCTTCTGCGCTTTCGTTGAGAGCCAGGCCAGCACTGCGTGACTGAGGAGCCGAAGGAGAGGAGCAAGAGGCGTTTCGCTACTACCCTGGCAAATTTGAAACTAAGTCCCACTCTTTGAGCATAATGCAGGATCATGCATATGCAGCATTATGGGAGACGGAATCCTTGTCGCCAAGAAAGCGCAAAAGGGAATAGAAAAGGCAGCGTGACAGGCGAATAAAAAAAACAAAGGCCCACATCGGGGTAGCTTTTCCCAGGTAGAGAGCTGCTGAGGGAGAATGGTAATGCAATCACAGGCCAGCGCCGCTGTTGGCTGTTAGCCACTGTTAGCGGCCGGTCGCTAACAGCCTAATCCCTCTCCTCGCATCACTGCGCCGCTGTTAGCCGTTAGCCGCTGTTAGCCGTTAGCCGCTGTTAGCCGTTAGCCGCTGTTAGCGCTGGCCTGTGATTGTATTACCTTTCTCCTTCAGCAGCTCTCTCCACCTGGGAAAGGCAACCCCAATGCTGACCCTTGTTTTTTTAATTCGCCGGTCACGCTGCCGTTTTGATTTCCTTTTGCACTTTCTTGACGACGAGGATTCCGTCTCCTGTGATGCTGCATAATACATGATCCTGCATTATGCTCAAAGAGTGGGACTTTGTTATGCGGCAGTAGTGCTGCTGGCCACTAACAGCTGTTTCAATTTACATCCGCCCCAACAGTCCTACGTTGTAAACACAGCCAGCATGGTGAGGAGGGGGTTTGTCAACTCGCGTCACGTGTGTCTGTGTAGGAGCCTGAATGAATACTCCATGTAGTATCGGATGACATGGTTTCATCAGTGTTATCATAGCTTTTTGGTACACAGCGGCTACAGTTGTTGCAATACGTGTTTGAAACAGTGAGGCGCTAGAGTGTGCCATCTGTTTGAATGCAAAATATGATTTCAACGTTAGATGGGAGAAATTCCTACACACTGTGGCTTTAAATAATTGCCCTGGGTGATATGTTCCTTTATTACCACACACTGGAGTTTATTTTGATACCACAGACATGCTGAAAAAATAGTCCCAACAAATGCAATATTTCTTCCTCTTTGAGTGACGTTTGCTAAACAAACAAACAAACAAACTGTTGTGTATATGCACATGTCCACATTAATGTAAGTATCAGCATTAGTTTACTAACAGTATACTGTAGGTGCATTTAACAAAAGGCAGTGTCAGCACTCAGCATTAAATCTTCAGAGGCTGGCCTGTAAGTCACATTTTGAGGCCAATTAGAAGAACTCCAACAAGTGCCCAATTTTATTTCAATCTGCTTCTTCTACAGCTGACTGACCTGTGACTCCTGTTGTATCTGCACCCAGGGTAGCACAGACCAAGGGTCTAATTCAGCTAACTAATCAAATAGGTGTCTGTTGCTCATTAGAAGCCCTCATCTGCCATGCGGTGTGCAGCTGCTAACCTTTGAGACTGGGCCTGAGGGAGGGGCGCCCTCATTCGTATACAATGCATGTCAATGATAGTGTGAAAGGGCAACAAAACAGTACTTGGTTGGTGGTGAGTGGAGGGGTTAGAAACAAGAAGTGTCATTATCCATTAGTGTTTTCCCTCCCTCTGCAAATGAGCTTCCAAATGTACTTGTCTCACACATTTAAGTTTTGTCAAGCGCAGGTTAAGCACTGCAGCTTCCAGTTCAGTTCTCTATGGGGCACCTGATGAAAAAGTAAAAGATTTTAATGCTCTCCATTAGTCACTTAAATACCTAGAGGTAAGTTTAAAGTTACACAGGGCAAACATGTTTATATGTTAAAAATATACTGTCTTTACTAAGAAACATGTATCTTTAGGTGCAAAGCCACAACTGGCGAGATAGTCTTTGAGAAAATGTAAGCATTTTTTAACATTTTTGTGTGTGCATGCTTGTTACTGATGGGGCTCCATCCATGGCTGGAAAAGCGAATGATCTGGTATAGGGATGGGAATCGAGAACCGGTCCCTGTTAAGAACCGGTTTCAACTGGTTCAATTCATCGACATCATTAGCCTTTATGCTTAACAATTCCCTTATCAATTCTTTTCATTATGCTGAATCTATGCTCGTCAGTCAGCAGCATGTTCAACAACAAAGAAGACGTAATGGCGGAGGGACAGAAGTGGTCAAAGTCATGGCATCACTTCACACTGTTGTTAGCCTCCCTGGAGCTGCTAGCTCGCTGTGGAGCCTTGGCGTGTCCCCGCTCCAGGTAGACGGCAACCAGGACACTGTTGTTGTTAGCCTCCCTGGAGCTGTTAGCCTGCTGTGGAGCCTTGGCGTGTCCCCGCTCCAGGTAGATGGCGGCCAGGACGCTGTTGTTGTTAGCCTCCCTGGAGCTGCTAGCCTGCTGTGGAGCCTCAGTGCGTCCCCGCTCCAGGTAGACAGTGGCCAGGACACTGTTGTCGGATTTCATGGGAACACCAAGGATGGTAAGATGAGGGCAGTTGAGTTGATTTGCACGCCATTTGTTGTTATAATATGCTAGGCTAGCTGCATTAGCTGCCTCACCTGAGTTAGCTGCACTAGCTGCGTGGTGTTGAGTCCTGAGGCTCTCCGGCAGGCTGCTCCACAGGTGGGGGCCATAGTGGTTAAATGCTGCCTCACCATGGGTTTTTGTTCTGGGTTTTGGTATGGTTAAAAGGCCAGTGCCGGAGGACCTCAGGGTCCGCGTGGGTTGATATGGTAAAAGCAGATCAGATAAATAAGAGGGCGCAAGGCCGTTTAGACATTTGAAAACCAGTAAGAGAATCTTAAAATCGATCCTGAAGCGGACGGGGAGCCAATGCAGCGACTCTAAAACCGGTGTAATGTGCTCCCGCCCTCTGGTCCTCGTCAGCACGCGTGCGACTGAGTTTTGTAATAATTGGAGATTTAAAATACTCTTTTTGGGAAGACCAGAGAGCAGGGCATTACAGTAATCTAAGTGACAGGAAATAAAAGCATGCATTAGCACCTCCGTACTGGCCTGAGAGAGAAACGGGCGGACTCTGGCTTTGTTCTTAAGGTGATAAAAACCTATTTTCGTTATATTTTTGATATGTGGGATAAAATTCAGCTCAGGGTCAAAAGTCACGCCCAAATTTTTTACTGATTGGGTTGGTTTAAGATCCTGTAGTTTTGGTAAAAGTTTCTCTCTCTGGCCTTCAGGACTAAAACCTCAGTTTTGTCCTGGTTGAGCTGTAGGAAATTCTCTGCCATCCATGACTTGATGTCTACAATGCAGTTAAAAGGGCATCAATTTCCTCCTAAAACCAGACTGATGCCTCTCCAAAATGCTATTTCTGTTTAAAAAGTCATTAACTTGGTTAAAAACCAGTTTTTCTAAAATTTTACTTAAAAACGGTAAGTTGGATACAGGTCGGTAATTATTAAGAACGTTGGGGTCTAAGTTGCTCTTCTTCAGAAGAGGCTTCACGGCGGTGGGGAAGACACCCATCTGAAGAGAGCAATTCATGATGTTTAAAAACTGCTCCTCAAAGAAACCATAAAACGTCTTTAAAAGTGATGTGGGAATTGGATCTAAAAGGCAGGTTGTTGGGTTTACTTGGGAGAAAACGCGACCAAGTGTCCTTGCATCAACCAGGGCAAAACTCTCCAGTGTTTCCTCAGGCAAGGACAACAGTCCAGGTGTGGTAACAGACAGAACTTTCTCGGATAACAGGCTGGATCTGATGTCCTTGATTTTGGTTCTGAAGTGGTCTGCAAAGTCTTCACAAAGATCATCTGTTGGT
Organism: Epinephelus awoara; assembly: GCA_035609425.1. NCBI lineage: Eukaryota > Metazoa > Chordata > Actinopteri > Perciformes > Serranidae > Epinephelus > Epinephelus awoara. Next base: position 2,261,725 of record CM069307.1, read on the forward strand.
GTCTTAAGAACTTTATTGAAATCAGTGCCTGTTAAAATATTAAAAGTGGAGAAGAGGAACCGGGGGTTGTTTTTATGGTTGGTGATGAGTTGTGAGAAATGGGAAATTCAGGCCTTTTTGACTGCGTTATTGTAGGTTTTGAGTTGTTGATGTAAAATCTCATACTGAACGGTCAGTTTACTCTTTCTCCATCTTCTCTCAGCACTCCTGCATTGTCTTTTCAGTTTATTGATTTCATTGTTTTTTCTCCACGGGGGTGTAGGTTTTCTTTTTATTGTTTTAGTTACAGGTGGAGCTACTGAGTCGAGAGTTGACTTCAGTTTACTGTTAAAATTATCAACAATAAAATCACAAGGTGCAGGTAAAATTTCAGCAGGAGTGCTCTGTAAAATCTCAATAAAATTTGCAGCCACTTTAGAAGTAAGATAGCGCCTCCTCACTGCTCTCACCGGGGCCTCCTCCTGGTTAAAACTGGTGATGTTAAAAAATACACAGTAGTGGTCGGACACAGCTAGGTCGACAACAGAGGACACACCGATGGACAGGCCATGGGTTATGACCAGGTCCAGGGTGTGTCCTCTGTTGTGAGTTGGCTGTGTGACGTGCTGCTTAAAATCAAGACAGTTTAAAAGATTTAAAAACTCTCTGGATATTGGATCCGAGGTATCATCAACATGTAGATTAAAATCACCAGTTATTAAAATCTTGCTATAAGAGGTGTGAATGATTGATAAAAGTTCAGAGAATTCACTGATAAAAGAACTAGAGTGAGGGGCGGCACAGTGGTGTGGTGGTTAGCACCGTCGCCTCACAGCAAGAGGGTTGCCGGTTCGATCCCAGGTGTGGGAGCCCTTCTGTGTGGAGTTTGCATGTTCTCCCCGGGTTCTCTCCGGGTACTCCGGCTTCCTCCCACAGTCCAAAGACATGCAGATTGGGGACTAGGTTAATTGATTACTCTAAATAGGTGTGAATGGTTGTCTGTCTCTATGTGTGCGATGGTCTGGCGAACTGTCCAGGGTGTACCCTGCCTCTTGCCCGATGTCAGCTGGGATAGGCTCCATCCTCACGAGGATGAAGCGGTTAGAAGATGAATGAATGAATGAAGAACTAGAGTGATGGGGTGGAGGGCTGCTAAAAGTAAAGGCATGGTGCTCAAATGACATGTAACTGTTAAAAGACACTCCATTTGAGGTCAGTTTGTCATTTGTAATGGATGCCGTCCCACCTCCTCTTCTACCCTCTCTAGTAGAAAACAAAAAATTAAAATTTGGTGAGTTCAACAGGTGCGTCAGTCATGTCTCAGTTAAAAGAAGACAGTCTAACTTATTATCTAAAATCATGTCATTCATTAAAAAAGTTCTATTTAAAAGAGAGCAAACATTAATTAGTGCCACATTGATGGTGACGGGTGGCTTGTTGATCACGGAGGTGGGTTGTGGGTGTATTGTGAGTGGTTGAAGGTTATGAAAGTTCACAGAGTGAGTATGGCGGTGTCTGATGTGTTGATGTAGTGTAATGATTACCGGAATGGATGAGGTGTTGGTGTGAATATGAGGTCCAAGTCCGGTACTGTGTGTATGGTGATCAGAGGTGGAACTGAGAGGATAGGAGCATGGACCTGGGGACATCAATTGGTGTGGGACAGAGCAGCTGGTACGGGTTTGGGGAAAATTGCATGCTGAACACCGTATGCCAGGTTAGCTGAGAGCATGCGGGCACCTGCCCTGTTAAGATGGAGCCCATCTGATTCAAAGAGGTGTCTTCTCTCCCAGAAAACATCAAAGTTGTTGATGAAGCCGACATGGTGGGAGTTGCAGGCAGAGGAGAGCCATGTGTTGAGGCTAAGCCGACGGCTGAAGGTGCCAATCCCTCTGCCGCAAGTGGGTGTGGGGCCGGAGATAAAAACAGTCACCTGGGACTGTGAGATGGAGTTAAAAAGGTGTCTAAAATCCTGCTTTAAAAGTTCGGACTGTTGCCTGGCGATGTCGTTTGTACCTGCTTGGATAATAATCCTTTTCGCCTGCGGATGGGAGCTCAGGATGTCTGGTATTTTCCCGGTTATATCGGTGGTAACGGTGGCTCCGGGGAACGACAAGGTTAACGCCTCCCTCATGCGGACGTGCCTCACGATGGAGTCCCCGATGACCAGGGTTGTGGGCGCGTCCGCTCGGTCTTCAGGGGAGCAAGCCAGCTCAGCCATCCCGCCACCCACACCAGGACTCCGGGTGTGATCCCTCGCCAGGCGGGGAGAACAGGAGGAGTGCCAGTGCACCGCGTCCCTCACGAGCCGCTTGCGCTAGGATGAGGAGCGGGTCGGCGGCTACCAGTGAGTGGAGGCTGTGGTGTCCGTCAGCGGGGGCATGGTGTCTGTGGCCGCAGGAATAGGTGCCGTCTCTTGGTGTGGGTCCCGGGTCACCGGCTTCTCGCTCACGGACAGAGCTGCGTACTTGTTGGAGAGCGGTATCGGGGGAGAAGGAGCCCCACCGTGAGCCCCGCTCAAAGCCCTCCTCCGCCCGCAGTCGACCACTTCGGTCCAGGGGCTCCCCCTGTTTGGAGTGGAGCAGGCGGGCCGCTGACAGGAGGACGGGTCCCAGAGAACTGTTTGCCCGAGCGCGGAGGTGGTGTTCTGCGGAGTGGACTCACCGATCAGTGAGGTCTCCAGCCAGTTGGTCAGCGTCGGGAAACGAGACTTGAGGGTGATCAGCAGGGAATCCTTCCTCTGGAGCTCATTTGACATCCGCTGGAGAAGGTTAGCGATCTTTTTGTACGCTTTGTTCAGCATTTGTTCCAGTTTTCCAGGTGAGTCGGCAGCTCACCAGGCCTTTCTTTAAAAGGTTAAAATCCAAACGTCCGATGACTCAAAAAACTTTCACCCAGTATAAAATAAAACGTTAAAATCAAACATTAGCCAGAGGCTTATTGTTTAGAGTGATTTAAAACGTTTTAAAACTGGATAAAAAGCAGGCTCACGGAGCTCTGCTGTCTAGCAGCAGAAGACGCCAGCGCATGGCACAGAAGCTTTGCACTAACAGGCCTGCAAAGCTTTGGAGTGACGTCAATGTACGTCAGTTCTCTAACATTAAGAAAGTGGCAATCATTCTGCTCAGTATGTTTGGATCAACATACACATGTAAATCAAGCTTTTCGCACATTAACTCAATAAAAAGCAGCTCCCGTTGCTCCCTGACTGACAGGACTCTTCACCAATGCCTTCAGATTGCATTGAAATCTTGTCTTAAAATGCCATTTTTTGTGTTTCAGAAGGGAAACAAATGTTACAGCTACTGGTTCTGTGCAATGAAAGCTTCTTTTGTTTTTTTCAATTTCAATCAGTTCAATCAATTTTATTTATAAAGCCCAATATCACAAATCACAATTTGCCTCACAGGGCTTTACAGCATACGACATCCCTCTGTCCTTTGGACCCTCACAGCACTTTTTATGCGCTTCAATGTGCCTGGGTCAGATGTGACCAAAATCTTTTTTGAAAAGTGAAAAAATTCTTATTGCTACTACAATACCTTTAGTTCTGTACAATGGTAACTCGTTTTTTATGCATTTTGAGACATGTCTCGGTCAGATGTGAGCAATTTTTTTTTTGATAATTGAAAAAAATCTTATTGCTACTACAATACCTTTACTTCTGAACAGTGGTAGCTCTTCTTTTGTTTTTGTCCATTTTTAGATGTGCCTGGGTCAGATGTGACAAAAATGGTTTTTATTTTTTTTATTTCAAAAGTGGAAATAGAAATTGTTTTGCTGCTACCTCAGGTTCTGTTAAATTACATCTCTTTTGTTTTGTATGCACTTTTTGATGTGCTTGGGTCAGATGTGACCAAATTTAAAAGGGAAACAATGAATAAACATTGTTTGTTTTTGATTACATTAATTTGTGTTGGTTTAAAATTTGTCATTACCTGCTACTTACTGGCCAACTGGTGGGCCAGAACTGAAAATGTCTGGCCCAGCTAAATTTCTTGGTTTTAAAATCCGGCCCTATTGAAATTGTAATTGTATAGCCCTGCTATTTAAGTAAATTGATAAGAGAACTAACTGGAATGATGGCCCTGTCTCTAAACAATGTAGGACTGTATGCACATCACTTAGTTTGGGTACTGGGCTATGAATTAAAAAACAGCAGAACAAAGGGAAAGCCTGCACACTCTCATTATGCTTCAAAAATCAAAAAAAAAAAAAAGAAGCATTTTCAGGATGAGTATCCCTTTGGAATGATGCAGCTGCAACTCTAAACCTCTATCGAATCACAATACAATATGTGAACATTAACTCTGCAAAGGTTGATTCTGATAAAGTGAAGCAGGACAATATTAGAGAGGTTTTAGAACAGAAAATTCAGGCGAGCTCTCCAAAATTGCACCATGTTTGCATGTGATTTTTGTCATGTATGTCAATCCTATATCTATATCTATATCCTATACCTACTCATGGTGCTTTAACGACGGCTCTGAAAAACACATTACCTACATGTTAAAAACAAACTGAATGGTGGTAACAGCTGTAAAAAGTGTGGGGGACGGAGGGCACAGATACGTGCGTGGGACATGTCCCCTGTGTCCCCCCCTCAAATTACGTCTGTGCCTGCACACACAGATTCTAGATTAACAAGGGGGATGCTTTTTGGTAAGTTTTCTAACAAGGGGGATGGCATCCCCCCTCATCCCCCCTCAATTCAACCACTGAATACAGGTAGGCTATTTGATATTGGTATCTTTAATTAAGCAAATTGCTCTCTTTGCAGCTCACAACCATCCTTGCACGACTCGGACACTCAAAGACATATGACTTTAATATGAAGCTTGAGACAGCAATGGCCAAGGCTTTTGATGCGATTTCCACCCACCTAACCCCTCAAATCATCACCGGCGAGGGAAACAGTGTTTTTCACAGCGAGTGGGACAACCTGAACAGAATCACCACCAATGTTCATGGCTCAAATTTAGTTAATAGCGCTGGGGGATCATGATTCAAGAGGTGAAGGAGAGCCATGCAAGCACCAATACCAGGACCCTTCCTCTCTATGACAGGTCATCTAAGATAAGAAGCCTTAAGATCACGCCTCCGGAGATGCTGCCAGAGCTAGCATTCAAAAGAGTTGGCCCCAAATTCCCCAAGAATGCCAGCTTTACCCCTCTTGCTGAAAACCAAAGGTCATATGCCTCAATGTTGCAGTACAACGCCCATCTCCTCTGCAGATGGTTAAGCAGCCAGGGCAGGCAGCAGGTGCTTGGATTTGGTGGATTCAAGCACAGGGGAAGTGCCTGCTAGGAAGTCTACAATTGACTTTTACACCCCCATCAACCAGCCCATTAGAGACAATTCAGTGGTGTATGAGCTGCTCAAGAGGTCTGAGGCAGCAACAGAGGAGGTTAGACAGCCGTACACTATCAACACGTTTGACCTAGGAGTGGTTATGAGGGCCTGTCCTATAGTATGGAAGTATGAGGAGGAATTCAATAAGCATGTGATCATCCTTGGCAAGTTCCACACGACCATAAATTACATAGGCAGGCTCACTGGTCGCAAGTGTCTTCAATTCAATCAATCAATTTTATTTATAAAGCCCAATATCACAAATACAATTTGCCTCACAGAGCTTTACAGCATACAACATCCCTCTGTCCTTCAAACCCTCACAGCGGATAAGGAAAAACTCCCCAAAAAAACCCTTTACCGGGGAAAAAAATGGTAGAAACCTCAGGAAGAGCAACTGAGGAGGGATCCCTCTTCCAGGACGGACAGACGTGCAATAGATGTCGTACAGGACAGATCAGCATAATAAATTAACAGTAATCTGTATGACACAATGAGAGAGAGAGAGAGAGAGAGAGAGAGAGAGACAGAGAGAGACAGAGAGAGAGAGAGATGCAGGACATCCTCGGTAATGACAGTAGCTTGGAGCTGGCTATGCAGAGATCCTAACAGAAGCTGGCCGGGCAACCAGTGGTTGCCTGAAAAACATCCTGAGTGGGTAATCATAAGCCAAGGCTCTCTTCAGTCTGAAGGTGGTCACAGAGGCACTTGAACGGTTTCTGATCAATGTTTCCCGGATGAGAAGAACCCAGAAATCCCACAGGAGACCCTCATCAATCTCATCCACTGCTGCAGTTGTGAGAACCTTGATTCTACTTTGAAGGATCCCTCACTACTCAAGTTGATTCATCAGTACATGCAATACCAAGACAAGGTACGCAGGGGCCACCTGGGCAAAACCGGCATGTTCTGGCTGTCCATGATGGATCATGTAAGGCTGGTCTTCATGATGGATTTTGCCGTGAAAACCAACAACTTCAAGCTCTTCCATCACTGCAACGGTGCCATGGCAGATCTCTTCTTTGCATATGATGGCCACAACTTTGCAAGGTAATCTATGCACTCATTCTCTTAAAGTTATAGTTGGTAATCCTGTTCAGAAACATTTCTCAGAGTTTCCGCTACATTCATTTAGCAGCGGCGTGCTGCCACTGACTGGGGATTTAGGGATGCACCGAATATTGCAAAAAACACATTCGGCATTCGGTGGAATAAGTGAAAAGCAAGGCCGAATGATAGCGGCATGTTTTTTGATAATGCAATCAAACAACGTGGCAATATTTTTACTCTGTCTGTCACCACACTCGGATTTGCGACTAAAAATAGTTTTGTGCGTGCAAAATAAATCATTCAGCACACTGTGTGAGTACAGATTTCAACCAGCAGCGGAAACGAAATGGCGAATCCCGCGGGTTGTGGGTTGAACGGGGGTCACAGACATGGACAGGACGTATTCCTGTCAAATACCGCAGCACATGATAACCGCTTACCGACGACGGAGAAGTCCAGCTCTAGGTGAATAACTTGTCATGACTGCCCAGTAGTACCCGAACAGCTGAGCCATGGCGGCACACAGTATGTGGTGTGTCAGAGGAGAAACGAGCCGTTCACATTACTCTTTGTGTCAGTAACGGTCCACAAACCTCACCGCACTTTAGGGACTGTTCTTTACTGATGGAGGGACTGATCCCCCCTATGTTAATCACTTATTGATGCTGTTTTTGAAGTATGAATAAGTCAGTAAGTAATTTATTTCATTGAAATATCATTTTCTGTCTATACAGACTAATACATTATTTTATTAAAAAAAATAAACACCACCTAACATTATATTTTGCTGTTTTCCATCTGTAACTTCTACAACAAACTTTAATACTGATAACTCACTTGCTACTTGCTGGATCATGACTGTTATTACATACTGTATTTGAATCCTATTGTAATTATATCATGTACATATATATAAATGTACTTACATCAAAATGTGTTACACACTATCCAGAGTACTGTCAAAACATGTTGTTGTCATATAATTTCTTTAACAAGACAGTGTATGTCATTCAGTGTGGATGTTTTGCACAAGACATTTAATTTACCTAGCTGACATATCACAGGTACATTTTATTTAATACATCGTTGAAAATTCTATACATATTGTAATGTACTGTCATATGAATTCCCTCTATTGCCAAAAATGACCTTGCGTTCTCTTTCGTTGCCTATTTTTTTATCGACATTTCGACTCTTACAAATAATTTCGGTGTCTACGTGAGCTGGAGGCCGACAGCAAGAGGCCGAGGTCCCGCCCAACGCTGCTCACAGCCTACCTATTGTTTTTGTAGCGTTTATTATTCTTTCTTTCTTTTTTTCTCCCGCCGTCTCTTTAAACTGGAATTTGACCCCCTAAACATGCTCAAAAACTCACCAAAATTGGCATGCATGTCAGGACTGGCGAAAAATTTTAGGAAATGAAAAAAAGTGAAAAAAGTGGCAAAATGGCCTCTCTAGCACCACCTAGCAGTTTAGGCACTCTAAAATGGCCGCTGCGGCTTGTAGGAATGACCTAGAAAGATGAAACCAAAACTGGTTTGTTTGTCTCCTTGAGACCTACAAATCATGCACTCACACCTCGGACCTAAACCCAACAGGAAGTGAGCTATTTCCCTTTCAAAGTAAGATTTTGCCTCTTTTTTTAAAATTCATTAAAAAATCAACTTATCCTAGACTGTTTATCATATCGGCTTCAAACTCACAACCCTGACAGATCAACCCATGGGGAACAAATCTTATTTACAAATTTTTCATTACTCGAACGGTTTGGATTTTCTGGGCTCTCACAGGTAAGAAGTTAAAAAACCTCCTGACGATTTTCGCGCCACCTAGACACACTAAAATGCCTGTTGCGACCGGTAGGAATCCCGTAGAAAAAAACAAACTAACACTGGCTCATTTGTGTCATCAAGACCTTGTGCTGCAACCCCTGACCTAAATCCAACAGGAAGTGCAGTATTGCCCTTTCAATGTAAGATGATGTTTTTCACAAATTCTGTCTCTCAAAAATTATTTGCTCCTACACCGTTTATCCTAGTGGTTTCAAACTTGCACACATTACAGCTCTACCCCTGGTGAACATTACTTGTGAAGGACTCTGTCATTACTGGAACGGTTTGGATTTTAGAAGCGTTCTAAGCAGCACACAAATCCTCATGATGATCTCCTTAAGAAAAGATGAGGGCCAACACATCGTAAACTTGTGACTAAGGTCACATTTTTGAGTCCATAGACATAAAAGCTTTATATTTTTGCATTTAGAACAAGTTTATCTATCTGGTGATGCCTTCAGATTGAAGATCGGAGCCACGGTTTGGGAACTGGGAGGACTTGTTTGAGAGATTTTCTACCCATTTTGGTCTCACTCTGTCTGCCTGTCAGCTGCATGCAGTCCTTAATTAGCATAACAAAAGCTTCTCTGACAGACACAAATGTGTGTGTGTGAGTGTGTTTAGTGTCTAAACTCAGGCAATGTTTCTGGGGAATATCAGTTTTTATGCATTTTAATCTATTTTGTAATGTTAGACTGAAAACAAAATATAGATTTCACCCAAGGACTCATTGCGTCCTCAAGATGGCTGAAGGTATAACTTTTTAATGGTTTTATATTTTAAGATTTTTCTTTTTTGGTTGTTATTTCACTTCTTTCCCACCATGTTACATTAAAAAAATAAAATTACTTAATTAAGCCTTTACAGGCCGGTTTCTGTGATTTACCACAAAAGTGTAATAATTTGTGTTTATAAGAAGCTGTAGGGATATTTTTTAATTCTTAAATCTGCCTGAGGTCAGTCAATTTTCATGCAGAATATCAGTTCATATCCATTTTTGCTTATTGTACAGTGTAAGATTAAATTAAAAGACTCATTGAGTCCCCTATTCAATTCCATGTAATTTTTTTGAGAATAATGGGTGAAGCCTAGTCTGAAACAGTTACTGAAAAAGTTAACTGAAAAATTTCCGTCCAGCCTCTTGTTAATTGAAATTATTTCACCTTTGGGGTATTCTTTCTTCTATAAAAATGAGTGAGACATCACACAAACTGGCCTGTAAAGGGTTAATTAAATATATATTTTTTGAATTTAACAGTTATGGTGGGATAGAAGTTGAATAACATAACAAAAACTATAATAATCTGAAAATATAAAACCATTTAAAAGTTATACCTTCAGCCATCAAGACACAATGAGTCCTTAATTGGGTGAAAGCTTTATTTTGTTTTCAATCTAACACTACAAAGAAAGTAAAAATGCATAATAACTAATATTTCCCAGAAACATTGCCTTAGCTCAGACAGTTGTAATCATTTAAAAAAATCCCTCTCTAACGAGAGATTATTCAATTTTTTGGGCTGCTTTTTTTGTTTGTTTGTTTTTTTGGTATAAAAATGAGTGGTACATCACAGAAACTGGCCTGTAAAGGGTTAATTGACTAATTTTATTTTTGTAATATAACAGTCATGGTGGGAGAGAAGTTAAATAACATAACCAAAAAATAAAAATCTTAAAATATAAAACCATTAAAAAGTTATACCTTCAGCCATCATGAGGACGCAATGAGTACGTACTGGGTAAAAGTTAGAATTTTTTTCAATCCAACACTACAAAAAAAAAGTACAAATGTGTAAAAACTGATATTCCCTATAAATATTGCCTGACCGTAGCCTTTGTGCTCCACTGTCTCGCAGGTTAACTTCTATCACAGTGGTCCCTGGATAGTGTGACGTGTGAGGTTGGGCTGCCTCCTGCTGATTTTGTTATCATTAGTCATTAGTCAACTCATCTTGAAGTGCCTGGGCTGTCACCTAACTACATGGTCATTAATTAGCATAACAATGGCTTCACTCTGACAGATACATGTGTGTGTGTGTGTGTGTGTGTGTGTGTGTGTGTGTGTGTGTGTGTGTGTGTGTGTGTGTGTGTGTGTGTGTTTGTCTGTCTGTGTATGTGTGTGTGTGTGTGTGTGTGTGTGTGTGTGTGTCATACTTATACTCTTATTATACACATTTGATTATTGTCACATATGTAAACCATTAGATATTAATATATACTTTCAACATATTGTACCACAATAGCCAGAATTATAATTATAATATTATTACTTTTATTAATGTTGCTGTAAGCTACTGTCATTACCATCTCTCCTGCATCTCTCTCTGTCTACCCTTCTGTCTCATTGGGTCCTAAGAACAGAGGGATGTTGTATGCTGTAAAGCCCTGTGAGGCAAATTGTGATTTGTGATATTGAGTGCTTGATTGATTGATTGACTGATTGATGTCCTCGTCAGTAGTTTGGTTTTCAGAAGCCATCAAAGTTCTACTCCCAAGTCATGGGTTCATTGTCAATAATGACCTTGCATTCTATTGACATAATAGAACGCAACGCTCACTGTCTACGTGAGCTGGACGCTGAAATAGCGTGAAGCCGAGGTCCCAAACAACGCTGCTCGCAGCTTTAATTTATACTGTTGTTCTGTTGCCGAACACCTTTTTTGATAGTGCATGTTGTCTTTCTTTTTATCCTGTTATAAAACAAGTTAAACAAAGCTGCAGACCGAGGGTACACCAATAGTAAAGAAATGTTCATAGTTCACGAAACATGTAGCTCAAAACATATAGCACATGAACAAATTATGGCATGAGATGTACAATGCCTCATAAACATAGGTAACTTACATCTCCTTCCTTTCTCTGTCATGTTGATCTTTTTCTTTCCTAATCATTTGAGTTTGTGAATGGTGCGTTGCTTGGTTGCTTTAAATACTGCCGCCGCAAGGACTTGCGGAATTATCTCCTTTCCTTTCGTAAAAGGATGGCCCAGTGTACCCTATGCTAAAGGAGATTAGAAAGGAAGCATTGAAGCACCTTTCCTTAAAATTTAGAGAATTAGATACTTCCGGGTCACTCACTTAGGAACCTTCCTAAGCAAAAAGGACTATTCGACCACAGCATGGGTGTCATGAATATGTTTCTCCAGCTTCACGTGCTGCCTCATGTCAGACAGAAAGTCAGTGATCCACCAGTCAGGCACACTCAGCTGGGAGAGCTTGTCCTGAAGCAGAGCCAGTATGATTGTGTTAAAGGCAGAGCTGAAGTCCATAAACAGGGGTCCTGGAGAGTCCAGTTGCTGGAAGGTGAAGTGGAGGGCCATGTTGGCAGCGTCTTGTACAGACCTGTTGGCTCTGTAGGCGAACTGCAGGGGGTCCAGGAGAGGGTCCCTGATGGTCTTGAGGTGTGACAGCACAAGACGCTCATAGGACTTCATAACCACAGAGGTCAGGGCGATGGGTCTGTGGTCGTTAAGTCCTGTGGTCCTTGGTTTTTTGGAAACAGTGATGATGGTGGAGGTCTTGAAGCAGGCTGGCACATGGCATGTCTACAGTGAGGTGTTCAAGATGTCAGTGAACACTGGAGACAGCATGTCGGCGCAGTGCTTTTAGGTGGATGGAGAGACAGAGTCAGGTCCTTCTGCTTTGCGGGGGTTCTGCCTCTTGAAGAGTCTGTTCACATCTCTCTCCTGGATACAGAAAGGCAAGATTGGGTGGGGGAAGCCTTTGATGTTGACAGTTGTGGAGAGGGGCAGACACCTACTGAGGTGGGACAGGTGGAGCTGGTGGGCTGGAGCTGGTGGATAGTGTCATGGGGGATGGTGTCAGGACCGTCCCATTGTCTTTCAAATCGTCAGTAAAACTCGTTCAGATAGTTGGCCAGGCGCAGGTGGTTGACAGAGTTGTGGGCTTTGGGTTTGTAGTTTGTAGTGTAGTTTAGCTTCTCTCACCGCCTTGCTAAACCTGTACTTTGACTCCTCAAACATGTCTCTGCCCCCACTCTGAAACACCTCTTCCTTCAGCCGCTGCATTACTCTGTGTTCGTCAGTTCTGCTTCTCTGTCCTTTTCTAATGAAACATACAGATGGTCTTTATATTAACCTCATGAATTTATAATGTAAACCTATTTCACTGTTGCTGGATAAGTAGGTCTCTTCTTCTGCAGCAATTAAGTTACGAGGAACATCACCTTGTGTGATAAGAGAAGATGCTGCTCATCACATCCTTTTAACTTCTTTTTTTTTTGCCTACTTGTCTGCATTGGTCTTCATAGCTTAGCGCCACAAAAGGGTGCAAGCTTCTTGTGAAGATTGATACACTGTTAATCTTGCAGTCAAGTATTTTATACCCATAATGCGTGGTTGTGACCGTCACCCACCCTCCCTGGAGACTAGCCTATCAGCCTTTATTGGAAAAACTTCCTAATATGAGCCAGAGAGGGCCGTGATACACCAAGGGGGCCGTGATACACCAAGGTGTGTCAAGGGGAAAGTGAAGCCTGAGCCGTCTGTCCGTGCTCCGCGTTCATTTCTCTGTGACCGGAAAAGCCGGAAGCTAAACAAAGAATCAACTAGAGATGACGATAACCACTCAGGAAAGGAACGAAGCCTCCCACCGCTCTGGCGGTGAATTGCACCGCGACGAAACGGAGTGCCAGAGAAGTTCGAAGGGTTCATGACAGCGTCACGGCAACCACGTAGCGATGTCGTCGATTCAACGCACGACCATAAATCAGGCTTAAGGAACAAGCAAGGGGGAGGGGGCAGGTGCTTAAGTCCTGAGTTATACAGTGACAGTGCATGCGGAGAAGAAGGAGGACAAACAAACAAACAAACAAAAAACAGGATAAACAGGCAGTGTAGCTGATGTATTGTGGCCTTGAGGTGGTTGTGCTCCATGCAGATTATCAAAAATAAACATATACAAGTCTACTATACTGTACTGAAAAACAAAAGTCTATACTGAACACCAAAAATGTGAGAGTCTTGGTGGGGGGGAAAGCCCGACTGTAGAGAAGAGTTGCCAGCGCAGTGTGGTAGGTTTGAGAAGCAAGTGGGCCCCTTTGAAGTGAACCCATCGGTTCTTTGCGAGTCGTCACGGGGCTGAAGTATCGAACATGCATGCGTGTATTTGAACCCTCCCAATGTGTTTATGAAAACAATCACCAGGGTCCAGGGCCAGCTCTGCGGGGGAAGGGGGACGGCCTGTCACCCCAAGACCGCAGGAGCGCCCAGACCCCACGACCAGGGAGCCGCAGGCCCAAGGACCCGGGGAGGCAATGGCCGGCAGAGAGAGAGCCAGAGACACACCCCAGACAAGCGGGGCAGGAGGGCCCGCCCACCCACCGCCCGATGCGGACTGCCCACACACATCCCCCCCAACCACCACCCACCCCCGACCACCTGCCCGCCCCCACCTCTTCCAAGGAGGCGGTGATGCCGCAAGGCATATGTCCCTGGCGCATCGGGAAACCAGGGGATCGTGAAGGGCCACCCGCCCGAACCCCCCACCAACACACAGGAGAGAGCGGCCCACCACGAGCAGTCAATCCCCCATCGGGAGCCCCTAGCAGAGGGCCCAAAAACCACAGCCGGTCAGGAGGCAGAACCCCGGCAGGAACCCACAGAGCCCCCAGGGCGCCACCCGGCCCTCCCGCCCTAGGGCCACGGGAACCCCCCGACACCGGGAACCCAGCAACACCACCATAATGTAAATGGGCTCCCTGGCTCCAACCCCCAGCCCAGGAGGGCCGGGCCCCACGAGCCACGCCATGCGTATCAACAGTGTATGTTAACCCACCACCCCCCCTCTTACTATGATTCTCTGATCCCTGATAGAGAAACATTAACCCTACACCGTGAATGTGAATGTGAGTGCCCATAAGTGTGATGTGGTGCATTAAAATTGAGGGACATAGGAGACAGGTGTGGGCAAGGCTGATGGCTACAGCACACTGCTGTCCTGCAGCCCGTGCAGCCATAAGGCACCTGGAACCTGTTCCCATCTGTCCCCCAAGATGTAGGTGTATGTGGTGCTTTAAAATTGGAGGACAGAAAAGGATGGGCCGTGGGGCAGCATGGAGGGCTACCGGACACCACTGTCCCATAGCCTGCCCCATCGTGAAGCCCCCCAATCCATCAGTGGTCTGTGCCTCAAAGAGTGAGTGTATGTGGTGCGTTAAAAACTGTGGAATGTGTGTGGAGAGTGAACTAAATGTGGTTTAGGAGGCCAGGCCAGTGTGGGCCCGGCCCGAAGGCTGGAGGGATGGATGACAGGGGCTAGAAGGTGGTGCCAACCAGACCCCCGCGCCGCAAGGCCCCCAGTACCCATGGACATCGGGCCAGGCGGGCCCCAAGGAAACCCAACAGGCCCCCACCCAACCCCGCCCCCCAAGCAACTGCAGCGCCAGGCCCCTGCAATGGTCCCAACCTGGGTCACACTGCCCGCAGCAAATCAACCCCCAGCAGAAGGAGGAGGCGCGCCACCAGGGAGCACAGGCCAACCCGCAGGGAGAGAGGGGCAGGGAGGGACGTGGAGAGGGGGGAAGGGAGGAGGGAGGGGGAAGGGCGGGAGCGGAGCGAAGAGGGGGGAGGAGGAGCCCACCCACCCCACATCACCCGGGGCGGAAACAGCCCCCCAAGGGGGACTGGCCACGCCGCCCCTGGCCCAGGGAGCACGAGGAGACCCTGCCCTCCCCAGACACACAGGGCAAGCAGTCCAGACACACCCGCCACCAGGGGAAACCGCCCGGCCCCGCGATCCCACACAGAGCCAGGGAGCAGGCCCGGATTCAAGGGGGAGAAGGTGCACCTAGCACATGCTTAAGACCTTGAAATCTGATGAACCGCTGTGGTATATTATGGTGTGAGAGATAGGGGAAATAGGGGTTGCATCATTAACAGAAACACGTTACATATGACAAAACAGTTTTTCTTGAGTTGTAATATTAATATGTACAGGTGGCATATGCTCACAGGCTGAGTGGCACTATACAGACACGTTTAGTGAGTGAATAAATGGTGACCATTTTTCTGTAAAGTATATTAATTGGTTTCTGTGGCCAGCAGAAATTTTCTCCAGCGAAATATGTTCTATAAGGAGATTCAGCCAATGGTTGATGTTGAGGGTCTGTTTATCTTTCCAATTGACTAGGATTGTTTTCTTGGCGATGGCGAGAGCTATAAGAAGAGAGTTGCAGTGGCTGTTTGGGAGGTCAATTGTCATCAGGTCACCAATTAAGCACAGGTTGGGAGATAATGGGATCCTGCAGTCCAAAATGTAGGAGAGTTTTTGAGTGACTTTTGACCAGAAGTACTGGACGGGTGAACATAACCAGAGTGCATGAAAGTAGGTGTCTGCAGTGTTCTGATTACACTGAGTGCATGTGTCAGATTGACTAAAGCCCATTCTATTCATCTTTTGTTGGGTGATGTGTGTTCTGTGGAGTACTTTAAATTGGATAAGTTGTATATTAGTGTGTCTTGTCATCTTAAATGTATTTTTGCATATCTGAGTCCAGAAGTCAGGGTCCGGTGATACACACAGCTCCTTTTCCCATTTTAAAATTGGTAAATGTATAGAGCTGGTCTTTGACAGTAATTTATAAATCTTGGAAAGGTTCTTCTTATTACTCGGAGAAAGCTTTGTAATATGTTTGGAAAATTCTGGTGGCTGCAAAGTTTCCTAAGGCGCTGGAATTCTCCTCTTGATTGTTTTTCGTCGTCGTCGTCCTCCGCTTATCCGGGTCCGGGTCGTGGGGGCAGCAGCCTCAGCAAAGAAGCCCAGACAGACCTCTCCCCAGCCACTTCCATCAGCTCTTCCGCGGGAACCCCGAGGCGTTCCCAGGCCAGCCGGGCGATGTAGTCCCTCCAGCGTGTCCTGGGGCGGCCCCGAGGTCTCCTCCCGGTTGGACACGCCCGAAACACCTCCCAAGGGAGGCGTCCGGGTGGCATCCTTACTAGATGCCCGAACCACCTCAACTGGCTCCTCTCGATGTGGAGGAGCAGCGGCTCTACTCCAAGTCCCTCCCGGATGTCCGAGCTCCTCACCCTATCTCTGAGGCTGAGCCCAGCCACCCTGCGGAGGAAACTCATTTCGGCCGCTTGCACTCGCGATCTCATTCTTTCGGTCACTACCCAGAGCTCGTGACCATAGGTGAGGATTGGAATGACAGACCGGTTCAGTGCCCGCATCACTGCTGACGCCGCCCCAATCCGCCTGTCCATCTCTCGCTCCATTCTACCCTCACTCGTGAGCAAGACCCCGAGATATTTAAACTCCTCCACCTGAGGAAGGACCTCCCCCCCGACCCGGAGAGGGCAATCCACCCTTTTCCGGCTGAGGACCATGGCCTCAGACTTGGAGGTGCTGATTCTCATCCCAGCCGCTTCACACTCGGCTGCGAACCGTCCCAGCAAGAGCTGGAGGTCACTGTTCGATGGAGCTAGGAGGACCACGTCATCTGCAAAAAGCAGGGACGAGATCCTCCCGCTACCGAACCTGACCCCCTCCACCACTCGGCTGCGCCTAGAAATTCTGTCCATAAAAGTTATGAACAGAACCGGTGACAAAGGGCAGCCCTGGCGGAGTCCAACCCTCACCGGGAACAGGTCCGACTTATTGCCGGCCACGAGAATCAGACTCGTGCTCCTTCGGTACAGGGACTGGATGGCCCTTAGCAGAGGGCCACCAACCCCATACTCCCGGAGCACCCCCCACAGGATGCCCCTGGGGACACGGTCGTAAGCCTTCTCCAAATCCACAAAACACATGTGGACCGGTTGGGCAAACTCCCATGCCCCCTCCAGCACCCTGGTGAGGGTAAAGAGCTGGTCCACGGTTCCGCATCCGGGACGAAAACCACATTGCTCCTCCTCAATCTGAGGTTCAACTATTGACCGGACCCTCTTCTCCAGCACCCTGGAGTAGACCTTACCAGGTAGGCTGGTATCCCCCTGTAGTTGGAACACATCCTCTGGTCCCCCTTCTTGAAAATGGGGACCACCACCCCGGTCTGCCACTCCAGAGGCACTGCCCCCGATGTCCACGCAATGTTGCAGAGGCGTGTCAACCAAGACAGCCCTACAACATCCAGAGCCTTGAGATATCCAGGACGAATCTCATCCACCCCCGGGGCTCCGCTGCCTCGGAGTTGTTTCACTACCTCGGCAACTTCTGCCCCAGAAATTGGACGACCCGCCCCCGATACCCCCGTCTCTGTTTCCTCACTGGAATACGTGCTGGTGGGATTGAGGAGCTCCTCAAAGTATTCCTTCCACCGCCCGACAATGTCCTCAGTTGACGTCAGCAGCTCCCTGCCCCCACTGTAAACAGTGTGAGCTAGTCGCCGCCTTCCCCCCCTGAGACGCCGGACGGTTTGCCAGAACCTTTTTGGAGCCGATCGATAGTCTTCCTCCATGGCCTCACCGAACTCCTCCCACGCCCGAGTTTTTGCCTCCGCGACCGCCGCCGCTGCACTCCTTTTGGCCCGCCGGTACCCGCCAGCTGCTTCCGGAGACCCACAGGCCAACCATGCCCTGTAGGCCTCCTTCTTCAGCCTGACGGCTCCCCTCACCTCTGGTGTCCACCAGGGGGTTCGGGGATTACCGCCACGACTGGCACCAGCTGCCTTGCGGCCACAGCTTGCAGCCGCCGCCTCGACAATGGCAGAGCGGAACAAGGCCCATTCGGACTCAATGTCCCCCTCTGCCCTCGGGACACGGTTGAAGCTCTCCCGAATTGAAGATCATCTGGACAGGTTCTTCCGCCAGGCGTTCCCAGCAGACCCTCACTGTTCGCTTGGGCCTGCCAGGTCTGCGCGGCGTCTTCCCCCACCATCTGATCCAACTCACCACCAGGTGGTGATCAGTTGACAGCTCTGCTCCTCTCTTCACCCGAGTGTCCAAAACATATGGTCGCAGGTCAAATGATACGACTACAAAGTCAATCATTGACCTGCGACCTAGGCTGTCCTGGTGCCACGTGCACCGATGGACATCCTTATGTTTGAACATGGTGTTAGTTATGGCCAAACTGCGACCCGCACAGAAGTCCAATAACTGAACACCGCTCGGGTTCAGATCGGGCAGGCCGTTCCACCCACTCACGCCCCTCCAGGTCTCGCTGTCATTGCCCACGTGAGCGTTGAAGTCCCCCAGCAGAACAATGGAGTCCCCGGTTGGGGCACTGTCCAGCACCCGTCCCAGGGACTCCAAAAAAAGCGGGTACTCTGCACTGCTGTTTGGCGCATAAGCGCAGACAACAGTCAGGACCCGTTCCCCGACCCGAAGGCGCAGGGAAGCAACCCTTTCGTCTACTGGGGTAAACCCCAACGTACAGGCAGAGAGTCTGGGGGCTATCAGAAAGCCCACCCCGGCCCTCCGCCTCTCACCCGGAGCAACTCCAGCAAAGGAGAAGGTCCACCCCCCCTCAAGGACTTGGGTTCCAGAGCCGGAACTATATGTCGAGGTGAGGCCGACTATATCTAGCCGGTAGCGCTCAACCTCTTCCACCAGCTCCAGCTCCTTCCCCGCCAGAGAGGTGACATTCCATGTCCCAAGAGCCAACTTCTGTAGCCGAGGATCGGACCGCCAAGGCCCCCGCCTTGGTTTGCTGCCCAATCCACATTGCACCGAACCCTTCTGGATCCCTCTGCGGGTGGTGGGCCTGCAGGGGGACGAGCCCCATGGGTGAAAGCCCGGCCACCAGGCACTCGCCCACGGGCCCCAACCCCAGGCCTGGCTCCAGGGCGGGGCCCCGGTAACCCTCCGGGCTGGGTACACAGGTTCTTTCTGTTGTCCATCATGAAGGGTGTTTTGAACCGTTCTTTGTCTGACCCTTCGCCCAGAACCAATCTGCCTTGGGAAACCCTACCAGGGGCAAAATGCCCCAGACAGCATAGCTCCTAGGGTCATTAGGGCACTCAAACTCCTCCACCCTTGATTGTTTTTATCAATTGTAAATATTGTAGAAAATGTCCATTTCTTATTTCAAAAGTTTGAAATAAGTTTGTGTATGTCATAAGTATATTGTCTTGGAAAAGGTGGTGGAGATGAGTTTCTCCCATCATCTCCCATGTGCTAAAATGGAGAGGTCTTTTGTTGATTTCAAAATCCAGGTTGTGCCAAATTGGAGAGAGCAAGCAAGGTTCTATCTGAGAGTTTGTGATTTCTAGTGTTTTCCACCAGGCTGACAAGGTGGAAGCAATCATTGGGTTCTTAAAACAGTTATGACGTCTGAGTGTAGTGGTGATAAACAGGAGGTCAGAAAGTTTTATATTGTTGCAGTCCGCCTGTTCTAGTTCGAGCCAGGAGTTGTAGTCTTCGTTAGGATATAACCATTTCAATAGGTATTGTAGCTGGTTAGCTAAATAGGAATGTTTAACGTTAGGAGCGTCCAAACCCCCTTCCAGTTTGTTTTTCTGAAGGGTGCTCAGGCTAATTTTTTCTGTTTTGTTCTTTGAGTAGAATTTTATCATTGCAGAATCTAATGACAGGAACCATTTCGATGTGGGTGTGAATGGAATCATGGGAAAAAAAATAGTTAATTTGGGGTAGAATTTTCATTTTAACTGTGGCTGTTCGACCCAGGAGGGAGAGGGGAAGATTATTCCAGCGCTTCAGGTCACCACAGATCTTATCTAGCAGCGGGCTAAAGTTCAGGTGGACCAAGTCTGATAGTTTGGATGAAATATTCATGCAAAGATATCTTATGTTGCCCACAGGGAGAGGAAATTTTTGGTCTGCAGGATTCCAAGAGTTCTCCGTTATTTTTGGCAGTATTGTCGATTTGGACCAGTTGATGGAGTAGTCCGAAAGTTTAGAAAAATTTGTTATGAGATTAAATACTTCATGAAAAGACGATTTCGGTTCTTGTAGATAAAATAAAATGTCGTCAGCATATAGATTAATTTTATGCTCTGAATTGGCGGAATGGATACCTATGATCTTGCTGTTCTGACGGATAGCCATAGCCAATGGTTCGATGAATATTGCAAACAGTAGAGGCGAGAGTGGGCACCCTTGTCTGGTACCTCTCTGCAAAGTGAAGCTTTTAGATGTGATCCCATTGGTGGTGACTGTGGCCTTAGGGGAATTATATAAGGCTGATACCCACTGGATAAATGACTCTCCAAAGCCAAATCCACTCAGGGTGGCAAATAGGAAGGACCAGTTGACCTTGTAGAAGGCTTTTTCTGCATCAAGTGACAGAACAATTGCTTTGGTATTAACCCATTGTACTTTACTTATCAGATTAAGAACGTTATTACTTGAGTGTCTGCCATTAATGAAGCCCATTTGATCATTATGAATTATTGATGCGATTATTTTCTCCAGTCTAGAAGCAAGTGCCTTTGAGATAATTTTGATATCACTGATGATTAGTGATAGAGGACGGTAGCTAGAAGGAAGTGTGGGGTCTTTGTCTGGCTTTAGTAATAATTTGATTGCTGCTGTATTCATGTGAGGTCTTATACCTCCTATCTTTTTGATCTCTGTCACTGTCCTGATGAAAAGTGGTGCTAATATTGTCCAGAAATGTTTTATAAATTCGGCAGGAAAGCTGTCTGGACCTGGAGCCTTACCTGTTGGCATTTTGTCTTATGCGCTCTGCAGGTCATTAATAGTCAGGGGGGCATCTAAAATATTTCTGTGTTCCGTGGATAATTGAGGTAAATTTAGGTTGTCGAGAAAAGCCTGAATATCTTCTGGGTTTGGATTGTTTACTGTTGAATATAAGTTGTGGTAGAAAGCATAGAAAATCTGATTGATCTCCTGAGGGGATTGTGTGTAATTTCCAGATGGCCCCCGGATTGTTGGTATCAGAGATTTTTCTTTATTGCGTTGGAGCTGATTAGCCCCAAATTTTCCTGATTTGTTACTGTGTTCAAAGTTATTATATCTTAGTTGCTGTATGATAAATTCAGTTATCTTTGATAGAATATTGTCCAATTGTGATTTTGTACACTGTAATTGGTTGTTTAATTTTTTCCTCAATGTTTTTTTCTGCTAGCAATTCCTGTTTCTTCTTGTAGGAGGAGTATGATATAATTTTTCCTCTGATTACTGCCTTCCCAGCCTCCCATATTAAAGATGAAGATAAATTTGGAGAGTCATTATCTTTAAGAAAGTTTGCCCACTCCCGTCTCACCATTTTGTCAAAGTCTGGGTCTGTAAGTAAAGAGATATTAAAGCGCCATGTTGGGGACCATTTATGGAAGGTTTCTATTTGCAGATTGAGTGATATTGGTGCATGGTCGCTGATAATGATCAGGTGTATTTTTATGGTAATTTTTTGTGAGATGGAGTTATTTAAGAGAAAAAAGTCAATTCTTGAAAATGAGCGATGCACAGGAGAGAAGAAAGTATACTCCATCTTCGATGGGTATTTGAGTCTCCAGCCATCGCCAAGCCCAAAATCATTCATATATTCCTGTATTACCTTAGCCAATTGTGATTGCTTTGTGTGTACTGAGTTACTAGATCGGTCTAATGAAGCATTTAGGACTGTGTTAAAGTCTCCTCCAATTGTAGTTGTCGAGCTGTCTGATAGGTTAGATAGTAGAGAGAAGACTGTGTGAAAGAAGGCTGGATCATCATTATTAGGGGCATACAGATTAACAATTGTATGTAATTTGTTAAAGATTGTTGCCTGAATAATGATGTAGCGGCCTTCTGGGTCTGTTACCGTGCTGTTTAAAGTGAATGGTAGTCTCTTGTGGACCATGATAGAGACACCTCTTCGTCTGTTGTTATAGCAGGATGAAAAAATTTGATTAAAATTTGGATCTTAAAGAGATTTTTCTTCTGACTTTAGCAAGTGGGTTTCTTGTAGGAGAAAGATATCTGTTTTCAATTTTGTGACAAAGTCCATCACTTTAATTTTTTTTCACATGTGAGCGGATGCCATGTACATTCCAGGAAACCAACTTTAGGTGTGACATTGACAAAGTGGGGGTTTTTATCATACTGTGTGTAGATATGGAGAATAATCTGTGTGTGTTTCTTTGTGAGTTTCTATCTGCGTGGATTTTGCATGAGTAGATTGAAGTAACTGTTAAGTGTGTGTATTACAGTCAACCGATGTGTCATGGTGAAGCATCGCAGAGTTATGGAGCAGAGCATTAGAATATATACAAGCATGTTCAACAACCAGAAGCGCCTGCGTCTTGAGGTATTCACAAACCTGAAAAACAAAGGGGTTACATGGAGTGTATTTGTGTGTGAGGTGAGGGAGGGGGATTGAGTGAGAGGGATAGGGGGAGGGAGAATACTGGGTGGGGTATGTGAAGTGTACATTCACACCCTGTGAGATTTTTTTTTTCCTTTTTTTCCTTTTCACTAAGTCAGTGTTGTGTTCATTATATATACATATATATCCATACATCCATATGTACATACATATACATCTGCATATATACATACATACAGATATATATATATACCAGAGCCGCACAATTAATTGCATTGCAATCGCAGGAATGCTTAATTATCTGTTGCAGGATAAATGTGTCAGAATACCATTTTGAATGAAATATACATGCCTATATTTATTTATTTATTTCAAGAATAGTGCAGCCCAATATATATACATGCATACACACATCTTTTGGTCTTTTTTTTTATATTCCTTTGATAATACAATTAAGCTATGGTTCTACTTTGTTTTGTGGTTTTAGGGGCACTAATCTCACTTAGAAGAGCCATGGGGTGGTGGTAGAGTGGCGGAACAGTTGACCATCTATGTATAATTTGTCTACCACAAGAGAGGTCCTATTTCCCTTCTGCCTGTGCTCTTTTAAAATGGGATATAACACTTTCTCGTTGATTTCCCTGGGGAACTGATCGTTCATACCGAACAAAGTGCCTTTTAGCTCTCGTCCTTGAGCATTTTCTGCTGATCATGTTCGAATTTGGCGATGAACTGACGAGAACGCTGACCTCCTTGGGGTCCGAGCCTGTGGACGAGGTGAAAGGTGATGTTGTTGACAGTCTCCGTCGGGATCTTGAGGGCCGTTACCATGAACTTTTTTACCTGGACTTCTGGGTTGTCTGGTGTGCTCTCCGGGATGCCAAAAATGATTAAATTGTCTCTCATGCTTCTGGACTGCACGTCGAGGATAGTTTCCTTCAGGAGTTTATTTTCCTTTTTGAGGAGATCTACATCTGAAGTGACCGCCGCTAAGGTGGAGCGGATTTCAGCGTTGTTTTGCTGCAGGTCGCTAATCTGCTGGTAAGTGAACTCCAAGCTTACCTTCAGGTATTTTATCTCCTGGTGAAGCAGACCGAGCACTTCTAGCTTCTTGTTGATGGATTCCAAGACGCTAAATTCGGAGGATAATAAGTCTTGTGTATCAGTAACTGAGTCGGTCTTCTTTCTCTTATTGGGGTTGTCGGCAGGACGTACTTGTAGTAGTAATGATCGATAAACTCTTCTAGGTCTTCCACTCTGGCTGATGGTGCAGGCTGGAGTTGTCACCCATTAGGTAATTATATTTGTTTGGCTAGTATTTTGATATCTAATCTAGCAGCTAGGCGCCGCCATGTTGAATCTCAAAATCTCACAGTGGTCTCGCGGTCTCACGCTGCCATCCGGTTGCACCTCCCCGCCATCTGGTTGCACCATCCTTTTAAGTTAAGTGCAGAAGAAGTCATGTTCTGCTTATCCAGGTACAAATATAAAGATGATGAGGTTACTATAAAGATTGCCTGTACACTGCAGTAGAAAATGGCGCAGGAGCAGAATCTGTTTTTGCCAGATTGCTGCTCATACTTCTGCCTCCTGTCTCTCTAAGCCTGGCATCACATCTTTTTTCATTGCACATCACAGAGCTGCTGTCTAATCACAAACTTGTGCGACATTATGCCAGTCTCGTTTGAGTCTGTGTAAATAAACTCAGTGTAATGTTACAACATTGACCTGCCAAAACAAAAAAAATTCCCCACATTTTTTTGACGGAAAATGCAGATCACTACAAACTACTATCATGTGTCTTTTGGTTTATGAACCATTCCTAAACAATATGTTAATTTCCATGAGAATTTTTAATATTGATATTTGATTGTCAATATTAACCACAAACAAATCATTAATATGAAAACACAGTTGTTAGAGTGCCCTTGTAGCTCACTTGTTATAGTGGGTGCCCCATGTACAGAGAATTGTGCAATAATTATTGCGAAAATTAGGCCTATCCTGACCTGAAAAGATGCAGAAATATTGGTCTAGGCTTTTGTTACCTCTAGGCTGGATTACTGTAACTCCTATTATCAGGTAGCTCTAATGAGTCTTTAAAAACTCTCAAGCTAATTCAGAATGCAGCGCCATGTGTACTAACAGGAAGTAAGAAACAAGATCATATTTCTCCTGTTTTAGCTTCACTGCACTGGCTCCCTGTAAAATCCAGAATTGAATTTAAAATCCTAGTGTTAACTTATAAAGCTCTAAATGGTCAGGCTCCGTCATATCTTAGAGAGCTCATAGTGCCATATTATCCCACCAGAACTCTGTGCTCTGAGAATGCAGGGTTACTCATGGTCCCTAAAGTCTCCAAAGGAGATCAGGAGCCTCCTCTCCTGTGGAATCATCTTCCTGTTGTGGTCTGGGAGGCAGACACCATCTCCACATTTAAGACTAGAATTATGACTGTCCTTTTTGATAAAGCTTATAGTTAGGGCTGGCCTTGCCTTGTACCAGCTCCTAGTTAGGCTGACTTAGGCCTAGTCTGCCGGAGGACCTCCTATAATACACCGAGCACCTTCTCTCCTTCTCTCTCCTTTGTTAACACCCATGTCCTGTTACTGCATCTCGCTAACTCGGCTGTACTGCATGTCACTAACTCAGCTTCTTCTCCGGAGCCTTTGTGCTCCACTGTCTCGCAGGTTAACTTATATCGCAGCGGTGCCTGGATAGTGTGACGTGTGTGGTTGTGCCGCTGCTGTGGTTCTGCCAGATGCCTCCTCCTGCTGCTGTTATCATAAGTCATACTTCTACTGTTATTAAACAAATATGATTATTGTCACACATGTATACTATCAGATATTAATATATACTTTCAACATATTGTACCACAATAGCAGTAATTATTATTATAATATAATTACTCTCTTTCTGTCTTATTGTGTCACACGTATTACTGTTAATTTATCATGCTGATCTGTTCTGTACGCAGAGCTGGCCCAAGGCATAAGCGACCTAAGCACCTGCTTAGGGCCCCATGACCACTAGGGGGCCCCCAAGAGCAATTAACTTCAAAAGGAAAAAAGTAATTAATTATTTTTTTCCATGTGTTGTACAAAAAGACAATATTATGTTAACAGAGTGTAGTTTCCTACTGCCTCTCTGCTCTAAATGTCAAAGCTCCGCTAGTAACTTGTGCATCCAGGCTCCAGCCGTGCAGTGCGCACTGCGCATCCAAGGAGCTAGGAGCAGGTGGAAGGCCTGATAATGTTGCAAAAAAGGACATACCCTTCAGAGGCAGGAGAAATAAAAAGGAAGAAAGAAGAAGAGGAGAAAAAACAAGATCAAGGTATGTTTGCATGTCTTGGTAATGTAACGTTTGGTGTCAAGGAGATTTTGAAAAGTTTCCTTAAATTAGGAAAGTCCCTAATTATTGTTGATATATTGTTCCAACTACGTTAGCCTATAATAGCAAATTAGCTAGCTAACGTTAGTTCAAAACTAGAGAAATTTATCTTTTAACTGGTAGGTTATATAGCTTACTATTCAAGCTGACGTTTTTGTGTTTGTGTAATACTTTAAATAAGTCAGACCGGACTTCCGGTTTGACTGCACGCGAGTGGATGTCACTGTGAGTGAGGCTCCTCACAAACCTCGAAATATAACTCGAAAATAGCTCAAATTAGACCTCAAGTGCAATGAATACTTTAATCATAGTAGTAAAGGGGTATGAATCTGAGATCTGGAGCAGTTACTCAGGAAATGCGGGCTGGAAATAAGACAAAGGAAATGCACGTGACAAACAAATCAAAAGAAATGGAAATGAGTGGCCTCGAACAAAGCCTCAAAAGCATGCTGATGGACTTCAAAGGAGATATTTCCAAACAGATTGGGGAACTCCGGTTGGACTTCGAAAACTTTTTATCAGAAATGAAGCAAATGCGGAAAGACGTGAATGAAGTCCGCTCTACTCTAGGGGAGGCTGTGAGGAATATCGGAGAAGCCGAACAAAGAATCAGTCAGCTGGAGGAGAGAGAAGTGACCACAAATGTGACGGTAAAGTACTTATTACAAGATCAAAAAAAGATGAATGAAAAGTTGGAGTACCTCGAAAACAAATCAAGGCAGAACAATATACGAATTTACCGAGTGAGAGAAGGAGTAGAGGGGGATGATGCGGTGGGATTTATAAAATCAGTGCTTGTGGAAAAGCTGGAGATCCCGGCCGACACGACACACATAGTTGCGGCGCACCGCTCACCTATACAGAAGCCGGCACAAGCAAACGCAACTCCTCGGTCATTTGTGGTCCGCTTCCTACAGTGGAATATCCAACAAAAAGTTCTGCAAGCAGCCTGGTCAAAAAAAGAGGTTAAAGTTGGAGATGACCGGATTTATTTTTCCCAAGATTTCTCGAGCAAGATACAAAAAGAAAGAAGCGGCTACGCCTCAATAAGAAGACAGTGGAAAGAAAAAAAAGTGAAATCACACATAATATATCCAGCCAGATTGAGGGTCTTTGGAGATGGGGGGTCCGTGACATACAACACCCTGGAGGATGCAGAAGCGCACTTACAGGAGCAGGGAATACTCTCCACTACCAACCCGAGGCCACATCACGCGCTGGTGCGTGCAGCGGAGGCTCAATCCAAGCCATTCCAGAAAATGCATAACTAGAAGCACAGCGGAGACGGAGAGACGGTAACCAGACCTCTGGAAGACTTGGAGGTAAAACTGTGAAAATGACTTATAACTGGGAAATGGAGTTATCTCAAACTAAGTGGACAGTTATCTCCCTCTCTCTCGCTCTCTCTCTCTCTCTCTCTCTCTCTCTAACTTAATGGGACAAATTTTTATTTATTCATTGATTTTTGGAGGTTTTTTGTTTTTTCTCTTTCTCTGCACCTTCCATATCGAAGCGAGTAGGCATGACTTAAGGACAGAATGGATGCCATTGTAGAGGCCAAGACTATTTATTTTATGATTAACTCCAAGAGAAAAGAGGTTATTTTTGAATGAGTTGGGTCTTGGGGGGGGGGGGGGGGTAAAGGCACAGGGGGCCTAAATGTACTAGGTATATAGACTATTAAAGAGAAGTATTTGGAGGGACCTTACACTTGTATGCAGCTCACCATGCAAGTATGGGCTACGCTCAGTCCCATAACTGCAGCCACATTTACCATCTTGTGGCAGGGGTTAATTAAAGTTAGCCCTTTTTTCCACATAAGACTAACAATGTGGAATATTTACTGTAACCATATAGAGGATGCAGGATTTGGAAGTTCAGGGTTGGGTATTTTGGTTGGGTCACAGGGGTTTTTTATGCACACAGAATGTATTCTTCTTCTTTCTTTGCTTCTTCTCCTGTTTGAAGGCTTTCTATACATAAATTTGGTAGGCTTTTTCCTAGGTTTAAAGGCTCTTTATACATATATAAATGGAACAAATGTTATTTAAATCAATGTAATGGGGAAACTTAAATGTATATCTCTTAACACAAACGGCCTAAATAATCCAATAAAAAGGAAGAGAATACTCCAAAAACTTAAGAAAGATGGAGGAGAAATTATTTTTCTACAGGAAACACAACTGAGTAAGGTGGAACATGCAAAACTACAGAAATTAGCCTCAGCACAAGTGTTTTCCTCCTCCCACACAACAGCTAAATGAGGAGTAGCAGTTCTCATTAAAAATAATCTTATGTTTAAAAAAGAAAAATGTATCAGAGATAAGGAAGGAAGATATGTATTTGTAATGGGGGAAATAGAAGAGCAATACATAACGCTTATTAATGTTAATCCACCTGGAAAAGAAGTTGACCTCCTGAAAAGGATTCTAGATGCTAATGATTGAAGCGAAGGGAATAACTATAATGGGGGGAGATTTCAACCTGGTGATGAACCAGAAGGTCGATACTCAAAGTAGAGTAAAACATAAATCACAACAAGCAGCAAGTTTAATGAGAAAAGCTCAAATACAGTTGGGGCTATTAGACATCTGGCGTTACTTACACCCACAGGAAAAGGCCTTCACCTTTTACTCTGATGCACATAAGGTTTATTCTAGATTAGATCATTTTTTTATGTTCAAAGATGAAATTTCAAATGTCACAAAATGTGAAATATTACCTATAACTATAGCTGACCATGTACCAGTTATAATGGAATTAAATTTGAAGAGGGAACAAGGAGAAACGGTATTGGAGCTTAAATAACTCTTTACTTGGGGATGAGCATTTTAAGGAAAAAATAAAAAATAGTATGAAGTCCTATTTGGAGATAAATGATAATGGGGGAGTAACATCTATAATACTGTGGGAAGCTGCTAAAGCAATATTAAGAGGAGAAATAATAGCATATTCTTGCTGGAAAAAGAGGCAAAGAGAAAAAGAAAAGAGAGTGTTGGAAAATAAAGTAAAGAAATTACAAGAAGAGCATGAAAAATGGATGAATAAAGATATACAAACACAATTAATTGCAGAAAAGAAAGCTTTGGAAACAATATAAATACAAGAAATTGAAAAGAAACTCATGCTTTGTAGACAAACATACTATGATAATAGTTCAAAAGCACTGAAGATATTAGCAACTAAATTAAAGAAACAGAGAGAAAAAACTGCAGTAACCATCATTATAGATAAAAACTACATAAGTAAGAGGGGCAAGTTGGAAATAGCTTCATGTTTTAGGGATTACTATCAAAACCTCTATACCCCAGAAGAAGCAGAAGTAGACAAGCAGGAAATGAAAAAGTACTTGGAACTCTTAAACCTCCCAACAGTGACAGATAAACTGAATGATGATTTAGTACAGTCAATAGGAGAAACAGAAATTCTAACGGTAATTCAGAAAAGCAAAACTGGAAAAAGTCCCGGGAGTGACGGTTTCACTTGTGAATTCTATAAGGAATTCAGGTACTTGCTTTCTCCCATTCTATGCAGAGTTTTTAATGAAATTCTACAAACAGGAAACTGGCCAGACTCGTGGAATTCAGCAATTATTACTGTAATACCTAAAGAAGGAAAAGATTTAAAACACTGTTCATCTTATAGACCCGTGTCCCTCCTAAACGTAGATCAAAAGCTTTTCACATCAATTATAGCAAAAAGACTTTCATATATACTACCTAAAATTATTAATTTAGATCAGACAGGATTTGTCAAAGACCGTCTTTTAAGTGGCAATGTTCGATGTAGTCTTAATGTAATTGACTATACAATAAAAACAAAACAACAAATGCTAACATTGACGTTAGACGCTGAAAAGGCCTTTGATCGGGTGTCGTGGCCCTTTTTATTTGCAGTGTGTGAGAAGTTTGGCTTCCACCAAACTTTTATTAATTTGATGAAGAATATGTATAAAGAACCAAAAGCAAGAGTTAGAGTGAATGGGATCCTTTCTAAGACTTTTAATTTAAAAAGAGGAACAAGACAGGGAGACCCATTATCCCCACAACTATTTGCTTTATACATAGAACCACTAGCGGAGAGGATTCGGGTAAGTGAGAAGATAAAAGGTCTCATAATTAAGGAAGATGAACAGAAATTAGCCATGTACGCGGATGATAGTATAGTGTACCTCACAGATATACATAATTCATTACTTGCGTTACTAGATGAAGTTGGAAATTTGGAATATTGTCTGGTTATAAGTTAAATTTAAATAAACAGAAGCTATGGAAATTGGTACCCATTTGGAGAGAGACTTTAAAAAACAGTTTGACTTTAAATGGGATCAGAATAAAGTGAGATATTTAGGCGTTATCATACCCAATATTTTAGACCTAATATATCATTGTAACTTCGGGACTCTGGAGAATTTAGTAAGGCAAGATCTGAATAGGTGGAAAATCTTACCTCTCACTTTATTGGAAAAGATAAATACCATTAAAATGAATATTCTGCCACGCTTTTTGTTTTTATTCCAGAATTTGCCTACATACATACCACCTACAAGTTTTAATGTGTGGGATGGGTTGCTTTGCTTATTTTTATGGGACGAAAAGAAGCCAAGAGTGAAACTCAAAGTTTGCAACAAAAAAAAAGAAAGAGGGGGACTTGCATTACCAAATTTAATTAAGTACTATTACTCAGCACAGGTGAAACCAATTTTAATATGGATGAATAATGTGATGAGACCCAAATGGAAACTCATCGAGTTTCATTTAGCTGAATCACTCAGTACTTTGATCTTCTCAGATTCTAAAAAAGCACAGACTAAAAAACAAAGTTACTCAGTAGATAATACATTTAAAATCTGGAGAAGAATAAGTAAAATAACTAATGTTAAGGAACAGGAAATCACTTGTCTAAGAGAGATAGCCTGGGACCCAGATTTTAAGCCAAACAGTATTGATGAGGTTTTAAAAAATGGGAGAGTAAGGGCCTCACAAGATTTTATCAAATGTACAAGGAGGAAGTAATGGATTCTTTTAAAAATATAGCAAATAGATATGGTTTATACAAGAATCACTTTTACAGAAATTTGAAAGTGAGAAATTATCTGAAGGAAAAAGTCCAAATTACATCTCTTGGAGATCTCCACCCCCTTCTGAGACATATGATACAGGCCAATCAAAACCAGAATTTGAAAAATATAACTGGACAAATGTACCAAATATTTCAGGATTACAGAACCGAAGACATAAACAACATTAAGGATAAATGGCAGATAGAACTTAAAACATTTATATCAGATGACGAGTGGAAACAGAGTCTTAAAGATAATTTCTCAAACATAAAATCGCCCTTCTGGCAAGAATATGCTTGGAAGATAAATATACGGTATTTAGAACACCGGTGATGTTAAGCAAATATACACAGAATAATTCTAGCTGCTGGAGGGAATGCGGTGAAGACA
Organism: Epinephelus awoara; assembly: GCA_035609425.1. Taxonomy (NCBI): domain Eukaryota; kingdom Metazoa; phylum Chordata; class Actinopteri; order Perciformes; family Serranidae; genus Epinephelus; species Epinephelus awoara. Next base: position 2,292,970 of record CM069307.1, read on the forward strand.
AAGCGGACCACACTCATATTTTCTTTACATGTAAAAAAATAGAAATTTATTGGTCAGAAGTCATACACACAACAGAACAGATGTTTGGGAAATTGGGCCAAATAATAAATAACATAATAAACATACTTTATGGTTGGGAATAGGTTTTAATGGCCTTCAAAATGAAGAAGAATATTTATTTTGGATTCTGAGAATTACAGCACTCAAACAAATAACAAGAAACTGGAAAAAGTTGGAAGCCCCCAAAGTAAATAAATGGCTAGAGACTGTAGAAAATATTTATAGGATGGAGAGGGTAACTTACAGAATTAAAAAGAAAGAAAAGTTGTTGTAAAAAAGATGGGCTCGGTTTAAATTAAAGGAACTACATCTATCCTCGGTATACAGTAGAGATGAAGCCTAAAATGTTTTTTTCTTTTTTTTTTCCCCTTAACTACTCACGTTTATGTGTGCATTTATTTAATGGTGGTATTTGTTGTAAGTGTGGGTGTATTTTTTTTTTTTTTTTGTTGGGTAATGTTATTTACTTATTTATTCATTTATTTGGGTTACTTTGGGGGTATTTGTGTATATGTATTTTAAGTTATGAAAGGTTATATTTTGACCATGCCACGTGAGTGAAAGATAACTAAAATGAAATATTGTGTCTAGTTATTTAAATAACAGGACGGGTATTGCAGGAATGTTGTATACTGTATTGACACTATAAAGTATTTAAACAAGTCGATTATCGGTAAAGAAAAAAAAAATACACTGTAAGAAATGTCTGTGAAATTAACATTAAGATGCCGTAAAATCATGACAAAATTCTGTAACAAGAAAAACAATGAATCAGTGTATAACTTAAAGCAATATATTGTAAAAAAAAAAAAAAAAAAGCAAAAAATAAATAAAATAAATAAAAAAACAGAACAATGAATAATTGTTAATTTTACAGTTAGTATATGTGAAAAAGATTATATTTCCTTGTAGAATTTATATGTTACTGTATTATAGACATAGAAAAATTGTAATACTCGAACCAACGCAATACAGTTAAAATTACAATATGGCTTGTTTTAAAGAACTGAAATAAACTGTATACCGTTTTACAAATTCATGTGTTGTGATTTCCAGTTAAATGCTGTAACTATGATAACATGAAGAAGTTGAGAATCAATATAAGCATGTTTAGAACTGAGACCTATTTAACAGCATAGGCTAGTAGAACTGTAGTCAAGGTCAAAAATATATTTTGACACTAGATTGACAGCTCTTTAGCCTATGTATCAGTTCCCTATTTTTTGTATCATATTATAATTATATTAAGGTTATAATATTATTTTGTCACGTATTTAGTGTTAAGTTTTAGTTTATACAGTCTGGGCTCTAGTTTTGCAAACTGGGCACGGCGGAGGCGCAGCGCACCTGCGCTTCACCAACTGGGTGTGGCCAGGCGGATTTTGTAAGTTTGGCACACCATGCGCCCTGGCGCACCTACTCCTCTATCCCACCTCCGTCCCTCCTACCGGCGCAAGTCGTAAAGAGGGAGGAGAGAAGGCATGGAGTGTGTTTTACACACATCACACCAATCAAATGAGCCCCTCTCCTCGAAGGCATAATGAGAGTTTACACAATTCGCCATGGCGGAAGAGAGCAGCAGCGTCAGATGGCCAAACTCCTCCCAGGAGGAAACTGATGTTTTGGTCCGGGAGGTCCAAGCTCGCAGTGTCCCAATATACAAAACTGCGAGCAGACCTCCACGGGCTGATGATGCAAAGGTAGCCTGGGAGGAGGTCACCACAATCATAAATCAATGTTGCGTTTCTCTCGGTACGCGCCCGCTCTCTCTTTCTCTCTTGCAGTCTCACTCTGTTTCTTTTCTTTTGACTTTTCTAAGATGACAGATGCTGAATATATACTCCCTATCTGATGCTGTGGCTGCTTGTGGTTGGCTGAGAGGGATGTGAACTCAGTAGTTTGCAACTGTGTTTATCAAATCAGGTTGGGTTTCCATTACGTGTGCCAAACTGTGCCAATCCCCTTTGATTTGACATCAGATGTGATGGGACAGTCGATACAGAGATAGTTGCATTGAATAGTGGTGTTTGTGGGTATTTATTGCATCGTTAAAGTACCTGAAATTATGTAAACCTGCCTGTGAGGTTTTGGTGACGTGTGTGCACTGTCCGCCGGTCAGCCAAACTTCAGCTTACACCGGCTGCGCTCCACCTGCGCTGACAGTAGACCTGGTTTCAGTTGGCGAGCTTTTAGCGCACCTCCGCGAAGCCTTTTGTCACGAAACTGTCACTGCGCCAAGCTGGATCTGTCGACACCTCCCTCTGCTGCGCCGCCACACCCATCTCAGCGCACCTTGGTCTGCCAAACTACCAAACTGAGCACGCCTTGGGTTGCGCTACTCGAAACCAGCTCTCGCCACCCTGCACCACCCTGTGCTGCGCCGGGAAACTAGAGCCCTATGTGGTTAAATACGCAGCCCCCTAGGGGAAATAGGGGGGAAAAAATGATGGGTGAAGAAGAAATGGAGGTTCGTCCCTTTATACTAAGGTGACCAGATTTCTGAGATGAAAATCGGGGACATTTTCAGTGCAGCGGTGAAAACTCATTGAATATTATCATTATAAAAAATAAAAAATGTACAAGTACTTTTTTTATGTATTTTGACCAGCTTTTATTACAAAAAAGGTTGCTATCAAACAAATGAGTGACATCACTAACCATCCGTCCACTGAGGAAGACAAAAAAACATCTTAATCTTATTAGCTTGAGTTAGGATGGATTTTTTTTGGTCAAAGATTTCAACTCATAACTGAATACAGAACTGATATTTAATCCCCTCATTCATCCACCTCCGTAGCCTCCGTCTCTGGAGCTTGGGTAGAAAAAGAGCAGAGGAGAGAGAAAAACTGCAAGAACAGAGCCAATAGTAAATGAATAGTTTCTGAAAGAAATAACATCAGTTTTGGTAATATACTTATATAATTTAGTCATTGTGCTCTTTTTTATATGCACTAAGTAATTGCCTCTGTTTGAAATGTGCTACATCAGAGGTTCCTCAACCTTTCAGACCATGTATCACTATGTATCAAACAAAATTTCCAAAGTGCAACTTTCTACTGCAGACATGATTTTTCCATACAATAAAATAACTGTATCACCCATGCAACAGTATCAGTAAGGCTAAACAACATCAACAAAATGCTACTTTATTAAAATCAAAGAATAGCCTACATTTATAAAGTGCATTCACAAAAGATAGAGATAATATTGTCTTCTCATGGTAATCTAATACAACAAGTTACACCTTCACTAACAACAGTGACATACAAAACAGTGACACGGGGCATCATCTAATCAGATGGTCTGCATTTATAACTACTAAATTCATTGGTTACCCACACAGCAGTGACTGGTGCCAGCCCGACACAAAATACAGCAGTTATAACCTTACGTTAGGTCTTCAGTTCAGATGAAACAGACGCACTGCATGTTACAATCATACTTAGCCTACTTTACCTCACTTCACACACACACACACACACACACACACACACACACACACACACACACACACACACACACACACACACAGTCAAGTCTACTGCCAGCTCACACAAAATAAATAAGTTCATACACAACAACATACCATTTAACTCGGCCGCTGGTCTCCTCTTCTCTACTTTATGCCGCCTCTTGATTGTTGTTGTTGATGCTACTGTGTCTGGTCGTGCTTCCTGATAATGTCTGTACATCATATGACATCTTCTCTGGCGATGTGTTTACTGACTACCGTTATAACTGGTGTTTGCACGCATTTTCCCCCCATTCATTGTCAAAATCGGGGACATTTTCGGGGACAGCTTTTACCGGGGACAGGTCACCCAAATCGGGGACTGTCCCCGGAAATCAGGGACGTCTGGTCACCGTACTTTATACGGTTCTATGGTTCGCCCCGCCCCCCCAAATCAGTTTTTTGCCCTAGGGGCTCCGTAAATTTAGGTCTGTACTAGTGCTGTAGATTACTTTTTTCCCTGCAGACATAAACGACTTGTTAGAATTACAAACTGCAGATACCAATCACAGAGCAGCACCATTTGTGAACTCTTCTGTCATTGGACGCTACGTTATCGTGGGAGCACTTGGTGTGGAGCATACGGACTTGTAATTGTGGGAGCAAAGGCAAGGAGTAGTGAGGAGCAGCAACGCAGAGAGGAATAGCGAGGAGGAGCAGAGAAGAGTAGGAGCAGGGACGACGAGGAGCGGAAGCTGGGACGACGACGGTAGCAGGGAAGACGACGGAGGAGTGGGGAAGAAAAGGAGCGGGAGCTGGGAAGACGATGAGCAGGAGCAGGGAAGACGACGGGCAGGAGCAGGGAAGACAACGGAGGAGCGCGGAAGACAAGGAGCGGGAGCTGGGACAACGACGAACGGGAGCAGGGAAGACAAGGAGCAGGGACACCAGGACAGCAGGGTGAAAGAGGAGCCGCAACGTGGAGGAGCAGAGACAAGGAGCGGTAAGCTAACTGACTTTAGCCACTAGTCTGGTCTTTTGCAGCTCGTGAGTAGCTAGCTTACAAGTGCTTTCAAACTTTAACATGATTACATGCCGTTTTGTAGGAAAGCACTGCTAACACTGAGAGGCTATGTTCTGCGTTCATACAAATGAGCCACGTTGTGTTTTCCAGTGTATTGGCGTTGACTGCAAACGGACATTTTGCACGTATGCCGCTTTCATAGCTCATTTCTACCGCATACACAATGTGCCCGAACCGCCTCACAGTAGAGCAGTTGTCACAGATTGGAAATGTGCTGTTTCGCTGTGTACATGCCAGTTTCATACTGTACACCATTTGAAAGAGCATGTAGTTGAAGGGCAAGCTGCATCATGTCCTATAATTGGTTGTAAAAATGTGTTCACTAAGAAATCATCCTTCACTGCTCATATGTCACGCAAACACAGAGCATGTTCTGTGGAAAACATAAATGATATGTATAGGGAAACAGTGTCTCAGTCTCCTGGCACTGTATGTGAGGATGCTTCCCAAATCTCACCAGATCCATCGACTAGTGAAAACAGTGAACTCCCACAGAATTTCAGTGAGACCTTCCTTAGGAATATTTGTTTATTCTATCTAAGATTGCAAGGGCAGTTCCTTCTCCCAGCTTCAACAATACAGACTATTGTTGTACTATTGCTGCCATCAGGGGCCACTCAGAACAACATATTCAAGAGCTCAGACATTCAAAAATATGTTTAAGTATATTGAGCCCAAAAAACTAACATTAGGGATTGATGAAAACATGTCACAAAGATATGCTTACTACATTCCAGTGAAGCAAACATTGAACACCTTATTAGAATCTGAGTTGTGGAAGAATTCAGTGTCACAACAGAGTAAAGAAACAGACTCACAGGAGTTTGGTGACATAAGTGATGGACAAACCTTTAAGTCAAACAAGTTCTTCATTGAAAATCCAGGTTGCCTGAAGCTAATTTTGTATCAGGATGCGTTTGAAATTGCCAATTCACTTAGCTCTGCTACAAAAAACATAAGTCCTAGCTGTCTATCTTTCTTTGGCAAATTTGCCTGCTCATGTGCGGTCAAATACTGATCACATGTCCCTTGTGTTGTTGTGTGGAGAGAAGGACCTAAAACAGTTTGGACGTGCTAAGCTTTTCTCAGAGATGTTAGAGGATTTAAAAGATTTGGAGGAGAATGGAATTTCTGTGGGCAATAAAACCATTAAAGCAGCACTGTATTGCATTGCAGGTGACAACCTTGGGTCACATGGCATTGGGGGGTTTACAGAGAACTTTAGTCACTCAAAGTATTTTTGTAGATACTGCGAAATTACACGAAGTGAGTTTGAAAATAATGATCCAAATGTCTGTGGTCTGCAGCGCACCCCTGAAACTTACAACTCAGCTGTCAATGATATCTCATCTGGAGACGGGGAGGACGTCAAAGGCATAAAGGTAAACTCTTTGTTCAATGCTTTGAAATCTTTCCATATTTGCCAGCCTGGTCTCCCACCTTGTCTGGGTCAAGACATATTTGAGGGAGTGTTATCCCACTGTACTTCAAATATTTCATCAAGAAAAAGAAGTGGTTTACATATACACTTCTGAATCAGCGAATCACTCAGTTCAAGTACAAAGGGTCTGATGCACTGACAAAGCCATGTACTGTCAATGAGGGGCCCAAGCTTTCTGGCCAAGCCACCAGAACTGGAACTTTTTGAGGTTGCTGCCTGTTTTAATTGGCGACAAAGTACAAAGTCCTGATGATGAGGTGTGGCAGTTAACTCTCCAACTTAAAGATATTGTTGATCTGGTTTGTGCACAAAGGATTTCTCTGTCACAGGTAGCCTATCTTGACATTATAATCCAAGAATATTTGCAATCAAGGAAGTGTTTGTTCCCGGAGTGTAAATTAAAACCAAAGCATCATTATTTGCGACACTATCTGGCACTAAGTTTGGCCCCCTGATAAGACTGTGGACGATGCAATTCGAAAGTAAGCACAGCTACTTTAAGAGATGTGCCAGGCATCTGAAAAACTTTAAAAATATCTGCCTTACTTTGTCTGAGAGATATCAGATGTTTCAGGCTTATGTTTCAGTGGGGTCTGGAAGCAGTCAGCCTCTGCATGTCAAAGACAGCTGTACATTTTACCCCAACCTTTACAGCGAAACAATCAGTGAGCGAGTTTGGCTTCTCAGAAAACAACACTAGTGTTTCCACAGACAGACAGTACAAAGGAACAGCATATAAAAAAGGGCATTTCCTTGTGTCAAAAAATGACCAGACTGTGAAGTTTGGAGAGCTTCTCATTATTTTAATTAAAAATGATGCAGAGGTGTATTTCATGATGGATATACATAAAGCTGACTATCATTCTGAGTATCATCTGTACTCTGCGAAAAAAGACTGTGCTGTGTTGCAGTGTCTTGAAATCAGTGACTTGGTGGATTTTTATCCTTTAACATCCTACATTGTTAATGGGCACCAAATGATTCCACTGAAGCACAGCATCTTCTCCAGATAAACACGATCTTGGGCACTGGTGGGGAAAAAAAACACATGAATGGTTTAAATATTGCATGCTATTTTTCTCATTTTACCAGAAATGACAGACTTGGAGCCAACATTTTTGCGCAGTGCCATCAACGAGGTTTTGCCTGACCTCGCTGAGGTATCAAAAGATATTTTTTGCAGTCCCTTGGCATCGAGATAAGTGACAATTTTCAGTTTCTCAAGGAAAGTGATTTGTTGATGGCTTTGAGGCCTATTCATGCCAGAAAAGTGCTTGCTGCGTGGAAGCTGAGATGTAAGTATTTCAGCATAGGATGCAGTGAATGCCCATAGAAAGACAAAAACATTCTCATAATGTGTCTGTCTGTGTTTCTTTTTCTGCAGGCCAAACTCCTGAAAGTAGCAGCGCATCAAGGGGTTCCGGGTTTCATGGGGCAAGTTCCCAGAAGAACTAATTCAGACTCTAGAGACGGGAAAACGGCCCTCGTCTAAGAAGGAAGATGGTCCGCATTGTTGTTTCTGATATGATGCAAAGAAGTTCTTCAGTGAGTAAGAGGACCTCAACAGATATTGCCAAAAAGATGGTGGCAAAGTATCCAAAATCTTTGCAAGACATTATAGAGAGAGATGTTATAAGCCCAGGATACCACTCTCTTGTGAAACAACTGCAAAATAGAATAGAAAATGTGAAGAGATCTACAACACCAAAAATAAGAAAAAGAAAGAGTCGCACAGAGGATTCTGACACAGATGAAGTCCCTCCAGAACAAAGAGCAGTGATCCAGGACACCTATGGGTGCATCAAGTGGGATGTAAAATTCCTGCCCCTTGGAGAGACCCCAGAGAGCCAGCAAGAGAAGCAAGAAAAACTGAGGCGGATGTCCCAGCAAACTAATGCAAATCCGGAGGACATCAAACAATTAATGAAGTCGACATTCTACACACAGCGTAAACAAGTAAACCAGGGGAAAAATATAAAATACCTCCTGGAAGGCTGGCCCTCTTGGTTCAGTGAACTTGGCATGGGTGTGAATTTCAAGGAGCTCACAGGAACAGCGCTTAAAGAAACTTTCATACAGAATGTGGACCTAAAGGGGAAACGGCTCCTGAACTACATGAGTACAGTTTGCATGAGCAAGAACAAGAAGTTCTGCAGGCTGCAATGAGGGTGAAAATTTTGAGAGGTGCTGAGATGAGCGACTGCTCCGAAGATGTGAAAGAAATGGTCCTGCTGCTGATGGCCTATTTTGAGGAAAGGGAAGAGACAATGCTTTCTAATGTGGAGGACACCTGTCTGGCAGGGGAAGTCCAGATGGACAAGTTCCCCTTAACTCCTACCATTATTGTCTGTGGTAAGTTAACTTTTTATTAGTCTGTTTCTTTTTATGTCTGGATGAATTCATGGTGCTTGTTTTTGTTATTGTGAACTGTATAAATCCCGTGTTTGTCTGTCTGTCTCTGTGTGTGTCTGTGAGTCTGTGTCTGTCTGTGTGTGTGTGTTGTCTCACTGTCTGTCCGTCTGTCTGTCTGTCTTTCTGTGCCCAGAAAAGTTTCAGGAGCACAACCATTTGTTTCACTTACATTTGTGTGTGATTCCTTCTTTTTTAGGGCCATCCTGCTTTACTTCCACACGGTTTATGCTCAGTGTTGACAGAACCATTGTTCAAGAGAACATCCCCTCCTTTGTGTCGTCAATGTGTATGATGTTTGGAAGCTACTACAGCTTCAACATTCACTATCCATCCGAGCTGGCATCCACCCTTGAGTTCCTGCAGAGGTGTGTCATTTGGGATTGTTCAGCCAACATTTTCTCTGTATTGAACTGTAACAACAACAACAACAAAAAAGTAAAAAAGTTGCTTGATGTGATATTTCATTGTTGTTGTTTTGGAAGTTACTTTATCATTAATACGTTTTTCTTCTGTTTCCCAAGGTGCTTTTTCTCCATAAATCCTGAGAAGGGCACGAAAGTAGAGAAGAGCAGTACCTCCCGTCTTGATCCAAGACCTTTCAGATCATGAGTGGAGGGACATCTGAATATAGACTCAAGTAAGCCATGGTTTGTGGTGATGTCCCAGTCACAGATAAAACTTTTCTTTGGGTGGGTTAGTTCTTTAAACTTTAACAGTAAACATTACAGATGAAAATCTTTGTGTGAAGTTGTGAGTTTGATTGTGTTTGTGAGTGTGCATTGTGAGTCTGTGTGTCTGTGAGTCTTAGTGCATCTGAGAGTCAGTCTGTCGGTGTCTATGTGTGTGTCTGTAAGTCTATGTATTTTATCATCAATATATATATATTCCCAAGATACTTCTTCTCCATCAACACAGAGGGCATGGAAGTGGGGAAGAGCAGCAGTTCCCATCTACACTTGAACCCCAGAGTCCTCACCTTGATCCAAGAAGGTTTCTTATGGTTGCTTAGTTACTTAAGCTTGCATTATTATGTTACAGATGAAAATATTTGATTGAAGTTGTGACAGTCTGGTTGCACATGTATTTCTTTATATTCAAGGCATTTTCCAAATGTTGAGGAAAAGGAAATGAATAGTTTAAAATTAAGAAAAACAAAACACACACAACTGTTAAAAAGTTTGTGAAAAGTATTTTGCATATCTTTTTGAAATAATAAAATGGAGGTTTGAAATGACAAGTTGGTATTTGTTTTTTAAAAGTTGCTGCATACCACAGGTTACAGTTCTCTTCACATTTATGGTAAAAGTCAAGCAAAAAAGAAAGTGCAGTTTAAATGTAACCATCAAATATAGAAGCGATCAATCTTCTACCTTTTAATGTATAGGAAAAAAGAAACCTTTTATCTGTGTCCCAGTCACAGTTTTCTTTAGGTGGCTTAGTTCTTTAAGTTTTAACAGTAAACTTTACAGATGAAAATCTTTGTTTGACGTGTCAGAGTTTGTGTTGGTGTGTGTGCCTGTGAGTTTGTTTGTGAGACTTGGTGTGTCTGTGAGTCTGTCTATATTTCATACTCATTTAATGAAGACATTACTCAAAGAATTCAATGATAGTATGTAAATGTTTATTTCACTACAAAACATTGCTATTAATACTACAAACATGAAACACAACCTTTTACTAAAATAAGCAGAAAAATTCAGTGAAATTACTGTTTTATAATGAGGCTTTTACAATTTAATAATGCCTTGTGTCTAATGTTTTTCAGTGAAATTGAATGGGATTAGATGTAAAATAAGCAACCACCGCATGTAAATTGTACAGGAAAAAATGGCTTTAATAAAGGCATAGTCATGCTAATTTGGCTGAAAAGGGATGTTGAATTTACCAGTTTTGCATGTAATTTTTATAATGTTATTTTGTAAAGGATAACAGTTGTAAAATTTACTGGTTGTTCTGTAATGTGTTTTACACTCTGCTGTATTTTTTACAATATTATTAACATAAGTTATATGAAACTTCCCCAAGAGCACTGTTAAAGTATTTTGGAGGAGGCACTGGCTCAGCCCAGGGGCAGTCCACCTCCTCAGGCTCAGCCAAGGCTAATGAATCAGGTGAGGGAAAAACTATCACCATATATATTTAATTTCTAGTCAAATTGTGTCATTAAGATATACTAATATAAGATATAATCATATGACAAAGGACATGTTTTTCATCTTAGGTCCATCTCCATCCTCTGCTCCATCCACTATGCCCACTGTCCCCTCTGTGTCTGCTGCAACCTCAGCTCTACCTGGTAAGTTAACAACAAAACAGCCTTTGTAATTGCTCAGTGTACTGCAGAACATTCTGAGATGAATGATTTTTAATATAAGAAACAATCACATGAAAAGGGACATGTTTTTAGACAAATGCATATTATTTCAAAACTTCTCAAGCAATTTTCAGTTGTTCCACTGGCAGATTGTTTTCTTATTACAAGCTCTGGCTGTACTATTTTATTTAGAAAATAAGCAGCATAATTTTCAAGTGTAATTTGACATCTAACATGACTAGCTTTTGTTGTTGTTTTTCATCTTAGGTCCATCTCCATCCTTTGCTCCATCCACTGTGCCCACTGTCAACTCTGTGTTGCAGTTTATTTCAATAAAAAATAATAAAGCAGATTGTGTTTACAGTAAATGATTGGTTTATTTTGTTACTTTTAGTTTGCCTAGATGACATTCGGCATCCAACTTAGTACCATATCACTTTAAATATTAAGTGTAAATCAACCCCCGGCTGCTCTTGTAGCTGAATTTGCTACCATTTCAGATAAAAAACCATATATGGGTAAAACATGCCGGGCTGCTTTTTGAGGTTGTATGTATTGATTCTCTGTGTGGCCAGAAGGGGGAGTTGCTGACTTAGCCAAATATTAATTGAAAGATTTTTCTGCAAGTTTGCAAATCTGTTGTCTATGGCCTTAATCACTGTGGATTACAATCTAATTTAGGGTGACCATATATTGATTTCCAGAAAAGAGGACACTCGCCCCGGCCACGAGATAGCCAACTTAAATGATACTCAAGTTTACTCAAAGATGCCTTATAATTTTAATATATTTAAAGTTTATATGTATGGATAGAAAATTCAGTTATATTACAAAATAATATCTCTCAAAGACAGAAATTTAGATAGGCTTCTCAGAAGTTACTCAACTTGCTTTTATTATGCCTAAAATAATAATCTTGTTACAAGTTTCAATTATACAAAAATAAATATAAATGTCAAATAAATGTAAAATCTCTGGAATTAAATAATGATTGAAATAATTTCTCTTCTGTATTAGCAAAATCAACTTGTAAAATAATAGCTATCTTTTCAAGTCTTACTGGACAAATAAATAATATGAAATAAAGTTTTAAATAATACCTCTTCTGTATTAGCTTTATTAGACACAGAATCATATGTGCCAGCTTTGCACACGGTGCACTCAGCCTTCCATATATCCCGAGCGGGTCGGTATGGTAAGTTGATACATTTTTTCTGCAGTTCATCTGTGAAGCTGCACTTGAGCTTCGGCATCTTGGAAGCTTAGAATAATGCTGCGCCGCAGTGTTTGCTGCTTGGAGCCCCATGGAGGCTTGGGCCGGCCCTGTCTGTACGATATCTATTGCACGTCTGTTGATTGATTGATATGTCTTCCCCCATCCTATCTCATAAAGGGAAGAAACGTGGGGAATAAAATGTTTCAGCTCATATTGAGAAGGGTTTCCATTACTCACTCAATGAACTAATGTTATCTTTTTTTAGTCTCTCGAGGGGAAATTTCAATTTACACTCTGTCGTTATATATAGCCATGGTTTTTATTTTTATATATTCACACACAGGCCCGAAAGACAGATAAATGCACAAACAGGACTAGAGCTGCAACGACAAATCAGCTAATCGATTAATAATCGATTACTAAATTAATCACCACCACTGAATATCTTTGTGTTGTGGACAAAACGAGACATTTCAGGTTTGGGAAACACCGGTCGACATTTTTCATAATTTTTTGACATTTTACCGAAGAAAAACAACTAAACGATTATTCGAGAAAATAATCAACAGATTCATCGATAAAATAAATAATCGTTAGTTGAAGCCCTAAACAGGACCTATATACATGGATTAATGTAGCTGGTGAGATGTCAGAGTGGTGCTCCAAGCAGTTTGGGGTTCAGTGCCTTGCTCAGGGACACCTCGACTGTACACAGGATGAGAACTGACACATCTCCAGCTAGTAGTCAAAACTTCATGTATTTGTCCATACAGGATTCGAACCAGCCATCTTCCAGTCCACAATTAAAGTCCACACAGACTGAACTACAGCCGCCATCTTCAATCATAGGCCAATAATGATAAGAAATTATGAATCCTATTAATTATTAACTTTATGTGTGAATATGACATATGATTTCTTTCCATACTGACAGGTCACAGTTGGCAGAGAAGTGCTCGAGAGATTAAAGTCTCAACTAGAGCAAGCCCTGGACAGACAGCCACTGGACTTCGAGCACTTAGAGTTCATCTGTGCCAGTGACATGTATCTCATACATTAACTGGCTGGCCACCTGAACTTTCCCCAGGAGGTAGACCAAATTAGACAGCGTGTCTCCCTTATAGACTATAAACGATGACTTACTAGGGCCCGAGCGACGACAGAGTCATCCATGAGGACCCTATTGTAATCGCGCTGTTTATTAGGGCTAGGGATATCACGATTATAGATTTTCTTGGTATGATTATTGTCAGAGAAATAATCACGGTTTTACGATTATCACAATTATGCATTAATTAATTTCACACTATAAAATCACATGAACACTCCTTATAGATCTTTAAGCTTCATTTATTTCCATGCCAACATGAAAATAATATAGCAACAAAGAAAAGTAACCAAAAAGTAGTGTGCGGACTCTACTTTTACTACATGCCTCTTTGTGGTCCAGCAGTCGAAGTTTTTTCTAGGATGTGCGTGTCTTTTTGTTCTCTTTAAATTACAATTATACAAATAAATTGAGAGCATATCTCGTGCAGTGTTTAAAATAAATGAAACAGACATTGTCACAAGTCCAACATTTACTCAACACAGATGGGAGGAAGCAAAAGTAGGCAATACTAATGCTAAATGTTCATTGATTGAGGACCTTGAGAAGACATCACATATATCTTCCACATTGCACACTGACACTGAAACAGTCTGATGACTAAAAAAAGGATTTGAACCTGTAACAGTCGAATATATGAAATATGCTTTTAACATGGTGTATACTGTCTCGCCTAACAGCAACGTCATCAAGCAGCGCCTGTTATGATTTGAGTCTATTGAGCGCACCCAACGCTGGTCAGACGTATACTTATGCGCTCCTGCTTTTTCTTTTATCTCTCAACACAACAGTGATGGTTTTAAGCATGTGTGGCGACAACTTTGTTCATGTATGAAAATCTACACTCTCAGAAAATAAAGTACAGAATTGTACCTTTAGGGATACAATGGCTTGTCACTGGGGCGGTACCCTCTAAGGTACATTTTTTGTACCCTTGACACTGGGTACTTATTTGTACCCTTGTGGTTTGTACCTTATAGAGACCAGTTCTGTACCTTTGGTGGCAATTTTGTACCTTCATTTGATAGTACAAAAATGGACCTTTGAAAAGGGTTTATAGGGTACAGTAGTACCATTATTTACTTGAAATAAAAAATAAAAATAAAAATTACTTTATACAGAAGATAAATACAGATTGAAACTTATCAGAATTTATTTTTATTTATTTTTTCCACTTTTCATATGTCAATTTCATTTGACTTTTAAACAATATTAAACTGTCCATTTAAGTTAAATGCAAATCTCCATCAACAGTATGCATTAAAAGTGACTGTCACATGACAGAGGAACCAACATTTTCAGATTTCAATTTCATTTAATTTTTAAACACAATGTCGAACTGTGACATATAAACTATTATCCACAGAGTATGTGTCTATTGCCTGGAAGTCCATTTCATCTTCTGGTTTAAGTAAAGTCCATTCTCCATCAACCTTAACACTGTATGCATTAAAGTGACAGTCATATGACAGAGGCACCAACATTTTACCACAAAGGATCCACATGGTGTCTATGTTCAAAATGTACTTGATTTGCCAAAATAGTGGAATTCTCTCTGAATGCAGTACATCTATGACAAATACATCTTTGACAGCATACTTGACATTGTTGACTGTTACTTCAGACACCTGTTGGGATAGTTTTTTTTGTAAGATCTACATTACAGAGGTTGTGACTGACTGTCAGGGCTCTCTGCAGTTCCATAGGTATACATTAAAAAGGAGTGGTAACACTTTTTGCAGGCGCTTTTTCAAATTCACCCAGCATACTCTGTGAAGAAAACTCCCAGCATTGTCTGAACTGGTGTCTGTTGCTCAGATTTGTAGCTCTGTTCACAAAATTTCGGCAGTTATGAGCAACCATTTTAAAATATTGGTGCTTGCCTTCAAATCTCATGCACCATAATGGATGCAGAGGCCCATACATTTCTATCAGTCTTGCATAATGGATTAAGTAATGACACTTAGGTGTAATGCCATCCCCAAATACATCTGTCATTTCTGTCAGAAACTCTTGAACAAGTAAATTTAACAACAAAAGATTCTTCTCATCTTTGGAGCCATCACAATCTCAGTAACCTCTCAACATAACAACAAAACATGTCAACATTTGCAATTAGGTGGCGCACGGTGCGCCATTAGAAAAGGCAGCAGCCTGAAAAGGCACCACTTCTGTGCAGCAGATCCAGTAATACCAACATTCTGAAGTGTTTCTGATAACTGTACTGGTTTGTTTTCTTTGTCATTTTGACCAATGTGTATTTTTTGCAGTTCTTCATTTATCTCCTGTATTGTTATGTGTTTCTCTGAATGAGCTTTGCTAACAACTCCTTTCATAACTAGTGGAATTACACCCTCTAATAAATCATGCATTATGTCTGGTGGTAAAGCGTTAGTTACATCAAAATAATGCAATTCATTAAAAGGTGAAGGACTATATACTCCATAAGTTGCTTTATCATCTGGAACTTGTTGGATGCAGGCAAGATCATACTGATGAACCTCAGATGTTCAACAAACAAAGCTGTCCTCTGTGAACAAGTGTTTTATATCTCCCTGAGTAGCCATGCAATAGCGACAAACTCTACCCGAGTTAAATGACATGGTAAATCTACCAATCATGTGAGCTGATAAGTTATCACCAGATAAAGTTGCAAGAGCAGCACGAATGGTGTGCTCAGTTCCATCAACAGTTACTGTAAAACCATCAGTAGCAAATTTTTTAAGATTGAGCATAGGTTTTAAAGCAACCCTTAAGAACTTTCAGTTTTGGTTGATTTTGGCGGCGCCAGTGGTCCAAAGCGGTAGTGTTTTGCCTGAAGGAAGACCACATTTCCCATGAGGACCAGCGCATAGTGTCGTAAAATCCTGATCTCCCGGTCGCCTGTAGTTGGATTGAGCTACATTGCTGTTTCCAGTGGCTGTGTGAAGGATGAATAGCGATGAGGTAATGAATGTAATTGTGGCTAAACAATATCATATGACGACGCTGAAAATAAGAAACGTTTAACTTTGGTTTAGTGCCGTATTCCCCCACCGCCCCCCCTCACCCGACTTGTCAGCGGCGGCTGACGAGTTGAGCCTTGAAACAGATAAATAAAACGTTATGTTGGATCATTTCACAGTAAACACACGTACAGATACCGGCAGTAAGGTGCCGCATTGCCTGAATATCAACCCTGCACAATGCGCACGAATATACAGTTCAGTCTCTCAGGGAAAGTACTACTGTTCATTCTAAACAGTTTCTTCACATTGTATTGTTTCCTATACTGTTATAATTCTATTATTAGGATTCTATATGGAGAATTATACATACATTTATTACTAAAATTACTCTATGCAAGTCTGTTATTGTCACTGTCATTTTTGAATTACTAAAAGCCAAGACGAATTCCTGTATGTCCTCGGCAATAAAGTTCAATATGATTCTGATGCTTATTGAACATCAAAATTTTTTATATTTGTTACATAACATTTCTGTCTGTTGTTTTATCAGGAATTTGCTGTCCCGGACACTACCTCCACCAGTTTGAGCCCCCACACACTAGTGCTGGCAGAGGCAGGGGCAGAGGGGCGAGGGGAGTAGGTGCAGGCAGAGGGAGAGGCAGAGGGAGAGGGAGAGGGAGGGGAAGAAGTAGGACACCAGAGGACTTGAACCCCGAGACCCAGACAGACCCAGACAAACTTTTATTTCTACACCCTCTTTCACAGTTGTCAAAATTCAAGTACTTTGTCACATTCAACACATTCAAATTGTTATTTTGCCACTTGTCCCTTCACAGTAAAGGAAGTAACAAGTAAAACATACAACCTAGAGAAAAAAGAAAAACATTTCCAGGCACATGCACAGTGTTACGCAAGAAATATCCTGAAAAAAAAAAGAGTGGCATAAATGCAATGTGCATTTTTGCAATGACGGGGTATGTGTATGATTTGAATAAATAAATGGCACAACAACACTGTATTACAGTGGTAGTAAATGAACGACAGTGACAGCTGAAAAAAATTACTGTGAATAAAAAAAACAAAACAAAAGGGGAGTGTGATGCATGTACATGGATAAATAGAGCAGGATAAAAAATAAACTATGACAGTTAAAATAAGAAACACTGAATAATCTGTGTGACAATGTTAGAAGTTATCTGGAGTCATCTGGAGAGTCATGCCGCTCTTCTTCCTCCACAACACTCAGAGAATACATGCTGCAGATAGAGTAGATTGTAAGATTCTGCCCCAGCGCCTTCTTCCAGCATTTGGACACCCTCTATCGGTTCTCCCCTGAGTCAAAACAGAAAATAGGACATGTTGAAAAATACTAAACATTGCCCAAAACAAACAAATGCAGGCCCTGGGAAACACAAAGTACCTAACATGATCCGACTCTTCTGTAAAGCTGGAAACTATAGGCTGTAGCGGTTGGAGGTGTTGCTTGTGGGGAGTAGACGTTACTTGCTTCTTTTGATAGCTGTAGAGAAATAACATGTAAGAAATTTATATGGATAAAGAGTAATGCAAGACAAACAAAAGTATACACACTGGAAATAAAGGCACTATATAAACATCACACTGTAATAAAATGCATCATCTATGTTATACTAGAGAATTATAAGATAAGAATAACAATAATTAGCAATACAACATAAAATATAAAAAGATAATAACATGAAAAAAATAAATATGGAACAACACCGTACACCTTACACAACATAATGTCCAATAGACACATAACAATAACAGAAATATCTTGTTATCAGACTGACTTGAAGATGTCAAGTTTACTGGCTAACTGAGATTGTAACCTTCAAAGTTAGGTGCTTGGTGCTACTGAAGTGAGCTGCACACAGACCCTTCAGGACTGACTAAATAAACATTACATGTAGAATTTTAAACATGCAACAATCCCTGTAGTTTTAGCTACACTCAGCACAAGGTGCTATTGATAAGCAGGACTATGAAAAGTCATAACTCAATGCACATTGCACACGGGTTTTGTTTTACTGATTATTTAGAGCAAGCAACATGGTTTGACTTCTTTTGCAATCACTGTAGTCAACTCAACAAAAACACGACAAGAATCCTGTTATTCTCTGAAACTATTGCATAACAATCATCAGAAACTACTGTCACGTACACACAAACTGACACGATAACACCACAATGATTCAGTATGACTGATCTTTCCTCAATAGGAACCTACATATTTTACTCAAACTTTATATTTGCGGTTTGCAGCCATCGCATTGTTTTATCTTTATACAGTACTTTTGAGCTTGTTGCGTGGCTGGTCGCGTCAGTGTGGAACTGCAAACTATCACGCTGGTGGCTATTCATTGCTACCACGCATATTTCCGATAGCTCACATCAGCATTATCATTTTGATTTGAGCATCGAAAGCTACTTACTAGTCCAGCAGGAACAGAGCCAAGGCAGCATCGGTCGGAAATCCCTCCTCGTCTTTGAGCTCAGCGAGTGAAAGCCGGGCCAATGTTGATCCTTGACTGTCCTTTCATCCGGGTAGCCTCCCTCTTTCTTTTATTGTCTCCTCAGACAAAACTTTTCATTTCCTTTGTTGTTTTGCAGCTTCTGCCATGATAGCAGTAATTGCGCGCAGGCTTTCGCATCGACTTCCGCCTTTGTAACGAATGGGGAAAGGGGGAAGTGACGTATGCCGTAAAGCAGTCAACACATTTGTAGTTTTTTGTGTGGCAGGGTTCCTGCCACCCTCCTCGAAGTTGCTTAGTGCCAGTTAAAACAATACAGACCCCCTCAGGCCATGACAGAGGTGTCATTCAACTAGTTGTAAGTCGATGTATCATCACAAAAGTTATGAAAATATTTTATGAAGGTTGAAAAGTTACTTAGTGCTGGTTTAATTGGATTGTGTAAGCCACTTACATTAAGGGTAACTACCCTATATTCCTGACATTGCATTTAATCCCACAGTTAACACAGGTGATTCAAAGACATGTTACAGGTGACCAAACTTGAACTGTTTTTGAACTATAAAACAAACTTGAAACATTACAAGATAAAACAAGCCAACAAATCAAAAAACTCAGGTAGACTTCCATTTTGAAGTAGTACAACACTTCTTAGAGTAGGGGACTAGTGAACCACCAGAGCCCTCCTTCAGTGCAACCTATAATATCCCTGCTCCAAGGGTGTATTTGTGCACTAAGTTCATCAAGATCTGATCTCTCCCATAATTGTCGGTCAATTCACTACGGACTAAGGGCGTTTAGCACCACATGAAATTAGGAACTGCCAGTTGTGTGTTAAATGAAAATGAAAAATGGAGAGAAAACAGAAACAATGGGGCTCAGTCTTAGTGGAGAGGGGGGGGGGGGGGGGGGGCAGCTACAAGAAAACAACAGAACAACAGGTGACATACAGTTTTTGCTCCCAGACACTATACAGTACACCTCCATCCCCCAGTCCCATATCACTAACGTTTTTAACTGGACTGTAGCTCTCAGTCGAGTCTCTGCTCTTACAATGTAAGATCGTTAAACAGGCTGTTACCTCCCATTTACGTTGTCACTATGTCTATCTCAACCGCTGAAAACCTTGCAGCCTTTGCTTAATCCACTCCTGGTGGGACTGGGTGTTGGCTGTCTTCGCTGGACGCTGCCAGGTGTTTTTCCGTATTTTCTCTGGGATTCTGGATTCAGCAGTGCTCTCACGCTCAAGCGGGAAGCCCCTCTTCTTCAAATCCTCCGCCGCCTCCACTGCATTCCCGTACGGTACCGGTCTGCTGCCAAAGAAAACTCGTAGCCTGGCTGACGGTGGTGTCTGAAACCGTTTTCCCTTTTCCCGCAGAAGTCTCCTAATCTGTGCCTACGAATTTCTTTTTGCCAGCGTTTCTGCAGGGTAGACATGATTGAAATAAATCCTCCTGTCGCCATAGTAGATCTCCCTCTTCTTCCATGCAGATTGCAGCACCAGTTCTTTGGTTTTAAACTCCTGAAAGTACACAACCACTGACCTGGGTTGTGCCTCTTTTGGGGGTTTAGGGCTGAGCACTCTGTGACACCGTTGTATTCCAAGTTCAACTTCAGCGAGGGGCTGCAGCTCTTTTTTGATGATATTGTCAATAAATTGCTGGATGTTGTTTTCCT
Organism: Epinephelus awoara; assembly: GCA_035609425.1. Lineage (NCBI taxonomy): Eukaryota > Metazoa > Chordata > Actinopteri > Perciformes > Serranidae > Epinephelus > Epinephelus awoara. The sequence goes on from CM069307.1 coordinate 2,313,176, forward strand.
CAGCTCCCTCTGAGATGCCATAAATGCGTATATTATTATGCCTTTAACGTGCTTCCAGGTTTGTTAGCTTCATCTGCAATCTATCCTGGGCTTGTAGTGACTGACTCAGCGCCTCTCTGAAGTCCACGGTCCACTCCTCGATGTCGGCTATACGGCCTTCAGCTTCGCACACACTTTCGGTTGTAGCTTTAAGGTCGTTGCTACTTCACCTAGCTTATGTTGAATTTCCTCCATTATGTCGGCTAGTTCCCTTTTCAAATCTTCTCTGATGCCGTCTCAAAAAAATTACCCAGCTCAGACTTAATCTCCGTGACCGTAGTCTTTATGTCTGCGCAGATGGTGGCGATGCTAGCTCTCATATCCACTGCTGCTAGGTCAGTGTGTTGTCCTTGTCCGCCATTACCGTCTCTTCCTCGGCTATGGCCCCTTCTGTCACTTTCTTCACTTTCCCGGGTTGTTTACCCTTGCCTCTCTTGTGTTTTTCCCCCTCCATCATTAATTAGAGCAAAGCTTGGAGAGTATTTATTTTAAAATTGGAAAATAAACTCCGACCGACCGGGAGGGATTATTTATGCAGCCATCCGCTTCAGTCGGTCCAACGGAAGTCCGTTCTTACTTCATTTTGTGTTCATGAGCGTTTAGGTGGTAATGTGGAGACATCATGGACATTACAAAGAAGATGTGCTGTATTTTATCACTCAAAATGTTTAAAAAACACATCGTCAACCGTTTCCACTGAAATACTGCTTTACAGTCAGAAACTCATTTTTCCGATTATTCTGACACCACATGAGGCAGTGCCACTGCACAGCCATCACATCCAAGATCAACATGGCTAACGTTTCCAGCTGATCCAAGAGGCTTTTTAACCATATAGGTTTGACCACCTTAACCATATAGGTTAAAAAGGAACGACACATAGTGCGCCCAAATTCACACCTGTTCTTCCCTATTGATTTTCTCCATGACCATGCATCATAGCAAGAAGCCACGCATATCGCATGAAACGGCAGAACTGCAGCTTTCCAACAAGACCAAGCACTCGTCGGTGGTCCAATGTTTTCACAGCGAAAAACCCCCCAATAAAATTACACTAAAATTAAGTACAGTGGGTACAAGTCTAATTTGGCCGCATCCCCGCGTGAATCACACGTGAGAATCTGAAGCCTGCAGTTGAGAGGGAAAGAGGGGTTAATTACTATATCCAGGAGTAGCTGCAGTGTGCGCAAACAACCACCTGGTGGTCGCCAGTGCTCGAGTTGAGGGGGGGCATCCAAATAAAAATTGTCCCCCTTCCCATTGATTGTGTCATTTTATCGATGAATGTGGTGCTTCCGTCACCAGATTCATCACTAATTCATAAACGTGCACAAATATTCAAGTCGCAGTTCACATGTACTGCAGCGATTGCTGCATGTGAGCAGATATCATCCTCCTTCTAAAACTGCCACCCCCTTCCCATCACTTGTGTCATTTTATCAATGAATGTGGTATTACTGCTATTTCAACATTCAGGAGGTTTCGCGCATATTGAGTGAACAGCTGCAACTGAGCTGCGCTGTGCTTCCGTCACCAGATTCATCACTAATTCATAAATTCATTCATACACAAATACTCAAGTCGCAGTTCACATGTACTGCAGCGATTGCTTCTGTAGGATACTGTAAGTCACATAACCAGCCACATAAAGAAAGTAAATGTAACATTAACAATTCCACGTAGGGTTGGACTCAATTTCAATTTCGATTTTAATAAGAGGACTTCGTTTTCAAGCCCCAAAGGCCAAGATCTAATTCTAAGCGGTCTGTTGTTGACTTGTCTGTTTATATTTAACACTGGATCACAGTTTAAAATGTAGTTTATATTCATAAATGAACTCTGCCATGGCCTGTTTTAACGATGGACCGCTAATATCCGTCATAAAAAATGTTGAAAATTGCACTAGCCTAAATCAAAATTTCAAACAATACTATACTGTAAATCGGAATCGCTGTCGCTGCGCTGAGATACCAGATTTACAGTGATGGTAAATAGTTAGATTACTCATCTAAAATGTAAAATAGGCTACAACATTTAGATATATTATTCGTCTCATAATCACTTTATTCGCCAAATGCATCAGACAGATACACTTGACTTGGCAATCAGCGCTAAAAAACTATGACAAACAGAAAACAGACAACAATAATGCACATTAGCTGCAACAAGATATGATTCCATAAAAAACTAACAACAAAAACAAGTAAATGACCACAGCAAAGATAAAGTACATGTGTGTAAAAATAAGTTAAAACTATTGATAAAATCGTAAATATAAATAGTTCAATGAGTCGATGTTTATCAGGATGATGCTGCTTCATTCCGAACAATTTCACTGTATGAACCTGGACGATCGGCGTCTGGAGATAAAAAAAAATAATATTCAATGAACTGCTGGTGTCGTGCGTCATGCGTAAATGCGCATGAGGACACATATTGTCCCCTACTGTACAATATGAAGGAGACTGGACCTCATTTAGCGCTTATAAAATGTACCTAAGTATGCATGTTCGGATACAGGCTTTTCAATACACAAAACAGACAATCCAAACAGTTCTATCAAACAATTTATTTATTTTTTTTATCTTTTTCGGGCGGGTGGTGGTGGTGATGTGCCAGAAGGAGCTGAGGCAATCCATCCGGCTCTCTCACCGCTCGTTGACCGGAAAATACGGGTTTTCTTTATATTAGCGATTATATTCAAAACCGTTAAACAGAGATGAATAAATAACCTAATCAAATACAGTGCTGGTGTTAAGTAGCCTAATTATTTTGGTATTTTTTTAATGAATGAGATTAACACAGAACATGAATTAACAGTATCATGGCTATTACTCAGCTTTAATAGAAGAAAACAAGAATAACCCCAGGTTTCTTTTCAGCACTGTAGCCAGGCTGACTGAGAGTCAAAGCTCTATTGAGCCTTGTATTCCTTTAGCCCTTAGCAGTAATGATTTTATGAGCTTCTTTAATGACAAAATTCTAGCTATTAGAGGCAAAATTCATGACCTCCTGTCCTCAGATAGTGCCTATCTAACCTCAAACACAGCTGTAAGACCTAATATATATTCAGATTGCTTCTCCCCAATTTCTCTTCAAGAATTGACCGCAGTGATTTCTTCATCTAAATCATCAATGTATCTCTTAGACCCCATCCCAACTAGGCTACTCAAGGAGGTCTTACCTTTTGTTAACACCCATATATTAGATTTGATCAATATATCCTTATTAACAGGCTATGTACCACAGTCTTTTAAGGTAGCTGTAATTAAACCACTACTAAAAAAGCCCACCCTGGATCCAGAGGTGTTAGCCAACTATAGACCAATATCTAATCTTCCCTTTATGTCCAGATGTCCAGATCCTTGAGAAAGTAGTCGCAGACCAGCTGTGTGATTTTCTCCATGATAATAATTTATTTGAGGAATTACAGTCAGGATTTAGAGTGCATCATAGCACTGAGACAGCACTAGTTAAAATTACAAATGACCTTCTGATTGCTTCAGACAAAGGACTCGTCTCTGTACTTGTTTTATCAGATCTTAGTGCAGCGTTTGACACAATTGACCATGAAATTCTGCTGCAGAGACTGGAACACTTAATTGGCCTAAAAGATTCTGCACTAATCTGGTTTAAATCTTATTTATCTGATCGTTTTCAGTTTGTTGACGTTCATAATGAATCATCCTTACATACTAAAGTTTGTTTTGGAGTTCCGCAAGGTTCTGTGCTAGGACCAATCCTATTTATTCTATATATGCTTCCTTTAGGCAACATCATTAGAAATCACTCTATAAATTTCCATTGTTATGCGGATGATACACAGTTGTATTTATTGATGAAGCCAGAAGAAAGTAATCAATTAACTAAACTTCATAACTGCCTTAAAGACATAAAAACCTGGATGAGCACCAATTTCCTGATGTTAAATTCAGACAAAACTGACGTTATTGTCCTTGGCCCCAAACAACTCAGAGACTCTTTATCTGATGACATAGTTTCTCTAGATGGCATTGCTCTGGCCTCTACCACTACCGTAAGAAACCTCGGAGTAACATTTGATCAAGATTTGTCTTTTAATTCTCATTTAAAACAAACCTCACGGACTGCATTTTTTTATCTGCGTAATATTGCAAAAATTAGACCTATCCTGACCTGAAAAGATGCAGAAAAATTGGTCCACGCTTTTGTTACCTCAAGGCTGGATTACTGTAACTCTCTATTATCAGGTAGCTCTAGTAAATCATTAAAAACTCTTCAACTAATTCAGAATGCAGCAGCACGTGTACTAACAGGAAGTAAGAAACGAGATCACATTTCTTCTGTTTTAGCTTCTCTGCACTGGCTCCCTGTAAAATCCATAATTGAATTTAAAATCCTACTGTTAACTTATAAAGTTCTAAATTGTCAAGCTCCATCATATCTTAGAGAGCTCATAGTGCCATATTATCCCACCAGAACTCTGCGCTCTGAGAACGCAGGGTTACTCGTGGTCCCTGAAGTCTCCAAAAGTAGATCAGGAGCCAGAGCCTTCAGCTATCAGGCTCCTCTCCTGTGGAATCATCTTCCTGTTACGGTCCGGGAGGCAGACACCGTCTCCACATTTAAGACTAGACTTAAGACTTTCCTCTTTGATAAAGCTTATAGTTAGGGCTGGCTCAGGCTTGCCTTGTACCAGCCCCTAGTTAGGCTGACTTAGGCCTAGTCTGCCGGAGGACCACCTATAATACACCGGGCACCTTCTCTCTCTCTCTCTCTCTCTCTCTCTCTCTCTCTCTCGTATCCTATTACTGCATCTTGCTAACTCGGCCATTCTGGATGTCACTAACTCGGCTTCTTCTCCGGAGCCTTTGTGCTCCACTGTCTCTCAGGTTAACTCATATTGCAGCGGTGCCTGGATAGTGTGACGTGTGTGGTTGTGCTGCTGCCGTGGTCCTGCCAGATGCTGCCTCCTGCTGCTGCTGCTGCCATCATTAGTCATTAGTCATACTTCTACTGTTATTATACATTAATATATACTTTCAACATATTGTACCACAGTAGCCAGAACTATAACAACAATATTATTAATATCTTCATGAATGTTGTTGTAAGCTACTGTCATTACCGAGGATGTCCTGCATCTCTCTCTCTCTCTGTCTCTCTCTCTTTCTGTCTCATTGTGTCATACAGATTACTGTTAATTTATTATGCTGATCTGTTCTGTACGACATCTATTGCACGTCTGTACGTCCTGGAAGAGGGATCCCTCTTCAGTTTCTCTTCCTGAGGTTTCTACCATTTTTTTTCCCCCGGTAAAGGGTTTTTTTTCGGGAGTTTTTCCTTATCCGCTGTGAGGGTCTAAAGGACAGAGGGATGTCATATGCTGTAAAGCCCTGTGAGGCAAATTGTATTTGTGATTTTGGGCTTTATAAATAAAATTGATTGAATTGATTGATTGAATTTACTCCCATCACAAACTTTGGATCATGACGAATAGTTTTCTCATTTACAGGATGCCTTTATTTAAAATGCCCCTGTCATGTCTGCATGTAAGATGTAGACATGCACAAACATCATGTTTCTGTGAGTTTGTGTGTGACAGCGGTTGCCATGGTAAATAAGTAGGTGCACCTGGCAGAAGAGCAGAGAGAGACAGACAGAACACAGAGAAGAGACTTCTTTTAGTGGAGATTTAACTCCTCAAACAAGTTCTTCCCATTCCCAAACAAACAATCATCAAAATAAAGTAATGGTGAGAGAGAGAAAGTTATACAGAAGATCTGTTTAGCAGCAGTTGAGCTGGCATGTGTGCATGTTTGAAGCTGATACGATAAACGGTGTAGGAGGAGATGTTTTTTGAGGAAGAGCACGTTTGAGACGAAATCTTACTTTGAAAGGGCAAACAACTCACTTCCTGTTGGATTTAGGTCATGGGTGTCAGTGCGTGATTTGTAGGTCGAACACACCAGTTTTGGTTTAATCTGTCTACGTCATTCCTACGGGCCGCAGTGGTCATTTTAGTTCACCTAGGTGGCACTAGAGAGCCCATTTTGGCACTTTAGGGGTTAATAATGTGTATTTGCTGTTTCAGATGAAGATTCTGCTGCTGTAATCTGTCCTTTGAAGATTGTGAGACACACACACACAGAGGACTGTGTGTGCGTGTCTGTGTGCAGCCGTTAATGACTTGCATGCACCTGGGGGGCACACAAAGAGCTCATGAGAGAGCAGATCGGCAAAGGCTGTTTATAATGGGTTTGAACTCCTCAAACAAGTTCTTCCCATTCCCAAGCCATTGGTCCAATAATGAAAACAAAGTGATGGTGAGAGAGATAAGCTTAAAAGAGTTAAAAATGTGGTCACACGAGTGAGTTTAAAATGTGTTGCACCTCAGCTGTTTCCAGAAATTTCTCCTCTCAGTTTACATGAGAGTGAATGAGAAAAAAATGGGCACTCCCTTCGCTTTGGAGCCACTCAGCAAAAATGTGTACGTGTGACAGATTTCATGTCAACATTTCTGTGACCAGGACAAATTTTCCCACATTTTTTGGTATGAATTGTGTATGTTCAGTGAAAATTGTGGGTGTATGAGCAAGTTGAAGAGAAAATTTCTTGATGAGTTTACAGCTGCTCTCCACTCTTGCAACCGTGGGGACCTGAGGCACGTGGGGGCTGTGGCACAAAGCGAGAAAGGAGAAAAAACCTGGCAGGAGCGAAAAAACGCAATGTTTCATTCATCCACCAGGTGGCGCTACGAGTGTAACCAGATGTGGCCAGGTGTGTTCAGGGGTGGACCCTCATCACACGTGAAGTTTCGAGCAAATCGGACAATGCATGAAGGATTTATACCAAGTTGCTGTTCCGTGGCGAAGGATGGAAAGGCAGCCTGCAACATGACAGGACACGTGTGTCACTGTGGAGATTCATCCACTTGATTGTCATGTGGCCACAAAATGTAGTTGATCAGGTCAGGAGCTTGAGGTTGGTGTTTGTCAGTGTAAAAGATGGCATTTCATGTTTCCACAAGAGGGCACCATGAGCAAGATTGCCTATGAGCATATGGAGGCGTTGAGGGCGGGGCTCTCATCATGTACAGAAATTTTCAAGCAGTTTGGATGAATTATGTGGGAGAGAGAGCTGCTTGAATATGCATGCCGATGGATCAAAAATGGCAGCGCCATAGCAGACATGCCCTTTGACCTACAGACATGGAGAGCACTTTTGATCAGTATGGTCTGTGGATGATCTGGTGATCGAAGTCATTGAAGCCATTAAAAAGTCAAACCTATTTGATGGTGAGGGCGGCGCCATAGCGGCCACGCCCCTTGACAAAGAGAAAAGCTTTTAATAACTTTTGATGAGCATGATCTCAGGGTGATCTGTACCAAATCTGAAGTTGATTGGACAAAATCTGTAGGAGGAGCTTGTTAAAATACAAAATCGCCACCAAAATGAAAAGTTTAAATCGAAATGGCCGACTTCCTGTTTGGACTAGACCATTGGGGGGCAGGGATTTTTTTTTGTGCGTCTGCGTGACATACACATATGTACCAATTTTCATCTTCCTACTCGAAAAAAAACCCTATGGGAAGGGGTTTTTGAAAATTTCAAGGGGGCGCTATAGAGGCATTTTGTCCCCCCAATAGGCAGCGCCCCCATCAGATGAAAGAGCTCGCCATTTTTAACCCGTGTATCAATTTTCATTAGGATATGAGGTCGCTGAAGCCATCAAAAAGCCAAACGTATTTAGTGGTGAGAGATCGATAGTCGCCACGCCGCCACATGGACACACACGGTGATGTATGCCCAGTCCTGTGTGCTGTTGTGTATCGCCCCCCCCAGGCTGGATGCCACCTTCCTCAATACATTTCCTCAGTTTTTATCCTCAGTTGTTGTATCACATGATAAACCTGGTGATTTTAATTTAAATATGGACATTTTATCTAACACCAAAGCCACTGAATTTCTCCGTACCATGGAGTCTTTTAACTTCACACATCTGGTATCAGGCCCAACCCATAACCATGATCACACATTAGGCTTAGTTTTTACACTCGGCCTGACCACTCCCTCTCTGGCTGTAGAAGAGTTGGGGATCTCAGATCACCGTTGCATTCAGTTCTCCACCATATTTCAGCCGGATCCTAAACCTCAATCATCTGCTTCATACTCCCGCACAATATCCTCCTCCACAGTTAGACAGTTTACCAAGGCATTTCTATCATTTTCATCATCCTGGAACATTGAGGCCCCTCGGTCATCATCCCTGAACACAGATGAGTTGATCTACCAGTTTAACTCAACCTGTGCCAACATCCTGGACTCTACTGCCCCACTCAAAATCAGAAAACCCAACAATAAAACTCAACCCTGGCTCAACGACAACACCCGTACTCTCAGACGATCATGCAGAAAAGCAGAGAGAAAATGGAAAAAAGACAGACTACAGATCTCTTTTGAAATACTCAGGACTCACTTACACTACTACCAGGAAGCAGTCAAGGCTGCAAGAACCAATTATTTCTCCACTTTAATCTCCAGTAACTTCCATAATCCTAAGGTCCTATTCAACATCATCATCTCTTCTCCACCCAACACAAGCCTTGTTGTGTCCCCTGCCAAATGTGAAGAATTCTTAAACTTTTTCATTAATAAAGTGGAAGCCATCAGGAGAAGCATTCAACCCTCCACCGATAACCCAGCTGTTTCCCTGGTCTGTTCATCCAAACTGGACTGTTTCCAACCCGTCTCTCTATCCATCCTTTCACACATCATCACCAGCATGAAACCAGCAACCTGCCCTCTTGACACTATCCCCACCGTCCCAACCTGTTTCAAGCATGCAATCGTTCAGCCACTTCTGAAGAAACCCAACACTGATCCCACACTACCCAGCAACTACAGACCTATCTCCAAATTACCATTTCTGTCAAAAGTTCTCAAAAAGGCCATCCTCAATCAGTTGATCCCCAACTACACCATAACAACATCCTGGAAAAATTTCAATCTGGTTTCAAGCCTCACCACAGCACAGAATCTGCTCTGATAAAAGTCCACAATGACCTGCTCCTCTCCATCGACTCCGGTATCTGTGCCATCCTCATTCTCCTCGACCTCAGCGCAGCATTTGACACAATAGACCACAACATACTAATAGACCGTCTCCACCATGGCTCTGGTATTAATGGCACTGCTCTGAACTGGTTCACATCCTACCTCAACAATTGAAGCTTCTCCATAAACATTGGCTCACTCTCCTCCCCCTCAGCTACCTCTCCTGCGGTGTCCCACAAGGTTCAATCCTAGGTCCCATTCTCTTCTCCATATACATGCTCCCCCTCGGTCAAATCATTCAAAAACACAACATCTCCTTCCACTGCTGACGACACCCAGCTTTATCTTCCCCTGAAAACTAACGACCAATCCAAGCTCACCAACATCCACAGCTGCATTAATGAAATAAAGTCCTGGAATGCAGCAAACTTCCTTCAACTCAATGACAGCAAACCAGAAATCACTCTCTTCGGCCCCTCTGACAACATCAACCTGATATCCAACAATCTTCGCAACCTATCCACTTTCATCAAACCTCACGTCAAAAACCTTGGTTTCATTTTTGATTGACCACTCAAGTTTGATAAACAGGTCAATTCAGTAGTTAAAGCCATTTTTCTTTCCAACTCTGCACCATTTCAAAACTCATGCCATTCCTCACATTCAAGGACCTAGAAAAAGTCATCCACACCTTCATTTCCACCTGCCTGGATTACTGCAATTCACTGTACACTGGAATCAATCAATCATCTCTCTCCCGCTTACAAATGGTACAAAACGCTGCAGCCAGACTTTTAACAGGAACCCGCAAGAGAGACCACATCACCCCCATCCTGGCCTCTCTCCACTGATTACCTGTTCAATTCAGAATTGATTTTAAACTGCTTCTGTTTGTTTATAAATCCCTGAATGGTCTGGCCCCCACCTACCTCACAGAACTTTTAACCCCCTATGCTACCTCCAGATCCCTCAGGTCGGCTGACCTGGGGCTCCTAGTGGTACGACGCTCCAATTTTAAACACAGGGGTGATTGTGCCTTTGCGGTCGCAGCCCCCAGACTCTGGAACAGCATTCCCCCTTCTATCATCTCCGTTCAGGGCGGAGCCATCATCATATCCAGCAAGTTTGAAGCTGCTGAGATCAAGTATGTTCGCGTGAGGTCCGTTCGAAATTCGATGGCGAGAAAACGAAAAGTCGCTAACGTTTGTTACGCCCTAGCGGCCATGCCCCTTGACACAGAGAAAAGCTTTTAATAACTTTTGATCAGCTTTGATCTCAGGATGATCTGTACCAAATGTGAAGTTGATCGGACGAAATCCCTAGGAGGAGTTCGTTCAAACATGTCAAAAATTCAAATCAAAATGGCCGACTTCCTGTTGGCTTTACGGCATGGGTCCATGTGTCTTGGCGTGTTCTATGAGCCCACCCATTTTCATGCGTGTAGGTGAAACTCACAGGTGGGGCTCAAGGCACTAATTTTTCTAGGGGGCGCTTTGTCGCCATTTTCCCCCATCCACATACAACACTGCCAAAATATTAAATTTTTTGCCAGACCAAAGGCATGTGCCAATTTTGTTGAGTTTTTGTATTTGGGGCCAAATTGGAGATTACATGGTCGTAATAATAATAATAATAATAATAATAATAATAATAATAATAATAATTAAATTAATATTAATAATAATTAATAATTAATAATAATTAAAGCGGGCCCTTGTTCCTTCACGCAACTCGAGGGGGCTACCATGACGCCGTCTGACGCGTCAGTCCATTTCTGTCAAAGTTAGACATCGCATACAGGAATGACTGGCATATCCTTGATACAGTGCCGGAATGACATATTTCACATTTTGTATCACTTCCTCTTTCCACTAGAGGGAGTTGGAGAGCGCACTAATTACACAACATGTTTTTATACATCAAAAATACACCACATCATTAAACTTTCAGATAAATCAAAACATAAGTGTTTGATGAGACCTACTTCCTGTTGCCACTAGGTGGCACTATGAGTATCAGGAAATATGGTCATATAAATGGTTTCAGGGCAGGACTTACATGATTCATCTGAAGTTTGATGGAGATCAGACCATTTACACCAATGTTATAGCAATTTCCTGTTTCATGGTGAGACATCAAAATTAAACCCTCTGCAGTGAGTGTAGACACTAATGATATGTCATGTTTGTGTACATCAAATACAGACCACAGCATTGAAATTTCAGGTTAATCTAAAGATAAGTGTCTGATAAGAAGTATTTCCTTTCGCCACTAGGTGGCACTATGACTATCACGATATATTGTTATATAAATGTGTTTAGGGTGGGACTAATATGAATCATGTGAAGTTTGGTGGAGGTCGGACCATTTACTCCAAAGTTAGAGCAATTTCCTGTTTCATGGCGAGACATCAAAATTAAACCCTCTGCAGCACGTGTATACACTAATGATATGTCATGTTTGTGTACATGAAATGTAGACCACAGCAGTGAAATTTCACGTTAATCCAAAGTGTTTGATAGGAAGTACTTTCTTTCGCCACTCAGTGGCACTATGACTCTCACCGTATATTGTTATATAAATGTGTTCAGGGTGGGACTAATATGAATCATGTGATGTTTGGTGAACATCGGACCATTTACTCCAAATTTATAGCAATTTCCTGTTTCATGGCGAGACATCAAAATTAAACCCTCTGCAGCACATGTAGACACTCATGTTATATCATGTTTGTGTACATCAATTATAGACCACAGCATTGAAATTTCAGGTTAATCCAAAGATAAGTGTCTGATAAGAAGTACTTGCTTTCGCCACTAGGTGGCGCTATGACTATCACGATATATTGTCATATAAATGTGTTCACGGAGGTACTAATATGAATCATGTGAAGTTTGCTGGACATCGGACCATTTACTCCAAATTTATAGCAATTTCTTGTTTCATGGCGAGACATCAAAATTAAACCCTCTGCAGCACACGTAGACACTCATGTTATATCATGTTTGTGTACATCAATTATAGACCACAGCATGGACATTTCAGGTTAATCCAAAGATAAGTGTCTGATAAGAAGAACTTCCTTTCGCCACTAGGTGGTGCTATGATTATCACCGTATATTGTTACATAAATGCACACAGAAAAATATGGGGTCATTTCTATGACCCAGGTAGGTGGTTGAATGATCTGGGTCACAATAATGGGTTATATGGGATACTGTAACCATACTCATGGGTTGTTTGGTGCTGGATCAAAGACCCCTTTGACCCACTGGGGAGCTTGAATTGCATTTGAACACCTGTAGGGTTACTTTTAACCCAAAGGTTGGTTTATTCACTTTCCGGCTTCTGGATAATTCTGGAACCATCTTCACTTCTCACTTCAAAACACACGGTATGTACATATTTTATCTGAATATTTTAGAATAATTTTTATATTAGGGGAGAAAACGTTACCGTAACGTTTGTGTGAACTACGCATACGCGGCGAGAACTAGTTCACACACACTCGCGCGCTCCTCTTAGTGGCGGCACACAAAAAGACAACACTGTCCATTTTCAGCCTTAATCTGCTTCGCAAGTCAAGAAGACACGTCTCTTCACACCCAAGACGACGGTAAGCGTTCGGGAGTTTGCTTTTATGATCTTTTATTGCCTGTATTAACTGTTACTAAATGCATGCTAAACTAGGCTAGCTTTATTTGAACACAAACAAGCGGTCTTGGAGTGGCGGGCGCGGTCTAACAGGGCTATAACAATAATACATTGTGAATGATTAAAATGCCATCACGGAGAGATTGGTTTTCGTGGTTTTTGATCCATTTTATATCGCTTTATATTTGGCGGCACGGAGAGATTGGTTTTCGTGGTTTTTGATCCATTTTATATCGCTTTATATTTGGCGGCACAGTCAAATTGAAAGCTAAAGGGGAAGCTAACACGGTAACACACACACATGGTCCTTTTCCTTGTTGGCATCATACCATTTGGCCTTCGCCTTCCAGCCTCCAGCACCCCCCCCACCCCCCCGCGACCCCGACGGGGACGAGCGGTAGAAGATGGATGGATGGATGGGAATTCGTTTGTCACTCAAATGCTCAATTTTCTGGTCAAATGAAGACCCTGATGCTACTAATACAACAGTGCAGTGTTTCCCGCAGCGCTTTAACTAACTCACTCCACCACACACACACACACACACACATTTACTTTATCATTCTAGTCAAGTGATGATTGGGCCATGGACATGTTTGTGACAGAGACCCTGACTGCATGGCAGCTGGAGAATTTGATTGAGACATTCAGAGGTAAGAGGTTGCTGTTATGAGACAATATTGTACCGTAACACTATTTTATAGATATAATTTCAAGAGAATGCCAAGTCCAGTTTGATACTAAATCGTCCATTTTGAGTAGTTAATTTTTCACAAAAAATAGCAGATCTACAGGCTCACAACAGATTGCATTGTGATGCGTGGCAGCTTGTAGATTGTGTCTGCTAATCCCTCCAAAATGTGGACATTGAAGTGATTTTTCACCCCCCAAAATGACTTATTTTGTATCCATTACCAAATATATAATTGCAATACATTTTATGATGTTCTATTTTCAGATCAAGTCGTTGATGAAGAAGAAAGTTGTTCCCGCATGTTCTGATTCTTGGTGACAATAAGACGATGAGCCAGGCCTTCACCATCATCTCAGACAGCGCCATCGAAGTGGACACTTTGCTTGGTGCAGTAGACCTTTGTTTTAAGGCTTATTTTGTTTTTGACCTGAATTACTCACCGGTGTGTCGCCCTACCTGGGAGTTTATGCAATCTGCCGTATATCAAATTTGTGAAGGAAGGAAGAAAGAATCCCCACATGTTGCTTTTTTGAGAACATCAATTGCAGCTTAGTGTGAAGTCCTCCCAGTTTCAGCGATGTGCCAAAAAAGGTGATGGCTTATGATGCTGTTTAGTGATGGTGTTTAAAAAAGTGTTAAAAGAAAGAAGATAGAGGAAAGAAAATATTTGGCAAGAAGCAATGACTAATGACTTAAAATGACTTAAAAGTATTAATAAATGCATTTTATATCTACATTTGTATTTGGTTTTTTTTGGGTGGGGGGATTTTTTTCAATATAGTTTAACCCACCAATAGAGTTAATTTCAGTTACGATCTTGGGTTAAATGAACAACCCAGTGTATGGTTGAGATTTAACCAAGCCATATAGTTAATTACAACCACTACACTGGGTGAAATGAACAACCCTGTGCATGGTTTATATTTAACCCTGTGATATAGTTAGTTACATCCACTACAGTGGGTGAAATATCACAACCCAGTACATGAGTTAAAATGATCCAACCAAGCGAATGGGTTAAGACAACCCAGCATGTAGTTGGTCCAATATTGCCCCAGTGGCTGGGTTATAATTGGGTCATTTTTTAACCCAGTTCTTTTTAGAGTGTGTGTTCATGGCGAGACATCAAAATTAAACCCTCTGTAGCACGCCCAGACACTAATGATATATCATGTTTGTGTACATCAGTTATAGACAACAGCATTGAAATTTCAGGTAAATCCAAAGATAAGTGTCTGATAAGAAGTACTTGCTTTCACCACTAGGTGGTGCTATGACTATCACTGTATATTGTCATATAAATGTGTTCAGGGTGGGACTAATATGAATCACGTGAAGTTTGGTGGACATCGGACCATTTACTCCAAAGTTAGAGCAATTTCCTGTTTCATGGCGAGACATCAAAATTAAACCCTCTGAAGCACACGTAGACAATAATGATATGTCATGTTTGTGTACATCAATTATAGACCACAGCATTGAAATTTCAGGTAAATCCAAAATGTCTGATAAGAAGTACTTACTTTTTGCCACTAGGTGGTGCTATGACTATCACCATATATTGTTATATAAATGTGTTCAGGGTGGGACTGATATGAATCATCTGAAGTTTGGTGGACATCGGACCATTTACTCCAAAGTTAGAGCAATTTCCTGTTTCATGGCGAGACATCAAAATTAAACCCTCTGTAGCACACATACACACTCATGTCATATCATGTTTGTGTACATCAGTTATAGGCCACAGCATTGAAATTTCAGGTTAATCCAAAGATAAGCGTCTGATAAGAAGTACTTCCTTTCACCACTAGGTGGCGCTATGACTATCACTGTATATTGTTATATAAATGTGTTCAGGGTGGGACTAATATGAACCATGTGAAGTTTGGTGGAGATTGGACCATTTATGCCAGGGCTACAGCAATTTCGTTTTTCATGGCGAGACCTCGAGACTCAATGCTCAGCAGTGAGCGTGCCATTCAACATTGGGCAAATCCTGTGATAACTTCTGGTCACAACATAGTCACGCTTACATACATCAAGTTTGGAGCCAAACTGATTAAATCTGTAGGACAAGTTTGTTAATTTAAAAGCTGTGGAAATGGGCAAAAATACACAAAAGTGGCACAAGTAAATTCAAAATGGCGGACTTCCTGTTGGGTTTGGAGCATGGCTCCAAGAGGCTATTTTGTACGTGATAGAGTGGTACAGGTGCTTACAAAGTTTCATACATCCAGGTCAAACCAGCTTTGGGGGTGGCTTAATTGAAATATTGTAGGAGGCGCTGTTGAGTCATCTTGGTGCATCAAAGCACAAAAATCACATCAGACAACAGGACTTGTGACCTGTGATGTGTATGCCACGTTTGGTGAGTTTTCAAGCATCCCTTGTCCCTTCAAAACAACATCGTGCTTGATGGCGAACAAGGTGGCGCCACGGTGACAGCATTCGATGAAAACTCAAAAGCTTCATTTTTAAGTATCGTCAAGGTCTAAGGACTTAGACCAGCAAGTTTGAGGTGGGTCTGGTTAACCTGCTAGAAGCGGGACATCAAAGAATGTATAAAGTAGCTTTCTGTTGCCAGAAGGTGGCGCTATGGTGGTGATTCAAAATTCCTCTATAGATGTGTTCAGGGCTGGACTGTCATCATATGTGTGAAGTTTTGGCAAGATATTCCCAAGAAGAGTCAAGTTACAGCAATGTTTATCATCACGGCGAAACAAAGATCGCCACCAGGCCGTGGCCACGCCCTTCGACAGAAAATCACAGTTTCCACAATAAAGCGTCATCAACGTCCTTATGACTTTTTTCACCAAGTGTGAAGTGGATCTGGTCAAGTCTGTAGGAGATGTACATTAAAGTCTAAAACCTGACATTTCCCATTGCCAGTAGGGGGCGCTACGTTTATCTCTAATTATTGACATGTAGATGTGTTCAGGGCGGGACTGTCATCAATTCTGTGAAGTCTGGACAAGATTGGACCATGTATCCTGTAGTTATAAACTACTTCCTGTTTAGTGGCGAGACCCCTAACTTTGACGCCATCCCATGGTCACACGCATTGACGAAAACTCAAGCTTTTGATAACTTTTCATCTTCAAGGTCTTGGGATGGGACAGACCAAGGTTTGAAGTCCATTGGATGGAAACTCTAGGACAAGTTCGTTCATTTAGGACCCCTGGAAATGGCCAAAATGCATCAAAATTGCACAGTAAATTCAAAATGGCCGACTTCCTGTTGGGTTTAGAGGATGCCTCCAAGAGGCTATTTTGTACGTCTCAGAGGGTTACACAAGCCTGCCAAGTTTCATACATGTAGGTTAAACTAGCTTCAGGGGCTGTTTCCTCAAACTTTTGTAGGGGGCGCTACTGAGTCATTTTTTGGAACCAGCGCATGAGACCCTTAAAATATCAAATTTTTCACCAGTTCTGAGATGTGTGCAAAGTTTCATGAGTTTTCGGGTATGTTAAGCCTCCTAAAAAGGCAATTCATTTGGAGGAATAATAATAATAATAATAGAAAATCCTTGCATTTCAATAGGGTCCTCGCACCGCTAGGTGCTTGGGCCCTAAAAATGATAATAATAATTAAAGCCCTTGCTCCCCCATGCAACCATGGGGCCTGACCCCGGATTTCCACTGGATGCGTGTCTGTTGCGGTACGGCAGCGCTGGTTATCCGCTGTGTGCTCCGCCGTCCGTCAATACCCACCGGCTGCGTTTGCTGTGCAGAGTGGTGCAGCTCCGCCGGAAGACATCTTGGTGCACTGCCATGATGGATATCTCCTCGTCCACGGTGTCAACGGGGTAAAATGACGTCTAAAAACCTCTGACCTGTTGACTTCAGGCCTGCCTCTGCCCATTATGTAGTTTTCAAGGTGTAGTGCAGGGAAATTTGATCCGCCGTGAACGCTGTGTATCTTATTTTGAAAAGTAACCGGATGTTTTATTGTATTTCTCTGCACAACTTCCTGCCCCGCACGATCTGCTCTGTGCTGAATTGCTGCATTGTGCTCCGGCGTCCGGCAAAAATAGAAGTGCTGCGTATCTGTTGCGGAGGCCTCCGGAGTGCCGGAGCTGAGACGGAGCCGGAAGGCAGCACTGCCGGAGCCGGTGGAAACACACACATTGACTAGAATTGAATCTAATCGGCTCCGTTGCCGTGCCGGAGCGGAGACGCAACCAACACGCATCTGGTGGAAATTGGGGGTGAGGCACGCGGGGGCTGTGGCACGAAGCGAGCAGGGAGAAAAAACGTGGCAGGAGCGAAAACAGTGTAAAAGATGGCATTTCCTGTTTCCATAAGGGGGCGCCATAAGCAAGATTGCCTACGAGCATATGGAGGCGTTGAGAGCAGGGCTCTTATCATGTACAGAAATTTTGAAGCTGTTTGGATGGATTATGTGGGAGAGAGAGCTGCTTGAATATGCATGCCGATGGATCAAAAATGGCAGTGCCATAGCAGCCACGCCCTTTGACCTACAGATTTGCAGAGCACAACTTTTGATCAGCATGGTGTCTGGATGATCTGAAAAAATTGGATGAAATCCCTAGAACTAGGTCGTCAAAATACAATGTGGAAATCACGCCAAAATGACAAGTCAAAATCAAAATGGCCAACTTCCTGTTTGGAGTAGAGCATTGGTGGCAGAGACTTTTTTGTGCGTCTGGGCGAGGGATCAATAATCGCCATGCCGCCACACGGATGCCATTAGATGTAGCTTCACAGTGTTCATAAGGTAACTTCACCAGTTTGTTCTGCATGCATTAGAAGGGGAATAAAGTTGATGGGGTCAAATTTTTGGCATCAGTACATGTAAAAAAAAAGCTGGTGACTTCCTGTATCCTGTGAAGTAGGATATTAACATAATGGGGAATACAGTGCGGAGCCATCATCATGTCAAGCAAGTTTGAAGCTTCTCTGATCAAGTATGTGGGTGTGAGAGCCGTTTGAAATTCGATGGTGAGAAACTGAAACGTCGCTAAGATTTGTCACACCCTAGCAGCCACGCCCTTTGACCTACAGACATACAGAGCACAACTTTTGATCATCATGGTTTCTGGATGATCTGTAGCCAATTTGAAGACGATCAGATGTTTGTTCAAATTTAAGTTGTGGAAATCGCTGTAACGAAAAAATTCAAAACAAAATGGCTGACTTCCTGTTGGGATTTTACCATGACGTCAAGAGACTCTTTTGTGCGTCTGGGTATGATACATATCAAATACCAAATTTCGTCACACATGTCGTAAGGAGGTGGCAATTTTAATAGGGTCCTCTGCGGAAGACTTCAGCATCGCTCCGGCCCTAATAAACAGCGCAATTTCAGTAGGGTTCTCGGACGACTTCGTCGTCGCTCGGGCCCTCATAATAAACGTAGCTGTTTCAATAGGGCCTTCGCTGGCCTTCGGTCGGTGCTCGGGCCCCAATAATAATAATAATTAACGGAGCAGTTTCAATAGGGTCTTCCCCGGCCTTCAGTCGGTGCTCGGGCACTAATAATAAATCCGTGCATTTCAATAGGGTCCTCGCACTGCTAGGTGCTCGGGCCCCAATAATAATAATAATAATAATAAACAGCGCGATTACAATAGGGTCCTACGCGGACGACTTCATCGTCGCTGGGGCCCTAAATAGGGATGTCACAATTACTTGATTTCATTATTAACCGTGAACCATATACAGTAGGTCAGCGCAACTCGCACGGAACAAAAACAATGTTACACAAGCGGCGTCTCTGAGTGATGAAGCATGGATGAACACATATAATAATAATATTGCTCTTTCTTTAATATTACTTGTACTCTTAAATTTCAAGGTTTTTACGGTTTCCTTATGTATTCAAGTTAGATTTTAATTTCTAAGCTATAGTTGAATAGCCTTGAAATAAAAGGGTTTTTTTTTTTTAGCAGATTTGCAGATATGAAAAATGCTAATACAGTTATCCAGCCAACATTGTAATTAAGACATAATATTGACTGTAAGAAAATTAAAGACAATACACACACACACACACACACACACACACACACACACACACACACACACACACTGTCAAACATACACAGTAAAATCAGCTATCTACAGCCTGGCAGACAAAGCGCAGGTGAAATATTCCACCAACATTAGCCTTCTATAACCTGACACACAAAGCACAGGTCAAGTATCTTGCTGCTTGCTTCTCCTGAGTATTGTTCCTCACCTTGATTTTCAGGTAAGTCTGCTTTTAATGAGCAACATTTTGTGAATGAATGAATGAATTAACTTATGAGAAAGTAAGTTTGTTCACAACCGTGTGTGTCTCAAATGTGAGTTTGCATTTTTTAAAATTAGTTCGGGGGGCATCAGTCTTAGATTTTGCAAACTTGCTTGTCAGCCAGCTAAGTGAGCTGTTCTCTACCTGTAGCTAGCTAGTTGCTCTCTGCCTGTAGAGACGCTTTAGCCAGCACTACTTTTAATTGGTGCATCAAACATGTAGCGCCAACTGTGATTGGTTATTGGATTTAACATTACAAAACCAACTGACTGAGAAAGTTGTTGCTGAACAGTTATCCGCACACCTGAATAATGTGAGTCGGTTACACCCCATGCAATTTGGCTTTGGAGCAAACCATTCTACGGAGACCGCCTGTTGTTTCTTCATAGAGAACATTAAGGCCAACCTTGACAAGGGAGGAGTGGTGGGGGCTGTCTTTTTGGACCTCCGTAGGGCCTTTGACACTGTAAACCACTCTGTGTTACTATCAAAATTATCCCATTTTGGTCTTTCATCCAGCGTCCTCTCCTGGTTGGAGTCATATCTCAACGGTCGTACCCAGCGTGTAAGGATCAGGGATAAGGTGTCCCCCCAGAGAGCTTGCACTATGGGGGTTCCGCAAGGATCAGTTTTAGGTCCCCTACTCTTCAGTCTATACATCAATGATCTTCCCTCTGTCTGCGACGACATGGAGACATTGATGTATGCTGATGACACGGTCATTTACACGCATGGAAAAGACGCTGATACAGTGGCAGCCAAACTATCAGCAGCTATGGGAAAAATTGCAGAGTGGCTCAGTGACTCATGCCTTACGCTGAACACGGAAAAGACAGTTACTTTGTACTTCTCAAACAAACGAAACTCCAGTGAATGCCCTAATGTCTTTGTGAATGGTCAAATGATAAAAAATGTTGAAGAGTTTAAATATCTAGGTGTCACTTTAGACTCCACTCTGACGTTTAAAAAACATATTAAAAAAATGTGCAACACGCTCAAATAAAATGTCGCAAATTTCCGCTATATACGTAATGCACTGTCTCTTGAAGCTGCTAAATCTTACTTGAATGCCATGATTCTGTCGCACACACTGTACTGTACATCATCTTGGTCTCAGGCCAGCATGACAGCTGTGAAACCAGTAAGATCCCTATACAACCAATCTTTGAAAATACTTGACAAGAAACCTCGATGGCACCACCACTGTGACGTATTCTCTAAATATAAAATGCCAAGCTTTGATAATCTGATCTTGTTCTCAAATATTCGCCTAATGCACAAAATTATTCATAACGCAACCCCCCCCCCCCCCCCAAAAAAAAACTTTGTGCAGCCCCGCTCCGAAATACTTCATAGAACCCTAAGATCGGTATCTCGGGGGGACTGCAGCGTTCCAAAACGAAAAACTGCCTTTTCCCAATCAGCGTTCTCTTACAAAACCATCAGCGAATGGAGCATCTCAAAAACATCTCCGATTACCATTGCTTTACTCGTAAAACTAAAAACTGGATTCTGAGTCAACAGTCGTGCCAACACTGAGTCCGGGACCACTGTGCTAAAGTTACCAGTTGGTACCTGTGGGGCAGGGGATATCCTAGTGGGTATCCCCCACCCACCCCCACCCCTCTATCCTGTGACTTCTATATTTCAAATTGTACTCTTGTAACCTACTGTGTATCATGCTCTGTGCAGTGTGTACCTTCCGCTATTTAGGTAATGGGCACCTGTGACTACCACTTCAAATGCACTTATAATTTATTATGTACTATGTTCTGCGCAGTGTGTACCTTCCGCTTTTAGGTAAAGGGCACCTGTGACTACCATATTCAAACTACACTTGTATTTTAATCGTGATGCTTATTATTTTTAATCTTAGTCTGACGATGTTGTTATTAACGTACCTTGCAATGTGTATTTAACTTGTACTGATGACTTATTTATGATGTCTGTCTTTTATGTTAAGGACTACAGATGGAAATTAGCTTTCCTGCTAAATCTGGTGCAGCCATCTTTTTATTTCCCTGGAATAATCAATGCCACTGCACGCTGTCCTGTTATAAATTAAATAAACTAAATAAACTAAACTGTCTCTGGGGAATTTTTCTCTTTTGGCCAGGAGGGGACGAAGCTCGTGTAATGGCGCTCCCGGCCTTTCAACTTAGGATCTTTTGAAAAAGATAAGTGAAGCAGGCATAGAGATGACCGAAGTTGAAGCCAAGAGATTCAGAGGTAACTTAGGCTAACTACATTTAAATTTAAATGGAGTGACATGTCAGTTGACAAAACGTTAGCATTAATTAGCATTAGCGCACTTGGTAGCGCAAAACGGGGCTCGTAGCTTGCTCGCTAATGTAGCTAACATTAATAAAACTTAGTTCACCAACGTTGACTAACATAAAAGGCACCTATGGTTCACCTGCCAGAGTTTTTCCTCATCTTACGTATTTCAAATCGCGCCTATATCTCACCACGGTCAGCTTATGTAAAATGGCGCCTTTAGCTCGACGACTAACAGTTTTCCTTTCCTAGCTAATGAAAAATCACACATACTGCTCACCAAGGTTAGATAAAGTTATTGTAAAATGGCACCTGAAACTTGACGGCTAACTGTTAACCCGTTATTTTTAAATATACCATCTAAGGTAAAATTGCACATACAGCTTGCTGAGTTCGGCTGGCTAGCTAGCCTTGCTAACATGAATTTCTTCCCCACATATGAGCCAACTAAAATAGCGCGAATAACCACTGTGAAATGGTAGTGTAGTTTGCAAAAACTACATGTAAAAAAATCTTTCCCTGTTACCATCTAAAAAACATTGCCAAAATGAAAGGTATAGTGTCCAAACCTGACTTGGAGAGACTTATCCATGCATTTGTCTCTAGTAGGTTAGACTACTGTAACAGCCTGCTCACTGGCCTCTCCAAAGGGGCTGTAAGACAGCTGCAGTACATCCAGAATGCTGCTGCTCGGGTCCTGACCAGAACCAGGAAGTACGAGCACATTAGTCCTGTGCTCAGGTCTCTACACTGGCTTCCTGTGGCTCAGAGAATAGACTTTAAAGCAGCTCTGCTTGTGTACAAGTCTCTCCACGGCCTAGCACCAAAGTACATCTCTGACATGTTAGTGCCATATGAACCATCTCGGACTCTGAGGACCTCAGGGACCGGCCTCCTGCTGGTGCCCAGAGTCAGGACTAAACATGGGGAATCAGGGTTCCAGTTTTATGCAACTAAAATCTGGAATAGTCTTTCTGAAGATGTGAGACAGGCCTCTACTCTGACAATGTTCAAATCTAGGCTCAAAACAGCTCTATTTCACTGTGCATATGACTGAAAGGATCTTATCTGGACTCTTCTCTTTTAAAGTTAATTTTATTATTATTTTGTATTGTGATTTTAATGCATTTTCTTGTTCTGTAAAGCACTTTGAATTACTTTGTGTACGAATTGTGCTCTACAAATAAACTTGCCTTGCCTCGCCTTATTCAGGGCTCAAAAGTAGCACCATTTACCAGCCCAATTCTAAGATGCAAGTGGTTGGTAAATTTGCTGGTGATTGAAGCAACAATGGTATTGATTGGCTGGTCAAATGGTCATTTACTATAAGACTTAATTTTACACCCAGCTACAAACTAATGTAAAATGCGATAAAATTACTGTTTGCTTTACATGGAAAGTTAAATAACTTTAAGGGGTCATAGTGGTGGTAATTTAGTTGTTTATATGTATATGGGGTGTGTTTTCTTAAACTTTTGATATAGATATATGATGGAGGAAACACTGAATGTTACTGTATTTAATTTAGCATGGCTAAGGCATGCTTTGTGTTTTGGGCAGAAAGCTAATATTAACTCTAGTTAAGTTAGCTGAGTTTGTATTGTTTTGTCCTGACTACTTTCACGTCAAGTGTGCAGCCATTTCACACACAACAAAAAATGTCAGGGAAGAAGTGAGTGTCTTTGTGTGTGTGTGTGTGTGTGTGTGTGTGTGTGTGTGTGTGTGTGTGTGTGTGTGTGTGTGTGTGTGTGTGTGCGTGCATGTGTGGAGAGAGTAAGAGAGGGAGAGACTGTGTGTGGATGTGTGTGGAGTAGTGCTGCACGGTATACTGGTACCAACGGTAGACCGCAGTGGGCTGCGACTTAAACAACACGATACATGACATGGTGCCACTACTGTGGGATAAGTCCAAAGTCTAATTAAAGGAGGGTGAGTGTCCATGCGCTGGCCAATAACAGCAAAAGTGCTCCGCTGCGCAAGGTAATAGCTTACCGGCGCCCGAGAAGACCGGCTCCAGGTGAATAAATTGGCGTCATGACTGCCCAGAAATACCTGAACAGCCGAGCCGTGGCGGCACACAGGTATGTGACGTGTCAGAGGAGAAACGAGCCGTTCACATTTCTCTCTTGTGGCAGGTAACGGTCCACAAACCTCACCACACTTTAGGGACTGTTCTTTACTTATGGAGGGACTGTTCTTTACTTATGAAGGGACTGTTCTTTACTTGTAAGGGGAGGAGGGTGGCTGGTTGATTCTTATTTAATTAATTAATTAATTTATTTATTTTTATTTATCTATGTTAATCACTTATTGATGCTGTTTTTCAAGTATGAATAAGTCAATAAGTAATTTATTCCATTGAAATATCATTGATGTATTATAGAAAAGTGATTTATCTTTTTATAAATGACAAAAGGCACATCTGCCTATTTTTTCCTGTGGTATCCTGATACTACTCAGAACCATGATACTTTCACTGGTATCGTACTGTGGGTCCCAATTTTGGTACCATGACAACACTAATTTGGAGAGCGTATGAGAGTGTGAGAGACTGTGTGGATGTGGTGGAGAGAGTATGAGAGGGAGAGACTGTGTTTGTGTGTATCTCTATGACCCCAAGACCCCAAAGGTGCTGGCATGGGTTAGCAACCCATGGTAGCAGTGGTGAGGCCTAGCAGCCTTACTACAACCAAAATTAGCTACAGCCAACATAGGGAAAATACCCCAAGATTCAGCAAGAGCAGGGGTGGAAGATGACTCACAGGTGGATTACATGGTAACAGACATTGGAACGGACACGACTATGACTTGGATCTGTGACTCACTGAAGGATAGGGGCACGGACCTATCCACCAGGGCTAGAATTACCAGCACCCAGGGCAAGGTGAGCGCATCTTTAGAGGATAAAAGTAGCACAGTTGAGAACAAGATGCTTCAGGTTTGTCCTTGCGGCTGGCAGAAAGTAACATCAGTAAAAGGCCTCAGAACTCATCAGGGAAAGAAGAAGTGTGTGGCAAAGAAGGGGCAGAGTAGCCGCATTGATCAGTACTTCCTAAGAAGTCAGTCGAGTCAGTCGGATGAAGTCCAGCGGCAGGTAAAAAACCACAGTTCGCAGGATATCAGTAACGCTGCCACTGAGGAGGAGGAGGAGGAGGGGGTAGTAAGAGAGGATGCAGGTGACACTGAGGCCAGTATGCCAGTCAGAGAGAGAACCATGGAGCAAAAGGTTAGAGTTAGATGGCCTAGAGCAAATGACAGTAAAGCATGGGAGATAGTTAATAGAGATTTGTCAGTAATCATGAGTAGGCTTAGAGGAAATGCAATAGAAAGGTTAGAAAAGATGGGAGATATAATGTGTTCATATGGTGTAGAGAGGTTTGGGGTGCATGAGAGAAAGAGGAGTGAGAGGGTACAGTCAGGTAAGTCTAGGCAGCAAAGAGAAATAGAGAAGTTAGTTAAGGAAAGGAGACAGTTAAGAAAGCAGTGGAAAAAGGCTACAGAAGAAGAAAGGGAGGGAATTAAGGTGTTGCAAGAGGAGCTGAGAAGCAGGCTAGTAGTTCTTAGAAGGGCAGAGCATCTCAGGAAAAAGAGGAGGAAGAAGGAATATGCTAGGACAGGTTTTTTCAAGGACCCTTTTAAGTTTGTTAAAGGATTGTTCGGCCAGGAAAAGGGAGGGCAGTTTAAAGCAGAAAGGTTAGAGGTTGAAGAATATTTGAGAAACACATATTCAGATTTAGAGAATAGGATAGTAGGTTTCCCACTAGATTTCCCTCAATTAGGAGGGATAGAACATGAGATGGATGTCAGGCCACCTAGGTGGAAGGAAGTTCAGGAGGTGGACAGGCCTGCAAAGGCTTCCTCGGCCCCAGGGCCTAATGGAGTCCCCTACCAGGTTTTTAAAAGTGTGCCTGATATCCTTAAATTTTTGTGGAAACAGCTAAGAATAGTTTGGGAAAAACAAATTATACCAAGAGCATGGCGTAGGGCAGGAGGTGTCCTCATTCCTAAGGAGAAGGAGTCTGTGGACCTTAGCCAGTTCTGGATGATTTTTCTCTTGAATGTGGAGGGGAAGATTTTCTTCAGTGTAGTTGCGCAGAGATTAGCTAACTACTTAGAAAGGAATAGCTTAATTGATACCATGGTGCAGAAGGCAGGAATACCAGGTTTTTCAGGGTGTTTAGAGCATACTAGCATGATCTGGCACCAGATTCAGGCAGCGAAGATTAACAAAAGGGATCTACATGTAATATTTTTAGATCTTGCAAATGCATTTGGTTCAGTACCGCATAGCCTCATTTGGAGTGCGTTTGACTATTTCAGAGTGCCACAGGTAGTTGTCAACTTAGTGAAAGCATAGTTTCATGATATTAGGTTGTGTCTAAGTACGGCAGGCTTCACAACAGGTTGGCAGAGGCTAGAAATAGGCATCATGGCAGGGTGTACAATTTCTCCATTAGCTTTTACTATGGTGATGGAAGTAATCATCAGGGCTTCTAAGTGGGTGGTAGGTGGGGAGAGACTGCAGAACGGGTTGCATCTTCCACCAGTTAGGGCTTACATGGATGACATGACACTGGTGACCACAACAATGCCATGTACAAAGAGGCTACTAGAGAAGGTAAATAAGAACCTGAAGTGGGCCAGCATGAAGATCAAGCCTAGTAAATCTAGAAGCATCTGGATATGTAGAGGGAAGTTAAGTGATAGGAAGTTTGTCATAGATGATGAGGACATCCCAACAATTAGGGAAAAGTCAGTAAAGAGCTTAGGTAGGTGGTACAATGTAGAGTTGAATGATAAGGAACAGGTGGTGAAATTTAGAAAAGATGTGGCTGAAGGATTGGATGGAATAGATAAATCAGAGCTTCTAGGAAAATTGAAGTTGTGGTGTTTACAGTTTGGGCTATATCCTAGGTTAATGTGGCCATTGTCAATTTATGAAATTCCAATATCCGTTGTGGAGAGAATTGAAAGGTTGGTTAGCTCCTATATTAGGAAGTGGTTGGGCGCTCCTAGGTGCCTAAGTAGTGTTGCATTGTATGGAAAAGGGATACTTCAGCTGCCAGTATCTAGTTTAACAAAGGATTTAAAACGACCAAGGTCAGAACAGAGCTCTTGTTATCTGGGAGTAAGGACGTGGTAGTTAGGAGTGTGGTTCCAAATCCAACCAAAGGGAGGAAGTGGAAACCAAGAACAGCAGTTCAGGAGGCAGAGGCAGCTCTTAGGCATGCAGAGATCAAATTTATTAAACTCGCAGCAAATATTCTCATGTATCCACTTTGTGATCTGTTCAATCTTTCACTTTCAACCTGTGCCCTCCCTTCTGCCTGGAAACGTGCCACAGTCACTCCACTCCATAAGGGAGGAGACCCACATGATATCAACAATTACCGTCCGATTTCTATTATTAACTCTATAGCAAAAAATTTTGAAAAAATAATTTTTAATCAACTATCACAATATATCACTGACTACAATATTTTATCACCATGCCAATCTGGTTTCAGACCCAACTTTTCAACAACTACAGCTCTGTTAAAGTTCACTAATGATGTGAATACTTCCTCTGCAAACGGCAAACTTACTGGCGCAATATTCCTTGACCTAACTAAAGCATTTGATATTGTTGACCATTACTTATTACTGGATAAACTCTATTCTATTGGTGTCTCTCAAAATAGCTTACTCTGGTTCAACTCATATCTTCACAATAGACGACAGTGTGTACGTTTTAATGGAAATAATTCTGATTTTGCAATTCTCATGAAGGGAGTACCTCAAGGTTCATCCCTAGGACCACTTCTCTTTTCCATTTTCATTAATGATCTTCCAAAAATATGCTCCAATTGTCAAGTACACTTATATGCTGATGACGCCGTAATATACCCATCTAGTGTCAATAAATATAGCATTGAAAATATTTTGCAATGTGAGATTGCCTCAGTTCAAAGGTGGTTTTCATCAAACAAATTAATTCTGAACAAAAAGAAATCATGTTGTATGTTGTTTGGTACCAGACCAGGTCTTGGTGACGCCTCAGATCTGACCATTTCTTTTACTGATGGCTCACCTCTAGCACAAGTCACCTCCTTTAAATATCTTGGCCTTTGGATTGATCCTTTGCTTTCTTTTGAATGCCACATTGAATCCATCATAAACAAACTAAGTCGTAACCTAGCCATACTCTACCGTTCCATAAACTGCTTTACCCTTCAGGTCAGAAAAATAATTGTCACTCAGTTATTCCTTCCTATTCTGGACTATGCTGACATTGTTTATCAGAACACATTTGAAACACATCTCCAACCTCTCAATGTTATTTACAATAGTTTATGCAGATTTATTTTAAGGTGCCCATATCGAACTCATCAGTGTTTCATGTGTGAATCTTTGAACTGGTTACCCCTCAATAGAAGAAGACATTACCACTGGCTCCAATTTATTTTTAAATGCATTCACTTCAACTGTCCGTCTTATTTAAAACAATATTTAATCCCATTCACATCACCATACCCTCTCAGACACACCCAGCAACCTTTTTTCTTTGTTCCTAAAACTAAGAAAGAATTTGGCAGACGTGCTTTCAAATTGAAAGCCCCGTCAGATTGGAACACTCTATCCAACAACATACGTTCAATCAACTCATTTCGCTTTTTTAAGAATTCCATATTTTGTCTTCTCAAAACATCATGTAACTGCTTTTAATGGTTGTGATGTAATTTACTGTGGTTGCTGATGTTACTATCTGTGGCATATTATTGCATATTACTGCTTCTGCTGTTCTGTGGATGGTGTATTAATGGTGCGATATATCATTGATGCTATTATATAGTATCGCTACTATTCATACTGATAATGTCGACATTATTTCTGTGGCTGGTACTATACCATGTGCTTTGTGTGGGTATTATGGGCTTGTGGGAATGATGTGTGGGTGGGGTGGTAACGAAGAGCCTGTGTATGCTGTTTGTGACTGTGTTGTTGTGTTGTATTGTATTGTATGTTTTATGTTGGACCCCCTTGAAAACGAGATGGTTCATCTCAAGGGGTTATCCATTAATAAATTTGAGTCAGAGATTGTAGGTAATGTTCAGTTTGGCCGGGGAGGCCTGGGGCTTGGCTCAGGCAAACCAGTATGGAATACAGCAGGTCTCAAAGATAAATGAAAGCTGGTTGTGGAACAGATACGCAGACAGGAGGAGATAGTAAGGGGTGCAAAGGTGGTGGCCCAGGCTAAACAGGGACAGTGGTTGAATTGGGAAATTGTAGAGAAGAGGAAGCGTAGTTGGAGGGACCTGTGGAGTATGGAGGAGAATCGTATTAGATTCCTGGTAGGGGCTACATACGATGTGTTACCAACCCCCCAGAACCTAAAACTGTGGGTAAATGAGGACCCATCATGCCCATTGTGTTCAGGTATCGCAAGCTTAAAGCATATTTTGTCAGGCTGTAAAGTTAGCTTGTCACGAGGCCGATATACATGGCGACATAACCAGGTGTTGAAATGTTTAGGTGACAGCTGACAGTTCCTTGGGAAGACTCAGTGGAAGAAGCCTATGAAAGAAAAAAGCTTAGATATGCAGATTTAGGAGCAGAAGCTGAGCAGCGAGGATGGAAGACTAGGATTTGTCCAGTGGAAGTGGGGTGTAGGGGATTCATAGCAAGATCAGCTGTCTCGCTCCTGGGGGAACTTGGAGTGCGGGGACAGAGTTTGAAGAAGACAGTGAGGGAAATGTCAGATGAAGCACAAAGAACCAGCCAGCTCATCTACTGCAGAAGAAATAATGTCAGTTGGGGGCCAGCAGGGGGAACTACTAAGCAGGGCACATAACTCCTTGAGATCTGGTGGAGAGATCCACCTCCTCTCAGGAGAAATACAGGAAGAGGAAGGTGATTTAAGTGTGGGAGTGGCCTATTTGAATCCATTTTGTTTGAGGCCATGCTGCAAGGTGAGTGTGTTTCCTGATCCTGTAAGTTTATTTATCTCCTTTAACTTTAGCTCATATTGTAGTTATGCTATGTAGCGTGTGAAATAGAGTATGGTAAATGTGCTAGGAAAGGTAGTATCAGCACTACTTCTGCCTGGAGCTCGCATGTACGGAGCCTGGGTTTGGTTGAAGGTGGCAGTGCTGTTTGGGCTGTAAAAGCCATGTGTAAGTAAGGAGGAAGAGGAAGGTTATTTAAGTGTGGGAGTGGCCTATTTGAATCCATTGTGTATGAGGCCATGCTGCAAGGTGAGTGTGTTTGCTGATCCTGTAAGTTTATTTATCTGCTTTAACTTTAGCTTATATGGTAGTTATGTTATGTAGCGTGTGAAATAGAGTATGGTGAATGTGCTAGGAAAGGTAGTATCAGCACTACTTCTGCCTGGAGCTCGCATGTACGGAGCCTGGGTTTGGTTGAAGGTGGCAGTGCTTTTTGGGTTGAGAAAGCCATGTGTAAGTAAGGTTAAGGAGGTTATTGTGGTGTGGAGGGCAGTGAGACCTGGCATTAGGGGAGTGTCTCTGGGACGCCAGAGATCACTGTCTAGCCTCCTGGAGGTGTCGTGGGACCAACTAGACGAAACACCAGTGAAAGGAGGTTCCCACCCGATGACCCCAAAGACATGTTAGTTATCACTGCTCATTGGTCTGTATAGTTAAGCCTTGCCATAATAGCTTATCATAGGGCTTAGGAGGTTATTCACTGAGTGCTGATCCTTTTTTAGAGCACAAACTTCTTGTGTTTATTTGAATTGAATGGTTATTCATTTGTGTGTCAGATAAATATATCTGGCTTTGAAAATTGGAAATGTTTGGATTTTGATTTTATGTCATTTCATGTTTGTGTGAGAGAGGAAGTGCGTTTGTAAGCACACGTGCATGATGTGGCTCTTTGTACTACCACAGTAATTTTTGTGGCTCGGTCTCTGACTGGTTGGCCACCCCTGCTTTAGAGCATGTGTCTCCAGAGGAATGGCAGCAATCCACTAGTTCAGCCACATCAAGGTGAGTGTGTGTGTATGATTTTTTGCTGATGATTGGTCATATAATTGAAAGAAAAAAATTTGCTTTATTACAGCAGTGGAGCTAGTGGGAGACTGCCTGCTATTTTTGGCATCCCATCATTCCCCAGACATCTACAAACAAAACTAGACAACAAAGAACCATGTCAGATGTTGGAATTCACAGGACCACAGATGATTTATCATTAGGTAAAATCATCACTGATTTCAAGGCGTTTTCCTCTGCATGCTCTTTGTCTTGAAACAAAGAGAGCTAAGTGGCACCCATCTCCACAGGAGGTCTCACCTCACACCTCAGTGAGACTCAAGTCGCAAAACTTGATTGGACAAGACCTTTTACAGTGATATGTGACTCTGTGATGCCACAGGCATTTTGTACAAAGATCTGCTCCCTTCCACAGAACTTCCTCTTTCTTGCCCCAGCTGCCTCAGCAGCTCACACCTCTTCCTGGTTGGGCCTGGAACAGCAAAGGCCCAAACCCTGGCTCCATAGCCCACACCACTAAATTGAGGGCAATTGATCACAGACTCTCTGACCTGAAACAGAAAAGTAGAGTTGCAAACACAAGGCTTGCAACTAGCTGTCCAGCAACAAGGAACTAAGTGAGTTAGCACCCAGTGTCTAACTCTGCAAGGACCCCGAGAGACCAGCTTCCTCGGATCAGAACCTTTGGAGCAAAGGACCCAACAAAGACTGCACCTGGAACCATCCTCCCAGCCTTCTTCTGCCAGCTAACAAAGCAGCACCACCAAGTGACTCTTTCTTCCATCCATTCAAGGATCGGTAATGTAACAACTGGGCATAGTTTATCACAGCTTTACAGACTAATCAAGACTGTTTAACTTCTTGTACGTGATTTGATGCTGTTCACTGAGTTATTGTTGTGATAGATTGCAGTTAGGTCACTGATTAGTTGGCTTTGTGTAGCACAGGTTTAGAATAAACCTTTAACCAACATAAGGAATGTTAAGGCCAAATTAAATCAGAAAATTCTAAATTCAAGACACGGGAAGAAACAAACTGATACCAATATTAAAACTCAGGAGACTTGAATAAAGTTACTCAAAATTCATATATTGAAATTCTAAACACAAATTAAACACAATGCACAACAAAAATAGACTTTTAGACCAAGCTCTATTTTCACATTGCTTAGGAGGTTCCAAGACACTCCGTCAGTTCAGTTCAGTTCAGTTCAGTAAATGGGGAAAAATAATAATAATAACAATTCAGTCCTTTAAACAGGAAAAAATGAGTTCATTCGCCCTACCGGTTCTGTAAGACCACGTAGGGGGAAGGGATGATGACTGATGATGATGATGATGATGATTGGTGATTATTGGTGAGGGGGGGAGAGGAGGGGAAGTGTCGGAGATTGCTGTCCTGGGGTTAGCTCGCCATCCACATGTCCGGGGGGAAAAAAACCTGGCCTGGTGATAAGGCCAGAACAAAACGCTTTAATAATCTTCTTCAAAAATAAATAAGCATTACCTTAATAATCCTTTACCTTAGCATGTGCTTACAAGAACAAAACAATGGTTCATAAGTCACTTTTATCATCAAATGCCATTTGTAATCACACCGATAATCAACAGCTGTTGAGCCGTTTATCACTCACCAATTCACGCACTCGGTTACTCTAATAAGGTTAATTGTCGTTTCCAGCGGTCCGCAGTCGAAGTTCAGTAAGTTAGAGTAAGAGTTTAATTCACCAAAATAAGGTTAAAGGTGGTTTTGAGTTGGTTTTGTCGAAGTTTGAAGAAGGCTGTTCGGATGCGTTTCCTCTCAGCGTCTCTCCCTGCTTCTGAAGCCACTTCCTGCTTAAAGTCCTGCAGGTCTGCTACCATTGGATGGTAAAGCCGTGCGAGATTTTCCATCACCATACTATGGCATTTGATTAAAAGTGTCACAAATAATATTACATACGAACTTACGTACATACGACAGTTAACAATTCAACATATTTACAATAAATGCCTTGAAACACATTTCCACCTTTTAAATCCTTCGGAGGAAAAAACAAAATAAAATATTAGTCTGGTCGTTTTGTGACGACAAAACCCCCAAACCCCCAAAATCTATGCACGTCCCATTGCATGCACAACTATGGTGTCTCTTTCTTTCTTTCACACAACATGAATTTTAGAAACAAGTAAGGGATTTGGTGTAACATCACTTAAAGCAGAAGACAAACTTTGGAACAGATTCTGAACAACAGAAACTAATGGGTTTCCTAACCTAGAGTACTGTAGTCTCTCTGGTTGTGTTCTGTTCCTACTTGAACGTCTAACAGGAAGTTCATTGCTAATGTCATCATCATCATTTACAGGTTCAGTTTCAGGGGTAGCATCATCATTCCTAGACTTTTCTCCAGGTAAGTCGTCATCAGTGGTTCGATTTTCCTCCATAGGATCCAGTTCAGGTAAGTTTCGTTCATTGACAGGTTCATCCATTAGTTCTCCAGGTGTTTCTGTCCTAGTTCCAGGTAAGTTTTCCTTGCTTACAGGTAAGTCTTCCACATTAAACGTTTCCATTCCAGGTTTTCTGTTTGTTTCCACAGTTAGTTTTACTGGATGTACATTCCTCCAGCATCCAGTATCCATTAGTTCAAAGTCCTCATCATAGTCCATGTTAGCATTTGAATCAGTTTCCATTTCGTTGGTTTTCACATACTTCCTTGTTTGCGGTCTTCTAGTAGGGGAAGAATGAGGGATTTCATCCTCAGTGGTGACAGGAAGAAAACTACAAGGGAGCAGGAGATCCCTGTGCAGTGTCCGGGTAGGACTGTCTTTGTTTTCAGGTTTAACAGTGTAAACTGGAAGATTTCCTGCACGGTTAACAACAACATAAATATCAGTTTCCCATTTGTCAACCAATTTGTGTTTACCACGAACTCTGACATTTCGGACTAACACTCGGTCTCCAACTTCCAAATCGGAAGTAGTAACTTTCTTGTCAAAGCGGGTTTTGTTTTTTTCTGCAGTTTTGGAAGCGTTGCCGAAAGCTATCTGGTAGCTCTCCTCAAGTCAGGACTTGAGATTTTCAACGTACTGGGAGTGACACTTGTTGAGTTTCTCTTTGACAGGTAAACCAAAAGCTAGGTCTACAGGAAGTCTGGGTGAACGACCAAACATGAGTTCATAGGGTGTGAAACCAGTAACTTCATTTTGAGTACAGTTGTAGGCGTGAACCAAGGGTTTGACATATTCTTTCCATTTCGATTTTTGTTTATTCTCCAGAGTTCCCAACATGTTCAGCAATGTACGGTTGAATCTTTCGACGGGATTTCCACGTGGATGATATGAAGTTGTTCTGACTTTCTGGATTCCAGCAGCTTCACATAATTCTTTGATCAGTTTTGATTCAAAGTCAGGACCTTGATCTGAGAGTAGTCTTTCTGGAATGCCATAGTGGACAATGAAGTTATCCCAAAGACATTTGGCTACAGTCTTTGCTTTTTTATTTGGGGTGGGGATAGCAATGGCATACTTTGTGAAATGATCTGTTAATACCAGAATGTCTTTTGTGTTGCTGTTGTCAGGTTCCAGACTGAGGAAATCCATACAGATGAGTTCGAGTGGACGGGTTGCTTTGATGTTCACCAAGGGAGCTGCTTTTTCAGGAAGTGTTTTCCTGCGCACACAACGATTACACGTTTTGATATGGTGCTCAACATCAGCAGCCATTTTGGGCCAATAAAATCTTGTGCATACCAGATCAAGAGTACGATCAATGCCCATATGACCCATGTCATTATGCAAACTCCACAACACAAGAGGACGAAGTTCAGGAGGGAGAACAAGTTGATAAGAGATGTTCTCTCCATTGTGACGTTTACGGTAAAGGATTTCATTATGGAGTTCAAGTTTACGCCACTCCTTTAACAGCAAAGCAAGTTCAGGAAGCTCTCGTTTTACAGCAGGAGGAACAGTGTTGCCAGATTCCATCTGGAAAATGATTTCTCTCATGCTTGGGTCAAATCTTTGTTTTGCTTTGAGAGCTGATGATGAGAAGGAAGGAACAATAGGTAAACCATGTTGGTCTTCTTCAACAAAGTTGAGAGGCACAGCGTTAGCTGACTGTGAGAGAGACTCCACCAAAGCGAAGGGACAAGAATTGTATGTTCTAACCAACACACTTTCGCATATTGCGTCAACAACATCCTTAGAAATGGAAGAGCTGTCATTCAGATGGGTTTGAATGAAACGATTTATACGATGCTGCTCTTTCTGAGAATGCTGATCATTCGGACAAACATCATGTGGTCGGCGTGAAAGACTATCAGCGTCTTGATTTTGTTTACCAGCTCTGAACTGCATTTTAAAGTTGTAAGTAGACAGTGCAGCTAACCATCTGTAGCTGGTTGCATCAAGCTTTGCAGAGGTAAGTATGTAGGTCAAGGGGTTACTGTCTGTAACAACAGTGAAATCACTTCCATATAGGTAGTCGTGAAATTTTTCAGTCACACTCACACTTTTTCAGTCACTTTGAGAGAGTCCACGGCTTGCGTAAGAAATAACTCTGAGTTTCCCTTCCTGTTCTTGATATAAAGCTGCACCCAATCCAGTGGCGCTAGCATCAGTATGGAGAACATATGGCTGCTTTGGGTTGGCAAAACCAAGAACTGGAGCAGAGGTAAGTTTTTCGATGAGTAATGTGAAGGCTTTTTGACATTCAGGGGTCCATCTGTTGGAAAAGGGTTGTTTGGGGTCAAGATACGGATTGGAGGGGCTTTTCTCTTTCAGGTTTTTCCGCTGTTTTTAATGAACCTTCGAAAATAGCCGGAGAAACCAAGAAATGATTTCAGTTTTTTGTGGGAATTGGCCAGGTTTTCAGAGCATTTGTTTTTTCTGGGTCTGTTTCCACTCCATGTTCTGACACAACATGTCCAAGGTAACGAAGAGAGGTTTGGAAAAATTTACATTTTGCTGGAGAGAGTTTAAGGTCGTACTCCCTCAGACGGGTAAGTACTTTCATCAGTCTTTGTTCATGTTCCTCCAAAGTTGAAGAAAAAACAATCAAATCATCCAAAAAGACAAGTACTTCCTTCAAATTGAGTTCTCCCATGCATTTTTCCATCAGTCGTTGAAAAGTACTTGGAGCATTGGTTATACCTTGAGGCATACGGTTGAACTCCCAGAATCCTAGGGGTGTGACAAAAGCAGTTTTAGCTTTGTCAGCTTCATCCATCTCAATCTGATAATAACCAGACTTTAAATCAAGCACAGTGAACCATTTTGAACCATGAAGAACAGAGAAGGTTTCTTCCAGGCTGGGTAAGGCATATGCATCCTTGATGGTGTGCAAGTTTAACTTCCTGTAATCAATACACAGGCGTACATCATTATTCCTCTTTCTTACAATAACAATCGGTGAGGAGAAGGGTGATTCGGATTCTCTTATGACTCCAGCCTCTAAAAGCTCATTGAGGTGATTGCACACAGCCTCAATGTCTCTGGGATGAATGGGTCTGGCACAATGCTTAAATGGTGTTTCATCATAAAGATGGATGTGATGTGTGGTGGCAAAATCACTTGAACAATAAAGAGTCTTCACACGTCGGCTGTCTTTCTTGAGTTTTAATAAGCATTCATGAATGGAGTCTCACAAACAGTACAAACCGCATGAACAGTCAGTCAGAGTGAGAGCTGGCGAAATCACTCCAGCCCTCTAACTTTATAGTTTCCCAAAACACATGCCCACCCGTAGACACAACATATGCAAACAGAGAACCTGTCGTTCCAAGCTGTACCATCTCCTGACACAATAACAGGGTCATAACTCTGAAGGCCTCTCTGAAGGTTCACCTTCGGCCCTGCTTTCAGCCAGGCCTCCGCCATATATCTGATGTTATCAAGTGACCAGGCCTCTGCCATATATCTGGTGTTATAAAGTAAGCATGGAATAGGTTGAAAAGAAGGTCAGATGCCCCAGACGCTCATCACTTGTCAGGCACCCATAATTTTCCATCACATTCCTCCCTTTTAGCATTCTCATGCTAATCCACAATCATGGAAAATTCACATCAATCTTGCTACCCCATGTCCTGTGAGTTCTACCTGCACCAGCCAAACGCTGGTACCCCCAGGCCCCCCTGAACATCAGAGAAGTAGAAAAACAGGCAAAGGTCACAGGTCATAAGCATGGACAAGCCAAACATCCCCCCTCCCTTTTGACGCGGGAGAAAGGTAAAAGACTTGACCATCTAACTGCACTATCTAATAAGGGAAAAAACCTCTATATGATGAGGGCAAAAATCCCTTATACTACATTCTAAACTGAAGCATAGCAAGCATAACATAATCATGCAAAATAAATGCGGGAACTTGACTGTCATGTACATGAATGAAAAAGAAAAGAAAAGAAAAGTGTGTATATATGCTGTGAACATTAAATGTGATGTAATGAACGTGAGCAATCAATGTGGAAAGTGATTTAAACTATGTGATTAATATATATGATTAATGTGTAATCAGTGTGACGTGGTTAAATGTGATTGAAACCACACTTCTGGAGAATCAATTTAATAACTGGTACATTTCAAAACCAAAACAGTTGTCTGCAAACCGGGAGGACTTAAAAAAGTGACTCCTGTGAGTCATACGGAGGAATCCACAGATCCTGCATAGGATCCATCTGCACGTAGCGCCCTACAGCAGATGAGATCATGGATGTGATCAGGGATTTCACACAAGGTACAATGCAGCACAGAAAAAGGCACAACAGCAACAGAATAGGTATGACAGGGGCAAACAGACGCATTAATGTCGCTTTCCATCCGGTAAGAGAAAACCATGACCACAGGTCCGCACCTGTTCCAACTTCGTTGTCACGGCTTTTCTGCAAATGCAACAGGTCATTAAGATGAGCAACCACATGTGTCATGTTGTCCGTGATGTCGGGAATGTATGTGCAGCAATCAGTACCCACAATGTGACAAACACCCCCTTGGCTGGCCAGGATTAAATCCAGAGCCATCCTGTTCTGTAGAGCCACATTTCTGAGGCCCTGTAATGTTGGTGTGAGTGCGCTGAAACCTGTAGCCATGCTGTCTGTAAGATTCTCCAAGTCCATGGCTATAGCATCAATTTTGTGTGCATTGTTTACCGTTCCCCACCATGGTAGGAAACCCCCAAAACCTTTCTCCAAGGGGGGCACCCTTACCACATCTCGTTTCGCTTTGTGCGGTGGGTAGTAGTGATCATAGTGTGTGAAAATGAGTCAGATCAGGAAGAATAGTCAGTGCAGGCAGCAGCTTAGCCAAGTAGCACCTGCCACACCATCCAGGCTGAAGTGCCTGATAAACATGTCTGCCACACACCCAGACGTGTTGTCTGAGCGATCCGTACCCGTCACTGGATGGCATGTAGACGACAGGGTTGTCAATCCCTGATCGGTTAAGGCTAACTGTGTCTGTGAGGTTCAAAGTTGCAACGTATGGTGATGTACCTTTACAGTCCTTCATGCTATGAGTCCACATCACCCCACACGTCGCTTCAACTACCTGCGTACAGGCAGATGTCCCCAGAAAGTGATCTTTTGACGTTGCACATTCTCTAAAGAAACAAACAGTTCCTTTCTGGCTTGTGGGGTTAGTGCTCATGACAGGTTGATATATCCCCTGCAGGAAAATCTTTGTCACATTCCAGAACCTTACAGTTGCTCCCTCATAGTTCACAGTGCTGACATTGATCTTCTCCAATGCAGCCGCAAGGTGTCGCACAGTTCTGTTGGGTGAATTGGGTGAGTGAACACCCTGAGTGAAAGCAATCATCGCCCCCAGAGTCTCTGAAACATTCAGGGAATAAGGTTTTAGCGGCAAAGAGTTACCTAGCTCGTGTGGAAGCTCCGCGCAGACATAACAGCTCCCATTTGTCAGCTTCCTCGCCATTGTCAGCATAGCTCGATACCACACGTTGTTTTCCAGCATGGATGTCATGTTGCCAATCTGCACAACGGATCTCTTCCCCACGTGATGAGGCGAGGCTGTGCAGTTGTCGTCTGAATCAGTGAGATTGTGTCTGTAGAGCTCGTCGAGAAGCAGGAGTGTCAGCCCCACTCCGATGGCGATGACGAGCAGGAAACCCACTCCCCCTCTTAGGCCGCACCCCAGGCGCCTAAGGGGATGCCACGGCCTTGGTGTCTCGATCATCGTCGCGATGTGCACACGGATCCGGAACCCGTCTGCAGTGACTGGCGTGTATCCACGTAGCCCTCTCTGCGACCTTCACCGCTGTCTCCGTCACCAGAAGCACCTGGAACGGACCGTTCCACCTGCGAGCTTTCCAGTTCTTTCGCCTTGGATCTCTGACCACAATGTAGTCGCCTGGCTCGAGGTCGTGCAGCTTCCCTTCTGCTGGTTTGGGCAGGGCGGCTTTTACCTGTTGGTGGATTTCAGACAAAACAGAGGACAAGGTTGCACAATATCTTAACATTTCATCCTCGCAGTGGCCAGTGTCTGGCAACTGCCTTTTAACGGGCCCAATCCCAGTGTTGAGAGGTCTGCCAAACAAGATCTCGAATGGACTGAATCCATTCTTGTTTCTCCTCCTAGCCCTCATGTGCATCAACACAATAGGAAGAGCTTTTGTCCATGACAATTTAGTTTCCTCACACACTTTCACAAGTTTGTTTTTCAGAGTTGCATTTTCCCTTTCACATGCCCCTCCTGATGCTGGATGATATGCACAATGTTGCCTCAAATCAATGCCCATATACTCACCAACGGTCTTCAGAGCTGCACTCACAAAAGGTGTACCGTTATCTGAGCTGATTTTTGCCGGAATTCCCCACCTGGGAATTATCAGGGTCATCAAAGCTTTTGCGACTGCTGCTGCATCCTGTTTAGCTGTGGGAAAAGCTTCAACCCATTTGGAAAACATGCACACAATCACCAAAACAAACTTCTTCCCTTCACTTGGTGTGAGTTCAATGAAATCCATTTGCAAGTGATCAAAAGGTCTTTCTGGAGGTGGATGTGCAACCTGTGGTATTTTGATACCCCTCCCCACATTGTTTGTGGAACATATCACACATCTTTTGCAGAATTCTGCAGCATAGCTGGAAAACCCTCTTGTAAACCAGTACTTCCGTATCTCCGCCACCATCCCTCCCTTTGACACGTGATCCAAACCATGTGTCAATTTAGCGTAAAAGTGGAAGAGATATCGAGGGAGACAGGGCAGGCCATCAGGACCCGTCCACAGCTTATCAAGAACAGTACATCCTGCCTTCTTCCAAGCGGCCTTCTCCGCCGGAGATGCCCTTATCTGTAAGTCTGAGACCTCGGCCGTAGCCACAGCAGAGGGAGTAGGCACAGGAGTTAAGGAGACTGCTTGCAAGGAAGAAGATAAGGAAGACAATGGCAGCCTTGAAGCTGCTTTCGCAGCTGCATCTGCTCTCGCATTCCCCTGAGAAACAAGGTCTGTGTTGTTGGTATGAGCCTCACACTTACACACAGCAATCTGCCTAGGCAACAACACAGCATCCAAAAGAGCAGAAACCAACACATGATGAGCAATAGGTTTCCCTGTCGAGGTCAAGAAATCCCTGTTTTTCCAAATTTGCCCAAAATCATGTACCACTCCCCAAGCATATCTGCTGTCAGTGTAAATGTTAACGGATTTGCCCTTAGCCAATTTACATGCTTCTGTCAGAGCCACCAATTCAGCCGCTTGAGCTGAGTGTGAGGCTGACAGAGGACGTGCAAGCACTGTGTCATGCAGGGTTGTGACGGCAAAACCCGCCACAGTTTTGCCTGTGTTCGGGTCTCGTGAGGCCGAGCCATCAACAAAAAACTCAAAATCAGCGTTATCAATCGGTGTGTCATTCAAATCTGGTCTAGGAGAACAGACAGAAGTTATCACAGCTACACAATCATGAGGTTCTCCATCAACAGCCGTTGGGAGAAGAGTAGCAGGATTAATAACGGTGCATCTCTTTACCTTGATGTTAGGTAATTCCAATAAGACAGCATTGTACCGCAACCACCTTGCAGCAGAAAGATGCGAAGTCTTTTGCTCAAGAAGAATGAGAGACACTGCATGTGGAACCAACAAGGTCAAATCAGCGTAGCCCACAATGTCACGTGATGCAACAACTGCCCTCTCAGCAGCAGCCACTGCCCTCAGACAATGAGGCAGGCCTGCAGCAACACTGTCAAGTTTTGATGAAAAGTAAGCTACAGGCCGCTGTTTCCCCCCATGTTCTTGCAACAGCACAGAAGTCATGTACCCCCCTTTTTCGTCAACAGTCTGGGTAAATGGTCGTGTGCAGTCAGGCAGTCCAAGAGTCGGAGGTGTTTGCAGAGACAGTTTTAAATCAACAAAAGATTTCTCTGCGACAGGGGTCCAAATGACATGATCGGATGCTTTCAGGCCTTTCCCATGAGCAATTGCTGCTAATGGTGCCTCAATTTCAGCATAATTTGGAACCCACTGTCTGCAATAGCCTGTCATTCCCAAAAAAGACATGACTTGTTTTTTCGTCTGAGGTTTTGGGATCTTTTGAATGGCTTCAACGCGTTTGGGTGTGAGGGTTTTACCCTCAGGAGAAATCACATGACCCAAAAATGCGACTTCCTGTGAAACAAACTGTAGTTTTGACAGGCTGGCTTTGTGGCCTTGTTCAGCTAAATGAGTTAGCAAGGCAACAGTGTCTTTTACGCAGCCTTCTCTGGTTGCGCTCGCAACCAAAAGGTCATCAACATATTGCAACAAAGCACTTCCCTCTGGCAAGTCCAGGGTCTCCAAACTGTCACGCAAAGCCGCATTATAGATAGTTGGAGACTCGGAAAAGCCCTGGCAGAGCCTGGAAAACGTCCACATTTTTCCCTCAAAGCAAAATGCAAACCAGAATTGACTGTCCGGATGTACCGGGACACTGAAGAATGCATTTGACAGATCAACCACAGAAAACCATTTGCTATCAGCTGGAACCTGAGACAGAATTGTGTGTGGATTTGGAACTGTAGGCGCTCTGGCTTGTATTGCAGCATTTACAGCTTGCAAATCTTGCACAAATCTCCATTCAGCAGGTGCACCATCAGGACGTATTTTACGCACTGGAAATATGGGTGTCCTCACAGGAGAGTTTGGACACGGAACAATCACACCTGCCTTCACCAGAGCATCAAACACAGGTTTAATGCCTTCAACTGCTTCACGTTTGAGAGGATATTGATTACGACAGGGTCTGTAGTCTGATTTGGGTGTGATTATCACCGGTTCACAATTTTTTATCAGGCCAACATCATGTTTACTTTGAGCCCAGAGCTGTGCAGGGACCTGCTGTAGCTCTGGAATGTCAGCAACGGACTGAACCATGCACAAGTCAGCTTCAGAAACAGTTTGGTCCGTAAAAGTAACAGAACGAAAAGCCTCAATTACACAATCAAGTTTCTTTCTGTACACTCCCATTGCATCATTAAAATCAACATGAGGATCAGCGGAAGACCTCCAACATGGAAAGGCGCTCAGCTCCCGCACCCACAGACCCAGGTCTGTGCCGTTGGGATTCACCAGTGAGATGTGTGGATCAGAGTTTTGTGCCAAAATCAACTCATGCAATCGATTAGGAAATTTCACAGAGGCTACACAATTGACGTCATTCCAATACAACCATTCTAGCTGCAACCTATCCTTTTCCTGCTCTGAGTCACAGAAAACATCCTCACTATCACAATCAGTGTGTGAGACAGAGGCCATGTGTGCTGTGCAGTGCAGGCATGTGACGTCAGCATGTGTGTGTGTGTCTGGGAGCTGCAGCAAAACAGATGGGGGCAGAGTCAACTTCCATTCACACATGAACTGTCCCTGAATGTGCTTGAAAAAAACACCGTTTTCCCTCAAATCATTCACTCTCTTCACCTGAACGCCTTCAGGTGTACAAATCAAAACAATACCCAACCTACACATGAGATCTCGTCCCATCAAATTGACTGGGCATCTGTCAGAATACAGGAATGAGTGTTTGAAAGATTTCTCTGTTTCAGAATCAAAGCAATTCAGCGGAGCAGTGTACTTTTCAACAATTGCTACCCCTGCAACCCCAATTGTTTTCTGATATCTCCCACTGAGCTTAGGTGTAACATTGGGAGGAAACTCACAACGTCTCACCAGTGATTCCACAGCTCCGGAATCCACCAAGAAAGAGAGTTCAACACCTTTAACTGTCAGTGTGTATCTGGGCATTTTTTTATATGCCTCTGCCGAAAAATCAGCCAGCATACTACGATGCTCACTCTCTCTCTGTTTGGATTCAAGGTGCAGAATCGCATCAGAAACAAGCTCATACTCTGCGTCAGTCATGATGTGTGTGTTGTGTGTTTCTGTGTTTGTGTTAGTGTCAGTGCTCTCACGTGTCTGAAGTGTTGGTTGGTTTTCCAGGTCAGTGTCGTCACCAGATTCGGCCGTCCTCGTGCTCCCACCACATAGTCAGTCCGACTCACTTGCCCCATCCTTTTTCTTGTTCTTATCTCCTCTGCGACAGTTTCGGGCCCAATGTCCACTTTTGCCACAGTTGTAGCAACGATCTTTGTCTTTGTCTCTGCGCCCTCCCTTTGACTTTCTTTTCCGGCTCTCCTTTAGTTCCAAATCTGGGTGCCAATGGTGTGGCGCTTCCCGTTCTCTCCCTGTCGCGTACGTGCGGTGGGGGCCGTGCAGGTGGAGCCGAGTCGAGGTCC
Organism: Epinephelus awoara; assembly: GCA_035609425.1. Lineage (NCBI taxonomy): Eukaryota > Metazoa > Chordata > Actinopteri > Perciformes > Serranidae > Epinephelus > Epinephelus awoara. The sequence goes on from CM069307.1 coordinate 2,356,818, forward strand.
GAATCCAGTTTCACACACTGTCCCGGGAGACCTTTAGGGCCCTGCCTATGCTTGGCCTCCTTCATCCACTCATTAAATGCTGACCAATTTGCCTCGAACTTAACCTTACCTCCAAATCTTCCCACTAAGCCTCTTTTTTCTAAAAAATCTAACCTTACCTCCAACGCCTCAAGTTGTTTAACACTCAGGCTACCTCCCTCTGGAAAACAGCACTCTTTAACCCACAGATCCAACTGAGCCACGCTCTCCTCCCCATATGTGTTCCTCATGAACTTCACATTAGGAGCGCCATAATCAGGCTCAATTACCCTCCTTTCGGTTGTGCTCTGGCCAGACCCCATTGTAATCAAAATCTCAGGTTTTACAACACGGAATAAGCCAAATTCGCAAAATGAATTTCTTAATTTCTCTTACCTTTAAGTATGAACAACAAACAGATTTACCACTCCTGTCTGTTCCGCTCTGATAGCAAGTGTCTGGCTTTCCCCCTTCACTGCTTACCACCCTTTCCCTCTGTCCCTGACAGCTGAGAAATCAGGTGTCGTGTTAGGTTCTCAACCTACACTAACTTAGGTCCCTGACCTAAACTGAGCTCACACTTTTCCTGCACTCAATTTCCCAGAAACGGTGCCTGGCACGTCTGCCAACCTATCACAACAGGTGGAAAAGACTTTCCCTGCGCAGTCCTCAAAAACTCACCAGAACAGACAGCGAGGTGTTGTCGGCCACCAGGTTCGTTGGACCCCAACGGTGAAAGGAATCCCAGCTTTCCAGACGTCAGGCCCTCCTCTCAACCTTCCTTTGTGGGGGAGTTCGAGGTGGTAAGAGCCCCAAGCTCTTGCTGTGCACAGTCTTCACACCTTCAGTCCAGAAAGTCCAGAATCCGCTCACAGATGAGGCCCACCCAGGGACACCAAAATTGTGGTGGCAAAATCACTTGAACAATAAAGAGTCTTCACACGTCGGCTGTCTTTCTTGAGTTTTAATAAGCATTCATGAATGGAGTCTCACAAACAGTACAAACCGCATGAACAGTCAGTCAGAGTGAGAGCTGGCGAAATCACTCCAGCCCTCTAACTTTATAGTTTCCCAAAACACATGCCCACCCGTAGACACAACATATGCAAACAGAGAACCTGTCGTTCCAAGCTGTACCATCTCCTGACACAATAAGAGGGTCATAACTCTGAAGGCCTCTCTGAAGGTTCACCTTCGGCCCTGCTTTCAGCCAGGCCTCCGCCATATATCTGATGTTATCAAGTGACCAGGCCTCTGCCATATATCCGGTGTTATAAAGTAAGCATGGAATAGGTTGAAAAGAAGGTCAGATGCCCCAGACGCTCATCACTTGTCAGGCACCCATAATTTTCCATCACAGATGTTTCACTTTATCTGTGCATCCAAAGTCCAGATCATTTTGAGAAAAAACCTCTGGCATGTCAACAAGCTTTTCTGTAACACGCCGTTTCCATTCTGATGGGATTGGTGATTCACCAAAGTCGAAGGTAAGATCAGGTTTTGGTGGCGTTTCAGTGGAAACCTTCACATGCTGTTGAGATACAATGTTATGAAAGGCTCCAAGCTCTACAACGATGGAAAGCGCTGGAATAAAGACATCATGCTCTGTTTCATTGGTTAACACCACAGGAACTTTGTAAGGTGCTTGAGAAGGAAGTGTTACAAGGCAACTTTTAACACAAATGCCACCAGGCAAAGAAGTTTTGGTGGGATGTTCAACAACGGCAAAGCGTTCTGCTGAAAGAGGGTTGACCTTGGCAGATCCTTCGAGGACTACACTCTGACGAGCTGGAATACATGTTGGACTTTTATTAAGCATCCTTACAACTCCCACAATGCCATCTTCATTTTGTTGACGTCTCAATGCAAGTGTTTGAATCAACGCTCTATAGCCATAGAGACTGGGATAATGGTCAGATGTGTCACTATCAAGATACTCTTCGTAGAGAACATCGAAAGTGTTTGTTCCTATGAGTACTTGAGAAGGATTTTCAGGGCGCACATCCGGAACAACAAGAGCAAGAGTGGGTATTTCAAAGACAGAACCAAGGAAGTCATCAGAAAATGTTATTGTCAGCTGGACAACCCAAATATGGGACAGACTGACCAGCTGCACCTTCAACCTCTAAAAGATTTTCCAGAGGCTTGATGGGCTGATCTGAAAAGTTCTGGTTGTAAAATGACACAGGAATGGTTGTGACTTGTGAACCAGAATCTAAAAGACAGCTGCATTCAATGCCAGCAATGTTAATTGAAGCTGTACATTTTGAACCAATAAGTCCTTCAGGGAGTCGAGCAGCTGAACTTTTCGAGTTGGCATGTTGATGCTTTTCATTTACTTTCCATTTCTTTTTTTCAGGACATTTTCCATTGGATGCAGCTCCTGTTTGTCCTGTAACAGGAACTGGTTTCAGTTTAAAAAGGGTTTTGAAGCAGTGGGGGTTTGATTTCCCCATTTTGCATTGTATTGCCTCCTTTTTTCAACAACGAGCACAGGGTTGGGACGGTTCACGGATCACTGGAAACAACAACGGCGGCCTTATTAGAGTAACCGAGTGCGCGAATTGGTGAGTGATAAACGGCTCAACAGCTGTTGATTATCGGTGTGATTACAAATGGCATTTGATGATAAAAGTGACTTATGAACCACTGATTTGTCCTTGTAAGCACATGCTAAGGTAAAGGATTATTAAGGTAATGCTTATTTTTTTTTGAAGAAGATTATTAAAGTGTTTTGTTCTGGCCTTATCACCAGGCCAGGTTTCCCCCCCCCCCCCAGACATGTGGATGGCGAGCTAACCCCAGGACAGCAATCTCCGACACTCCCACCCCCCCCACCCCCCCTCACCAATAATCACCAATCATCATCATCATCATCATCAGTCATCATCCCTTCCCCCTACGTGGTCTTACAGAACCGGTAGGGCGAATGAACTCATTTTTTCCTGTTTAAAGGACTGAATTGTTATTATTATTATTTTTCCACATTTACTGAACTGAACTGAACTGACGGAGTGTCTTGGAACCTCCTAAGCAATGTGAAAATAGAGCTTGGTCTAAAAGTCTATTTTTGTTGTGCATTGTGTTTAATTTGTGTTTCAAATTTCAATATATGAATTTTGAGTAACTTTATTCAAGTCTCCTGAGTTTTAATATTGGTATCAGTTTGCCTGTGTCTCGAATTTAGAATTTTCTGATTTAATTTGGCCTTAACATTCCTTATGTTGGTTAAAGGTTTATTCTAAACCTGTGTTACATAAAAAGTGGCGAGCTAGCCAGGAGGAAGACGACTGATTGATTAGTTTGCTAATACTGTTCACAAACAGATTCTTGCATGCAACTAAACAATCTCTGCACTAATTCAGACCATTTGTAACAAACATAGACTCAGTAACAAATAGGCTTTCAACAGAGCTACATCCAAACAGGCATTTCAAAGTTCCCGCTTCTTTTCCTTTGTCTTTGTCCTGACCACACGGTCAGACAGACACCTCCCCGGACCGGAAGCCAGCCTTGATTCTGCCATTTTGGTAGTTAACTGTTGTCAGCCATTTTACTTTGTAGGCCAAACGGCTACTTGATCACCACACCCGCCTTTGTCTTTCTTTCTCTTCTTTCTCTCTCACACACCTACACACACACACACACACACACACACACACATATACACACCAAGCTTGTATATAGATAGTTAGAATTTGTGTGTTTTGGTTTGCTTTGCTAAGTTGTGAATAAATATAATTCTTTGGAATCATACCTGCTGTCTGTTTAATGTTGCACAAGAGTGAATGAATAGTCAACCTCTGCTGCGTCAAGAACTCCAAAATCCTTCAGGCGTTACTGTTAATTTTGGTTGTTGTCATTAATTTAATTATTAATCAAACTCCAAATTAATAGTTTAGCCTATTTTATGAGACTGATACCTTTAACAGGCTATCATTTTCACTTTACGGGAATGGTGCCCCACGAGGTGATTTAATGTTAAGTGAGCCTAGAACAGATGCGGTCATTGAAAAGCCTCCATCTATGGATGAACTGTTACTTGATTTCAAAGAAAATCTTTTCAAGTTCATTCTGAAATGTAGAGAGAAAAATCACCTTCTACTTTCTGTTCAACAAGAAATTGTTGAATGTCAATTTCTTACTTTGTTTTTTAAGGAGAACTATGATGATTTCATAGCTTACCACTTGCAGAAAAGTGGTTTTGATATATCCCAATGTCCAGAGCTAAAAAAGGTCATACTGTCTATGATTTTTTTGATGAGGCATCAAAGGCTGTCAAATCTCCATATATGATAAAAGATCATTGTAAATCCAAGCTTAATATGACATAACCTGTCCACTATAAGTTAAGGGACTCTGTAGGACATACAGTGGGCTCCTATTCATATGTACCAATTGATAAGGTGCTGAAAAATTACTGTTGTCATGAGGACATACGGGATGAAATTCTGTCTGAGACTAATCCAGAGACGGACAGCAAATTTCTAACAAACTACTGTGATGGACAATTTTCAAACAACATAGATTTTTTAAAGATCACCCAAATGCGCTGCGGCTGCATTTTTATGAAGATGAATTCGAAGTAGTAAATCCTTTGCGGTCAAAAAGAACCAAACACCAGCTGTGTGTATTTTATTACACGGTAGGCAATTTGGACAAAAAGTATAGATCTCAGCAAAGACACATTCATTTAGCCTTATTGGTACATTATTCATATGTCAAACAGCATGGTTTGGATGTCATCTTAAGAGGGGCAAGGTTATTGCAAAGATGAAAAGGGAGAAACTGCATGTAGTTTTCTGGCAGGAGACCCATCTCAACTGAATTGAACATGAAAAGTTAAAAAAAATATGGTTTTAGAAATACATTTTACTCATGTTATAAGAAAGGGAGAAAAAGAGGGGTAGCAATACTGATTCCTAATAGAGTGAACTTCCATGTGGTTGCTGAACTCTGTGATAAAGAGGGTTGGTATTATTTGTTACGGGGTTCCTTGAACATAAAGAAGTTACACTAGTTAATGTGTATATACCACCTGGCCAGGATAATTCCTGTATAAGAGAAATTTTTGATTTGATTGCCTCTGAAGCCACTGGGGTTTTAATATGTGGAAGAGACTGGAATATCCAGCTACAATGTAAGCTCCTCTAACACATTAAAGAGACCTGCTCCCAACACTAGAGTAATGAAGAATATGTTGACAGAGCTTGGGATGATTGATGTATGGGGGGAGCTCCACCCAACAGAAAGACAGTAGACATTTTATTCAACAAGTCACAGAGTGCACACAAGAATTGGCTATTTTTTTACATATAACTCAGACGGACACAGACTCAAGGAATGCACTATAGGGATTCGAGATGTTTCTGACCATTCGCCTGTTTATCTGACCCTGCACCTAGACAATAAAAAGAAAAACACGTTCTGGCGATTTAATACAAGTATCTTAAATGATAACACATGGAAGAACTATGTACGAAAGGAATTTAAAGACTACATGGATAACAACAATAATGGGGAAGTATCGCCAAGTGTTTTGTGGGACACTGCTAAATCAGTGATCAGAGGAAAGCTTATTGCATACACATCACATAAGAAAAAGGAAAGAGATAAAAAGCTATCTGATCTACAAGAAAATCTGAAAGTGTTAGAGAGGGAACATGTTGAAGGGAAGGATCCCCACATTCTAAATAAAATCAATACCATCAAAAAGGAATTAAATGGACTCTATGAGAAGGAATTAGAGAAAAAAAGTCAAGTTTGTTAAGCAGAGATATTATGAGAATGGCCCTAGGGCCCTGAAACTCCTGGCATGGAGGCTAAGGAAGCAACAGGCAGATAGTTCCATATTTGAAATTAGAGACCCCAGAACTAAAAAAGTGTGCCACAAATTAGAGGACATACAACACATTTTTGAAAACTACTGCAGAGAACTAAACAGGGAACCAAATACAACTAGTCCTCAGGAAATAAATACATTTCTAGAATCACTAGATATACCCTCCATAGGTGAAGAACAGAATAAAGCCCTAATGGCGGATATCACAAAGGAGGAAATAGAAAAAGCAATATCTAAGGAGGAAATACAAAAAGCAATATCTAAGTTGAAGGCCAATAAAGGGAACGGATGGCTTCCCGGCCAAATGGTATAAGCTGTACGTGTCAATACTGGCTAAAAGACCAGAACATATAATACCAGATCTAGTGGATCCAGATCAAACAGGCTTTGTGCGTGATAGACAGACGCAAGACAATATTAGATGAGTGCTGCACGTACTTGATCATGTGACTAAGGAGAATAACAGAGCCGTAGCACTCAGTCTAGATGCCGGAAAGGCGTTTGACTCAGTTCGCTGGGGGTACTTATATCTGATGCTGAGAAGATTTGGATTTAAAGATGACTCAATTAGATGTTTTAAAACACTATACGTCTCTCCAGATGCCAGAATAAAAATTAACGGACATCACTCACAGCCCATTGAGCTGGAGCGAGGCTGCCATCAAGGTTGTCCTCTCAGTCCAGCTCTTTTCTCGCTATTTATCGAACCCTTAGCACAGTCAATTAGGAATGACCCGGCAATAAAAGGAATAATGGTCAGTGGCTTGGAGCAAAATATTTGCCTATATGGGATGACATGTTATTGCTTATAACAGCGCCAGAGGTCAGCATCCCTAGGTTGATGTCTACACTGAAAGACTTTGGAATCTATTCTGGATATAAATTAAATGTGCAAAAACCCCAAGTTTTATGTTATAACTACACTCCTTGGAAAGACATGCTAAATAAATTTGATTTTAAAATGGAATTCATCCGAAATTAAGTACCTGGGGATTCGAATACCTAAATATCTATCCAAGATCTATGAAAGCAACTATGGTCCCATAAATAAAAACATCAAGTCATATATTGACAGATGGTCTCAGCTGCCTTTAGATATGCACAATAGGGTAGAAATAATAAAAATGAACCTACTTCCTCGACTCTTATATCTTTTTCAATCCCTGCCAGTAATGGTTACACCGCTGCAGTTTAACGAATGGGATAAGTGGATCTCAAGATTCATATGGGTGGGTAGAAGGCCAAGGATTCAATTCAAAACATTGCAACTGTCTAAAAAGAAAGGGGGTAGATCATTACCATGCTTAGCAGACTACTATAAGGCAGTGCAATTAAGACCACTGGCATGCTGCTGTAACCCAAATTATACAGCAAAATGGAAGGATTTGGAAACTTCACAATTAGATATACCTTTACAGTCTATACTGGGTAGTATAATACTGTATGAGCAGCATTCTAGTGGCCTGAATCAATGGTCTAAAGTTTGCCTTCAAGTTTGATTTAAGGAATGTAAATCGCCATTACTTGAAAGACAGTCTAAACTGCTGAGATGGGTTGCTTTTGACCCTGAATTCAAACCCACCAAGTTGGACGGGAGGTTTAGAGATTTTTGTTGGTGGAATCTGGTCAGGTATTTCATAACTCCTAAGTTAAAATGTGTGCAGACAGGGGAGACGGTCAGAGGTCTATGTTGGAGGAACTGTGGAGAACAGCTAGCAGACCATTTTCATATATTTTGGAGCTGCCCAGCTATTCAGCCATACTGGCAAGAGATTATACGGGTAATACAAAATATTTTTGGAGACGAAATTTACTGCTATTTTTCTATAATCTATTTGGGCAATATTGCACCCCATTTACTGATGCGAGACAATTATCTTTTAAAAAATATTATTAGCAGCCAGCAAGAAAGCTGTAACCCGAAAATGGTTGCAGGCGACACCTCCAACAGAGACAGACTGGATAGATATTGTGACTAATATTCAAAATATGGAAAGGATGACCTTTTCGCTAAGTCTACGGATGGATAAGTATTTGAAATACTGGGAAAAATGGATTATGTTTGTGACCAAAAGAGGTGATAACTAAGCCATTATTGTATGAACTGGTTTGTATCTCCATCAGTATAATGTATGTATGAATGTGTAGGTGACCAACATATGTATGAATGTGTAGGTGACCAACATATGTACTAGATATATATATATATATATGTATCTATATACAGTACAGGCAAAAAAGTTTGAACACACCTTCTCATTCAATGCGTTTTCTTTATTTTCATGACTATTTACATTGTAGATTCTCACTGAAGGCATTAAAA